>CM062288.1:148343761-148874713 GCA_031216915.1 Pictodentalium vernedei
TCTTTTCTTTCTTCTCTAATAATACTTGCTGAAGGGTTTATTTATTGGAAAGCTCTGAAAGAAATGATTTTAACTGGTACTGTGATCTCAGTACATGACCAAGTTTCGTCTCAATAAAGAGCCAATGAAATTTGAGAAAGAATAAGAAAAACATGAATAAGTTTTACATTTACAAAACAGGAGGCCCCAGGGGGCCTGAGGGTACTCACCTGACATGGTAGCCTAAATTGAGAACCCAGAGAATTGATTTCAACAAGTTGCATCTGCTCCTCCTAAAAAAAGCTTATACCAAATATCCAAAGATTCTGACCAGTGGATATAAAAAAAAAGATTTTTAAAGAATATTCCTCATATTGAATCCCACAGGGAGCCCAAATATGAACCCAGGGACTTGGCTTTAACAAACTTGGATCCCCCCTCCCTAAGGATGCTGCACACCAAATATCAAAACATTCCGACTTATGGATCTGAAGAAGAAGATTTTTAAAGAAAATTCCTCATGTTGAACTAAGTTAAAATTCGAGCTCCCACAGTGAGCCCAAATATGGACCTAGGGACATGGCTTGAACAAACTTGAATCTTACCCCCCCCCCCCCCCCCCCCCCACTAAGGATGCTGCATAAAAAATATCAAAAGCATTCATTTGCTGGATCTGAAGAAGATTTTTAATGAAAATTCCTCACTTTGAACTAAGTTGTCATTCTGGCTCCCATAGTGAGCCCAAATATGAACCAAGGGACTTGGCTTGAACAAACTTGAATCTCACCCCCCTAAGGTTGCTGCATGCCAAATATCAAAACATTCCGACTGCTGAATCTGAAGAAGAAGATTTTTAAAGAAAAATTCCTCATATTGACTAAGTTATAATTCAGGCTCCCACAGTGAGCCCAAATATGGACCTAGGGACATGGCTTGAACTAACTTGAAACTCACCCCCCTAAGGATGCTGCATATCAAGCATCAAAACATTCCGACTGCTGGATCTGAAGAAGAAGATTTTTAAAGGAAATTCCTCATTTTGAACTAAGTTATCATTCGGGCTCCCACAGTGAGCCCAAATATGGACCTAGGGACATGGCTTGAACAAACTTGAATCTCACCCCTCTAAGAATGCTGCATACCAAATATCAAAACATTCCGACTGCTGGATCTGAAGAAGATTTTTAAAGAAAATTCCTCATTTTGAACTAAGTTATAATTCGGGCTACCACAGTGAGCCCAAATATGAACCCAGGGACTTGGCTTGAACAAACTTGAATCTCACCCCCCTAAGTATGGTGCATACCCAATATCAAAAGATTCTGCCTTCTAGATCTTGAGAAGAAGATTTTCAAAGAAATTTACCTGAAATGCACTAAGTTCAAATTTGGGCTCCTATACTGAGCCCAAATATAAACCCAGGGGGGCCGATTTGAACAAACTTGAATCAGATCCACCCCACAATGTTGCATACCAAATATCAAAAGATTTTGCCTGCTGGATCTGGAGAAGAAGATTTTTAAAGAAATTTGCCTGAAATGCACTAAGTTCGAATTCGAGCTTCTATAGTGAGCCCAAATATGAATCCAGGGGGGACGATTTGAACAAAAGTGAATCAGATTCACCCCACAATGTTGCATACCAAATATTAAAAGATTCTGCCTGCTGGATCTGGAGAAGAGGATTTTTTAAGAAATTTGCCTGAAATGCACAAAGTTCGAAATCGGGCTCCTATACTGAGCCCAAATATGAACCCAGGGGGCCGATTTGAACAAACTTGATCCACCCTACAATGTTGCATACCAAATATTAAAAGATTCTGCCAGCTGGATCTGGAGAAGATTTTTTAATGTTTTTCCCATTGCCTACAGTGTTAAAAAGTGCCCTATGATAAAACCGATGGCAATTTTTTTTTACCAATCCTTTCTGTTGGTCCTAAAGAAGCTTCACACCAAATAAAAATTCTCGGTGCCGTGCAGTTTTGGAGATATGGCAGTTTTAAGGTTTTTCCTATTTTTAGCTCCTGAGGTTCCAACGGGGCAATGAGAAAAAATTGTTTGCATAAATCAACTACTTATGACCCATTATCATCTTATATCAAATTTGGTCAAATCGACCTCACGGTTCTGAAAGTTAAAAAATTTATAGTAATTTATATATTTTTTATACTTACCAATGACCCAGACTTAGCTGGTGCTAACTCTAACAAAACCAGGGCCAAACACAAATTTTGCCCCCCAATCCCCAAAATTTGCATCCAAAACAAAAAGAAATCATGTCCTAAAGGACCTCCATACTACGCCTCTACTGCGCATGCGCAGTGACGCAGTCGTCCCGAAATTGGCGCCAATTATCATTCTTACTGGCAGTGCCTGGTCAGCGCTATGTACTCAGCGGGGAGGCAAGAGTTCCCAACTCCAGGGAGGGCCATCCCCGTCTGGGTCATTGGTAAGTATAAAAAATATATAAATTACTATAAATTTTTTAACATTTTTATACTGTACCAATGACCCAGACTTAGCTGAATAGTAAACAGGCTGGAGGGCCTAGGACATAGAAGAAAATCCAATAAGCTCAACTATATAGTAAAGAGGTAACCCCTTAAGGAGAAAAGGAGTATTAGGCTTTACATGTATCTTTCTTATTTAATATTAAATTAGAAAGATACACTACCCTTAATAATTGAGCACAATAACATTCATGTTCTCTATTAACATCCAGTATAACCCTTATACTAATTATTTTTAAAGCAAGCCAATAAATAAAGTAGTCCAGAGAATTGAGACTCTTTATAGTCATTTAAAAGTGTCTGAGTATTGTATATTAAAGCCCGTTTGACACTTGACATATACAAATGCTTCACACCGAGCTACACTTTAAAAATAAGACATGAATGAATTTAAACATTAATATTACACTTTAAAACCATCCCGGAAGCGACTCAGAAATACTGACTTGGAGGAGGCATTCCCTTGCTTTTCACTATAAAGCAGGTGACCTAAGGGAACACCCGCCCCCCCCCCCCCCCCCCCCTTCCCCTTGCCCTGGGTCAAATAGCCCAGAGCGAAGAGGGCAGCCGGACGGAGTCACTGCCGGAACAGAAAGCCTGCATAACTATAGTTGCAACTGTTTAGTGGACGACATTCTGAGCAACAGATAACGGACCTAAACAATGCAGGTCTCCAGAAATGGACTCAATATTTCTGAGATAAAAATTCGTAAATGTGGATGGCTGAGACCAATAAGCAGCCTTCATTAAATCTGTAATAGCAACACTATTAGCATAAGCCCAGGAAGTAGAAAGAGCTCTTACTTCATGAGCAGAAATCTTAAGCACAGACTGCTGAGAAGAAGATAAATCTTCATAAGCAGTACGGATAGTTAACTGAATCCATCTAGCAATAGAATGGACTGAAATGTCCTTTCTATTAGGCATCAAAGACAGAAAGAAACGTTTCCGTCCCTTTCTGATAAACTGAGATCTCTGTTTATAGATACGTAGTGCTCTAACAGGACAGAGTAAAGGCCTACGCCCGTCTGAAGACGGAAGAGCCCTAATAACAATAGGTTCCGGATATTTATTAGGAGCCTGATTCTTAGCTAAAAAACCCACATTAGTAGTGAAGGTGATAGTGTTCCCAACACTACGATAATGAGAATCATCCACCGATAGTGCATGAAGCTCACTGACTCTTCTGGCAGAAGAGAAAGCTAAGAGAAAAGCTGTCTTATAAGATAAGAATTTGAAATCTACTGTCCCAAGAGGTTCAAATGGCTTTTCCTTCAATTTAAGGAGAACCCAAGCTAAATTCCACTTAGGAATTAATCTAAGAGTTCTGGGTCTATTTATCGAAAAGTTTCTACCCAACTTC
The DNA here is from genome assembly GCA_031216915.1 of Pictodentalium vernedei. Taxonomy (NCBI): domain Eukaryota; kingdom Metazoa; phylum Mollusca; class Scaphopoda; order Dentaliida; family Dentaliidae; genus Pictodentalium; species Pictodentalium vernedei. The sequence continues at coordinate 148,347,613 of CM062288.1, forward strand.
GATAAAGAGACATTAGATCCAATTTGTAAACTATCATGATGTGCATAGGTATCAGATAACATAGATCTATAACCCTTTATAGTAACAGGCTGCAGTTTGATTTCGTCAAACAAGTATACTAGAAAGTTTGCAATGTCTGGTATAGAGGGATCAAATATATCTACAGAATGATCCCTACACCAACGACGAAAAACCTTCCACTTAGCCGCATAGTTTAGCGAAGAGGAGGTCCTCCTACAGTTAGAAATCGCGTCCACTGCTCGTCCTGTAAAGTGCTTGCCATGCAAGAAGGACCGCACAACGGAAAAACGTGAAGGTTGAGACCTTGCGGGTTGTGACGGAGTTGGCGCGATTTCCCCTGCGAAAGAAGATCCTCTCGTGGAGGAAGCTTCCGCGGTAGGTCCCACAACAGACACCTGAGTAGATTTATCCACGGTCTCTGTGGCGACAGAGATGCTACCAACAGAATCTTGCATTGAGATTGTTTTATCTTTAGCAATACTTGTTGAATTAACGGCGCTGGAGGATACGCATATCCTATCATTCCGTCCCAAGGGATCGACAGAGCGTCTACTGCAAATGCTCTTGGATCCGGACACGGAGACACATACGTCTGCAACTGATTGTTGAGATGTGTCGCAAATAAGTCTATCATTGGCCGTTCCCATTGGTAGCAAATCTGATTGAATACTTGTTTGTTGAGAGTCCACTCCGACGGCAACAAACGACCCTTTCGTGAAAGGGAGTCTGCTAGCACATTCAGACGACCCGGTATGTGACGGACCGAAAGAAGAATGTGATGTTCTAACGCAAACAGAAGGATTCTTTCCGTTAGATTGAACAACGGAACTGAATGAGTGCCTCCCTGATTCCGTATATACGCCACTACTGTCGTATTGTCGGATAGGATTTGGACATGAGCATCGTGAATAATGTCCATCCAGTGACGTAACGCAACCCAAATTGACATCATTTCCTTGATGTTTATGTGCTTACACAGGAATTGCGGATCCCAAAGACCCTGGCATCTCGAATCCGTTGGGATTAATGATGCACCCCAACCTGTTTGACTGGCATCCGTCATAATGGTAAAACTCGGATCCGGCAACTGCAGCGGAACTCCTTGAGTTAACCACTGAATGTTTGCCCAAGTCTGAATCTCTTGTTTCACTTGATCTGACAAGAGAACGTCTACATCGAGCGAATGAATTTTCACACTCCAATTCTGAGTCAGGAAAATTTGAAGAGGACGTGTGCGTAGCCGCCCCATCGGAATGAGATCCGCGGCGGCTCCGCACAGACCTATCAGTCTCATAAATTCTCTCGCCGTGACTTTGTCTGCGTGCAGACAATAGCGAGCGTAACAACTGACAAATTTCGCTCTGGTTAACGGCAGACGAACGAGATTGTTGTGCGTCTCGAAGCTCATTCCCAGATGAGTGAATGACTTGGACGGCACCAGATCCGACTTCTCCTCGTTTACTATAAAACCGAGACGTCGGAGCAATAGAAGAAGATTCTGAACATCGTTCTGAAGCGTTAACTCGTTGCCGTACCTCTGAAGAATGTCGTCCAGGTAGGCCGACGTTACCGCAGACGAATGAGCTCGGAAGTAGATCATTACCGAGTTCATTACCCGAGTGAAAGCCCAGGGTGCTAGATTCAATCCGAAGCACATCGCCCGGAATTGATATACCACTCCAAGGACTGCGAAGCGTAGATACTTTCGGAATGTCGGATGTACCATGACGTGAAAGTACGCATCTTTGAGATCTATGCTCGTTGCATAATCGTTCACCTGAATACTCGCTCTGACCGATCGAATCGTCTCCATATAAAACTTCGGAGCGATGATCAGCTTGTTTATCCACCTCAAATCTATGACTGGACGGAACGAGCCGTCTGGTTTCGGAACCAGAAACAGATGGCTGTAGAATCCCAGAGATTCCTGGTTTTCTACGACCTCTACCGCGTTCTTCATTAAAAGAGACTGCACCTCTGATAACAGAGCGTCTCTTTTCTGTGGATTTGACGGAAGATGAGTCCACTTTGGACTTCGAGTTAATGGAGGCTTTCGTTTGAAGGATATCTTCAGACCTTCCGAAGTCACTCCTCTCACCCAAGGGTCGTCCGTAATCGACGCCCACTCTTGTGAAAAACTCGACAACCTTCCGCCAACCGGAACGCGATAGAGGTTTAAGCCATCACCTCCTGGACCTGCGAGGCCTGCGGTAGGAGAAACCACGTCTTCCACGACCCGCACCTCGCCTCGTCGACCTCGGGGCGTCCGACCGATTGTCCCGGCCTGAAGGACGTCCCGAACGAGAGTCGCTATCCTGACGGTCTCTCGAATAAGACCAAGAGGACGCACCGGAACCTCTATAGGAACCTCTCTTGGGCGCATTAGACCCAGAAGTGCCTGTCTTATTCGTGTCTGCTGTATCCGACTTCTTAGGAGCCGATCTGAACAACAGAGAAACATTAGCTTTCTTTTTAATTTTATCATAAATAGCGGAAAGCTTGCCGTCAAAGAGAAGTTCTCCTGAGACCGAAGCGACTCTAAGAGAGTTCTTCACCTTAGAATCCACTAGTGTGGATGTAGCTTGGGCTGCGTCACGTCTAACCAACTCCAGATTTGCCACTGAAAGGGCGGAGTTACACGTGGAATAAGCTACTGCCCTTGAAAGAAGTCTTAAAGAGGATTGTATATCCTGAAACTCTTCCCCTTGAAGGCGCAGTGATAACGCCTTAGTAAGGTGATCTGCGTAAGATAAGGCATCTAAATTGGCTCTGTTAGACGCAATAGCTGTTTCCAACACCGCGGTTGGAATAGAAGCTGATGACGGTAATGATAGCTCTAAGTCTTCCGCCTCGTCGTCCATACGCAGAGGAACTCTCGGTATACCCTGTCCTGCCGTATCGAATTTATTCCTTGCATTAATGAAAGGCAGGTTGAGTATTAGCGGACAAGAAACCTGCTTTCCCCGTCCTGGAAGCAAGTTTAAATATAGCGTCGTTCAATAATTCAAATGTTCTAGCAACATTATTGGACTGCGACGGAAACTCGGGAGCGATGTCCCTGAACCGCTCAAAAAATTCAGAGTCCAATGACGCTATAATTCTCTTGTCCGGAAGCGCAGCAGTCTGGCCCGACGGAACAACTTGAGGGAGAAAGTGCCGGATGAAGTCCACGGCAGCTTTATGTTGTTCCGAAAGGGATAGCTCCAAGTCATCCGTATCCCTTTCACCATCCGGTCGGACCTCATGATGTAACCGGTCGTCCGCCCCGATGCTTCGGCGGAGCGTACTGACCCAGCGCCGTCGGATAATTCTCGATCCGACACCGTTTCTGTCGGCTGCTGGGATGCTGCGATAAGCTGTGCTATCTGCACAAGAATGTCCGGCGTCTAGACCTGCGGAGGCGCAGTCTTTCGCTGCTTCGCCGAGGGCAGCTCCGCATCAGATGGCTCCCGCATACTTTTCCTATGCGAACGTCCAGAGTCCATCGGTCTCGAATCCCTGGCTGCCGGATGGTGTGACCTGGTCGCCGAAGAATCCTTCATCGGCGAAGCTGGTAATATATCGGCGGTCACGCAGCCAAGGTGTGGTCGTGTGCGCTGACGAGAAGAGGAAGCCTTAACAGTCTCTGCGGACTGCTTATACAACGGAGCGTCCCGAGCGACGGACGTATGCTCCGCTAAAGACACATTTTGTACCACAACATCTGGTCCCAGATGTTGTTGTACGAGAGAGGGACCTCTCTCGCTCGCGGCCCGGCTGGACCTGGACGAGCTAGGAACCGGACTAAAAGGCTTCCTCCGTTCTCGCTTACTATCCGCCGTCACTGGGTGTGCATCTATTATGTTTATAGTGCTCGCATCACCCAAAATTTCCTCTTGGACCGCATCGGACGAACCCGGCTGCCGAACCATTCGGTGAATGGACGCTACACCGGGCGAGCTAGCGGACGACATTTGTCTAATCTCCATGAGCACTTTTGCTGCTAGCTCTGAATTCATTTGTGACGCCGGACGCACACTTGAAGAAGATAACATGGAAACATCACCCTGTTCTGGTTCCTCTGAAATAGAAACTGAGAGAGTAGAGTGACCTTGCGGAGAAAGAGCCGGCATCGCTCTTTCTCCAGAAACAACATATCGTGACACACGTTTCCAATGTTTCTCATCCCAATGTTCACATATAGGACAGGGATTAATGCGAGAACACTGACTACAATTAATACAATGATCATGAAAGTCAGAGGAAGATTTCTTCCTATTACAATTTGAACAACGTCCCTTCATTGTGAAAGAACAACAATAAGTCCTAGTTACTCGCAAAAACCCCTGACACAAAGATACATAATAACATGATCCATTAATAAATGAAAAAACAATTGCAAAACAAAATAATTTTGAAAAAATATTTTTTCAGCGAAGCCCAAGTTGCTGAAAAGTAACGTTGAGCCCCGATGGATCCGATGGCAAAGTGTGGTCAAAAATTTTAAATTTATATAAAATAATTAATGAGACACTTTCGGATAATATAAATGTATCTTATAATGAGATAAACTACAACAAAGGCAAACACCCCCCCTCAAAAAAGGCTGTTGCCAATGAAAACAAACAGTGTAAACACACTAGAAAACATGACTCCAGGCACTGAAAAAACTGGCCCGGAATCAGTCATCAATTACACTCTATCTGATGCAAAACAGAGACTCCCAGGGGAGAATCTGTAGAACATCAGATGGAAGATGCAGAACACAAACGTTATACACCCATGGGTGAAAACGTAACTATGGGGAAAATAACAGAAAACATTCTGTAACCAAGCAACTCTCCCAGGAAATTTTAGAAATGAAATTTCTCAAAAATATGCCAAAAGCATGGGAGAATTGCAAGGGGGGACTTTAGAAGGCTAGGGGAGAGGAAACACTGAATAAGCAGTGCAACAATTAGCAAGAATGACAACAAGAGGCCCATGCCTCGAAAATAGGCAACTTAACATAATTTCATCAAAAAATTTTAAGTACAGCCCTGATTATTTTTTGCCACTTCTTTTCCTCTCCTCCTTCTATCCTTAGAATCACATTTTCTCCAAAAGTTAAAAAATTTATAGTAATTTATATATTTTTTGTACTTACCAATGACCCAGACATAGCTGGTGCTAACTCTTAAAATATAGGGCCAAACACAAATTTTGCCCCCCAATCCCCAAAATTTGCATCTAAAACTAAAGAAAACATGTCCTGAAAGGCCCTCCACACTTCGCCCCTACTGCGCATGCGCAGTGTCAAGGACGTTCCGAAATTGGCGCCATTAATCATTCTAATAACCAGTGCCTGGTAAGCGCTATGTACTCAGCGGGGAGGCAAGAGTTCCCAACTCCTGGGAGGGCCATCCCCGTCTGGGTCATTGGTAAGTATAAAAAATATATAAATTACTATAAATTTTTTAACATTTTTATACTGTACCAATGACCCAGACATAGCTGAATAGTAAAAAGGCTGGAGGGCCAAGGACATAGAGCAAAATGGAATACGCTCAATAAAATAAAATAGAGTCATCCCCTGTAGGGAAAAAGAAGTAATAGGCCTTACATGTATCTTTCTTATTTATGATAAATTAGAAAGATACAACACCTTCCAAAATTGAGCTTCATACATCCATGTACTCTATTAATATCCAATATAATCCTTATACTAATAATTTTTAAAGTAAGCCAATAAATAAAGTAAGTCTAGAGAATAGAGACTCTTATACTCCTAAAAGTGTCTGAGGATTGCATAATCATGTCCGTTGACATATGCAATATTCAAAAGCTATACTTTAAAAACTAAGACTTGAATGAATTTTAAAAACCTAAACTTCTCACTAAACAACCATCCCAATAACAGCTCAGAATTACTAACTCCGGAGGAGGTATCCCCTTGTTTTCATAGTAAAACAGGTGACCCAAGGGAACACCCTCCCCCCCCCCCCCCTTTTTCTTGCCCTGGGTCAAATAGCCCAGAGCGAAGAGGGCAGCCGAACGGAGACACTGCCGAAACAGACAGCCTACCTAGCTATAGTAGCAACTGTTAAGTGAATGACATTCTGAGCAGTCGATAATAGACCTAACAATAGAGGACTACAGAAATGGACTCGATATTTCTAAGATAAAATTCATGAATGTGGATGGCTGAGCGCGATGAGCGGCCTTCAAAAATCTATAATAGCGACACTATTAATGTAAGCCCAAGAAGTAGAAGAACTCTTACTTCATGAGCCGAAATCTTAAGCACAACTGCTAAGTCAATGATATACCATAAGCAGTACCGATAGTTGTAACTAGCGTAACGTCCTTCTACTAGACATCAAAGACCGAAGAAGCTTACGCCCTTTGTAATAAACAGATATCTGTTTATAAATACATAAACTGTACCCGGAAAGAGTAAAGGCCTATGCCCATACGAAGATGGAAGGACCTTAAATAATAGGTTCCGGATAATAGGAGCCTAACTCTTATGCAACAATCCAACCTAAATAGTAACGGAAGTATTGATTCCGAAACTATGAAAGTGAAAATCATCCATCGATAGTGCATGAAACTCACTGACTCTACAGTAAAAGAGAAACCAACAGAATTACTGTCTAAAAGGTCAGAATTTGAAAACTACTGTTTCCAGAGGCTCAAATGATTACTTAGCTAAATAAGAACCGAAGTTAAAATCCGTATAGGAATTTAATCTAAAGATTCTAAGTCTATTTATCAAAAAGTTACTAACTGACTTAGATAAAGAGACAAAAGACTCAATTGTAAACTATCGTAGAGTGCATAGGTATGAGGTAACATAAACCTATAACCTAAATAATAACAGGCTGCAGTAGATCTTGTGAAACAAGTATACTAAAAAATAGCAATGAGTAGTATGGAGGGATCTACAATATGAACATAATGATCCCTACACCACGACGGAAGAGCCTCCACTTTAGCCGCATAGAATAGCGAAGAAGAGGATCTCCTATAGTAAGAAATCGCGTCCAAAGCTCGTCCAGTACAGTGCTTACAATGCAATACGGACCACACAACGGAATACATGAAGGTTGCGACCTTGCTGGTTGTGATAAAGATGACACGATTTACCCAGTGAAAAAGATCCTCACATAGAGGAAGATTTCACGTTAAGACCCACAGTAGACAAGAGAGTAAATTACTCATGATCTCTGTGAAGATAGAGATGCTATCAACAGAAATGTATTGTGGTTGTTTATCTTAGCAATACCTGCTAAAACAACAGCGCCGGAGGATACGCGTATCCTATCATTCCGTCCTATAGATCAATAGAGCGTTAACAATATTAGCTCAGAGATCTGGACAAGCCAACACATACGTCTGCAATTGATTAGCAAGCTGTGTCATAAATAAATCATCATTGGGAGCTCCCATAGATAGCAAATCTGATTGAATACTTGTTTGTTTAGAGTCCATTCTGACAGCAACAAGCGACCCGTAAGAGAACGGGAGTCCGATAAAACATTCAGACGACCCGGAATATGACGGACCAAAACTGAACTTGGTGTACTATAACCAACAGACGGATTCTTTCCATTAAATTGAATAACAGAAACGAAAGAGTGCCTCCCTGGTTCCGGAGATACGCCACTACTGTCGAATTAAAGGACAGGAATTTGGGCATGCGTTTCTGAATAATGTTCATGCAATGACATAAAGCAAGCCTAAAAAACATTATTCCGCGGAAGTTAAACTGATTGCTAAAAGACTGCGGAACCCAAAGACCCTGGCACTTCGAATCCGTAGGGATCAGTATTATATCCCAATCTGTTTGACTGGCAACCGTCATAACAGCCACACTCAGGTCCGGCAACTGCGGCGGCACTCTCTGAGTCAACCACCGAATGTTTGCCCCAGTCTGAATCTCTTGTAACACTAGATAGACAAGAGAACGTATAAATCGAGCAATTCATGGATTGCCGAAAAGTTGCCGTCGAAGAGAAGCTCCTCCGAGAACGAAGCGACTCTGAGAGAGTTCTTAACCTTACTATCCACGCGTGTGGATGTAGCTAGGGCTGCGTCACGTCTAACTAACTCCAATCAGCCACTGAAGGGCGGAGTTATACGTGAACAAACTACTGCCCTCAAAAGAAATTACATTGAGAATAATATCCCGTAAATCTTTTCTTGAAGACGTAATGATAACGCCTCAGTAAGGCGGATTACGTATAATAAAGCGTCTAAGTTAAGTCTACTATACATAATGTCGTTCCCAACATTGAAATTGGAAAAGACATAAACGGCGAAAAAGAATATATGCAGTCTTTAATCACACCGTCTAGACGCATATGAACTCTCGGTATGCCCTGCTCTGCCAAAATAAACTATTTGTATAAATGATAAAATGGCAGAAATGAGCAACGCGGACAAGAAACTAAACTATCATGCTTAGTAGCAGGCTTGTATATATATATATATATAGCGTCGAAAAATAAAACACATGTTGTAATGACAATATTGGACTGCGTCGGTAAGTCAGGGACAATGTCCCTGAACCGATCGAAAAATCCGAGTCCAATGACGCTATAAGTCTCTTATCCAAGATCGCAGCAATGAAGTCCGAAATAATAATCACTGGAAGATAATGCCAGAAGATATGAAAGGCATCTTCCGATACTACTAAAGGGAAAACTCGAAATCTTTCGAATCCCTTTCGCCATCCTGTCGGACCCTATAAAGCGATCGGCCGTCCGTAGCTGATGCAACCGCGGACCGCACCGACCCAGCGCCGTCGGATAATTCCTGATTCGACCGAGAAACTGTCAATTGCTGGGATGCTGCGAAACAACTGTGCTAACTCGGATAGCACGTCCGTCACTGAGGCCTGAGGAGAAGCGGTCTTACGATGCATTGCCGCTGGAAGCTCCGTGATCGTTACCCCGTGCATACTACCAATATGCGAGCGAACGGAGTGTATAGGCCTCGTGTCCCTTGGCTACCGGATGGCGCGACCTATTCGCCGTGGAATCACTGAATGCCGAAACTGATCGGATACTCGAGGTCACGTAGCCAATGTGCGGTCGTATGCCCTGCTGTGAGGATGAGGAAGCATTAAAGACAGTCTCTCGGACTGTCAATATAACGGAGCGTCCCGACCAACGGACATATGCTCCGAATGTAAAATATCTGAACCACAACATGCGGTCCCCTATGTTGTTGGGCGAGAGAGGGACCTCTCTCGCTCACAGCCCGGACGGACCTGGACAAGCCAGGAACCGGACTAACAGGCTTCCTCCGATTTGTCCTCAATCTGCCGTCACTGGGTGAGTACTAAAGTAATTAAAGTGCTCGCATCACCCAAATCTCCTTCCTAGACCGCAACGGACGAACCCGGCAGCCGAACCATTCGATGAATGTACGCTACACCGGGTGAGCTAGCGAATGTCACTCCGTAGGCGATAGACATATTCCATGAGCACTTATTGCCGCTAACTCTTCATTAACTATGACGACAGAGGCACACTTTTGAAAGACATCTCCATAACTCTTCGAACAAGAAACCAGAAATGCTTGGATAGCAAGCATAAAATAATAATATATATAGCGTCGTTCAATAATTCGAAAGTTTGTGTGACATTATTGGACTATGTCGGAACTGAGGGACGATGTCCCTGAACCGAACCAAAAATTTCTAAGTCCACCGACGCTATCAGTTTCTTATCCGGCATCGCAGCATTCTGGTCCGACGAAAGAAGCTGTAGAAGACCAAGTCAGATGACATACACAACAGCATATGTTGTTCCAAAAGGGAAAGCTCGAAATCCTCCGAATCCCTTTCGGTATCCCGTCGGACCGGATGAAACTTTCGGACGTCCGTACCCGCTTCCGCGGAGCGTCCCGACCCAGCATCGTCGGATAAAATATATGTGACAGATTCAGTTGATGCTGGGATGCTGCGATAAACTGTGCTATTAAGGAAAGCACGTCCGTTCCCGAGGCCTGTGCAGTAGCGGTCTTACGATGCATTGCCGCCGGAAGCTCCGTGTACATTGACTCCCGCACACTTCCTATGAGAACGTCCGGAGTCTGCAGGCCTCGTGTCCCTGGCTACCGGATGGTGTGACCTGGTCGCCGAAGAATCCTTGATCGGCGAAGCTGGTAATATATCGGCGGTCACGCAGCCAAGGTGCGGTCGTGTGCGCTGACGAGAAGAGGAAGCCTTAGCAGTCTCAGCGGACTGCCTATACAACGGAGCGTCCCGAGCGACGGACGTATGCTCCGCTTGCGACACATTTTGTACCACAACATCTGGGGCCAGATGTTGTTGAACGAGAGAGGGGCCTCTCTCGCTTGCCGTCCGGATGGACCGGAACGAGCTATGAACCGGACTAAAAGGCTTCCTGCGTTCTCCCTCCGATCCGCCGTCACTGGGTGTGCATTAGGTTAATTTATAGTGCTCGCATCACCCCAAAATTCCTTCTAGACCGCAACGGACGAACCCGGCTGCCGAACCATTCGGTGAATGGACGCTACACCGGGCGAGCTAGCGGACGTCAAAGGCCGTCGAACCTACTAGGGTCCTCTTAGGCAATTGGCGTATTTACATGATAACTTTTCCGCTAGCCCTTCATTAATTGTGACGACGGAGGCACACTGTTGGAAGACATCACAGATACATCACCCTAATCTTGATCGTCTGAAATAGAAATTGATAAAGTAGAGTGACCCTGCGGGGAAAGGACCGGAGTGTCCAAATCCCCAACAACATACCGTGACATACGCTTCCCATATTGTCATCGAAATCATACGATACAGAACAGGAGTTAATGCGAGTACACTGACCACATATAGAATGATAATAAAGTCAGAGGAAGACTTCCTCTTAAAACAATTGATCAATATCCTTTCAAAGTGAAAAGAAAACAAGTCCTGGTACTCGCACTAACCCCTGGCAATCAAAATACATAATAATAATATGATCCATTAATATAGAAAAAATAATTGAAATCAAAATATTTTGAAAAAATATTTTTTCAGAATAGCCCAAGTTTCTGAAAAGTAACGTTGAGCCCCAATGGATCCCAAGCCTAAGTGTGGACAAAAATTTTAAAAATATTTTAAACAATTTATTCAACACTTACGAACAATAATAATGTATCTAGTTATGATTAAAATAACATCAAGATATTATTTCTTAGAAATCCCCCCCTCACACAGAGGGCTGTTGTAAATGTAAACAATGAGTGTAAAAACACTAAAATAAGACTCCAGGCACCCAGGCCCGAAATCAGTTACCAAAAATACACTATCTGATGCAAAACAGAGACTTCCAGGGAAGAAACTGCAGAACATCAGATGGTAGATGCAGAACACAACGCCTTACCACCCGTAGGTGAAGACGTAAACATGGGGAAAGAACAGAATTCATTCTGTTATTCAGCTAAAACTCCCAAGAAAATTTAGTAATAATAATTACAAAAACTATGCCAAAAGCATGGGAGAATAGCAAGGGGGAACTTAAAGGACAGGGAGAGAGGAAAACACTTAAAAAACAGGGTAACTAAATAATCAGAATGACAACAAAATGGCTGCTGCCTTGAAAATAGGTAACTTAACATAATTTCATTAAAAAATTTTAAGTTACAGCCCTGATAATATTCTGTCACACATTCTTTTCCTCTCCTCCTTCTCTATCCTCCTTAGAATCACCATTTCACTAATATTTATGTGTCTGGCATCATTTAAACTGAGATTTATAAGCACAAAGATCAGTCAGATGTTAACTGATGAAGGGCCAAACTTAGAATGATTAATGGCGCCAATTTCGGAACGTCCTTGACACTGCGCATGCGCAGTAGGGGCGAAGTGTGGAGGGCCTTTCAGGACATGTTTTCTTTAGTTTTAGATGCAAATTTTGGGGGTTGGGGGCAAAATTTGTGTTTGGCCCTATATTTTAAGAGTTAGCACCAGCTATGTCTGGGTCATTGGTACAGTATAAAAATATTACGTGTCTGGCATCCTTTAAACTGAGATTTACAAGCACAAAGATCAGTGAGATGTTGACTGATGAAGGGCCAAACAGAGAATGATAATTGGCGCCAATTTCGGGACGACTGCGTCACTGCGCATGCGCAGTAGAGGCATAGTATGGAGGTCCTTTAGGACATGATTTCTTTTTGTTTTGGATGCAAATTTTGGGGATTGGGGGGCAAAATTTGTGTTTGGCCCTGGTTTTGTTAGAGTTAGCACCAGCTAAGTCTGGGTCATTGGTACAGTATAAAAATATAGAAATTTTAGGCATGGCCAAAATTTTTGCCCCTCCCATAACGAAGGCAAATAATGCCTGACAAACTTCTCTTGAACAAACTTGATTCTAAACCTCAAAAGGACTCTGCATACCACATATCAAGTCTCTGCAACTGGTGGTTCATTAGAAGAAGATTTTAAAAAAATTTGGCCATTTTTTCCCCCACCCCTCTGCTCAATATGAGCCAAAACGTAATTTGCATAAAAATCAAAATGCCCCTATATAACCACTACTTACATGAAATTTAATTAAAATGTGGCCAGTGGTTTAGGAGAAAGAGGCTCAAACACCACCTTCACGCAGGACGATGGACGACGGATGGACGGACGGACGGATGGATGGACGGATGCACGATGGATGAAGAGTGATCAGAAAAGCTCACCCTGACTTTCAGTCAGGTGAGCTAAAAATGTGATAAAGGAAAACATTTTAGACAGAAAATGAATTTATTTAGGAAATGCAAAAAAAGGCTTTTTTTAATAAAATAAAATTACTTGAATGTATTTCTTCATAAAGGTATAGAGTTTGTTATCATAATCAAATGTAACAAATATATCAGTTGAAGCTTGATTCATGGATGTGTTTTGTAAATTCACAGTCAACTTGAAAGCTGGACCAATACCTTGAACCTGAAAATAAATTCCAGTGAACTTAATACAAACTTTGATTACAAACATTTGCAAAATATCCCAAAATTCATTTCATCAAAGCAATCTTAATTTCAATATATTTTTTTCTTTTTGTCCAGTTCCACTTGCCAAAAGCATATGAGGGTGATACACTAACTAATGAGCCCCTCCCCTCTCCCATGTTACTACAGTGCAGGGAATGATATTCAACTAACAGTATGGTTCATTTAACAGGTAATTGGTTGTTTTCCTGTATTCTGGTGATAAACTGATAGCTCTGTCAAACATGTTATAAAAGATTAAATATGTAAATTGGATGTACCAAAGGCTACATAGGTCTACATACATGAGGAGTTCATTGGTTGTCATGGTATTTCCTCAAAAGATCACAAGATTTTGTATTCAATTAACAGGAGTTTACAACCGGTACATGCAATTAACCTCCAGCCTTCATCTGTTTTTCAGACTTTCGCACACAGTCATTCGGGCTGCTGCATACTTACTCTCTTTTTATTATCTCTGCAAACTTAAAAAAAAATGAAACTGTCAATGACACTGTAACTTAACTTGTCTGTGTGTTATATTTGATGAAAAGGATAATGTTCAATGTTTAAGAAAGGATTATGAAATAAGACAAGAATTTTGATAATTGGGAATATGTTAATTTCTGTTCACTGTATGCTATGTTTTCAATAAAAATAATATGAGGTGTACACTGTACTAAAGGATTGAGGGGTGGGTTAATGTGGCCCTCACAGTTAATGTATGTGGCCCTCACAGTTAATGTATGTCAACAAAAGTTACCAAGTTACAGTGAAATTATTCCAAAACGAGTCATCCTATCAATTATAATGAAATCCCTTCATAAATATGGCCTGTAGACTGTGCTAAAGGTTTTCGGGCTTTGAGCCAGTGTAGCCATCACAGTTGACCGATTGCAACCAAAAGGGGACATCCTCATCTAGACATTATACTGAGTCTTCCTACCAAGTTAAAATGAAATCCCTTCATAAATACGACATGTAGTCTGTGCAAAAGTTTTTCGGGTTTTGGGCTCGGGCAGCCATCGTGGTTGAATGATCGCGACCAAAAGGGGACGTCCTCATCTGGGCAATATCTGGAGTGATCTTCCCAAGTTACAATGAAATCCCTTCATAAATATGACATGTAGACTGTGCTAAAGGTTTTCGGGTTTCGGGCCCCTTTAGCCATCACAGCTGACCAATCATGACCAAAAGGGGACATTATCATTATCATCTGAACATTATATGGAGTCAACCTACCAAGTTACAATGAAATCCCTCCATAAATATGACCTGTAGACTGTGCTAAAGGTTCTTGGGTTTTGGGCTCGGGCAGTCACCACAGTTGACAGATCGCGACCAAATGGGGAAGTTCTCATCTAGACATCATACAGAGTCATAAATTATGATATGAAGATTGAACTTGTAGTTTCAATGGTACACTCAGCACTACATAAACCAACACAAGGAATATCTTCTCCATTATGAAATACAAATATCAGAGGCCTGTGCTGAATAATGTGGATGTTGAAAAAGGATTAAAATTGTGCATCATGCAACTTTTTTTATCGATGCAACATCAGTAAATTTCAATGGATTCAGTTATTGTAATGGTCAACCAGATGTTGCTTGTTGGCAACATAATATTGCTGACCACTGAATGTGAAACTACTATGAAAACCAACTAACTGACTACTGTTTGATGCAAACTGCATTTCATTTGGTGCATGGGAGAAGTAATTGGCATGCACTTCATCACAGGAGTTGTCAGTTTGGGAGGAGTTTGGACTAAGTGTTTTCTTTGATTGACATGCACAATGACCTTATGACAATGAATATATCAAGCAACATTGAGAAAGGTCACATAACTAAAAACAAAAACATGTTTATCCCAATAGTTTTTTTTAAACTCTTGCTACAAACATATGCATCATTTTTTTAAATAAATATATAACATGTTCTCATTTCAGTGAGTGTATCAAAGTGCTATTTGAACAGACTTTAAAAGCAGCAAAATCAGAATATTTTGGGAATGACAGAATTGAATGATGAATTGAGTTCAGCAGAGATTTACTCTATAAACATAATATAATGTACTGAAGATTTGCTAAATGGCTGGATGTTTTAATGGTGGGTTGAATACATAACCTAAGTGCTTTCCATGCCTTGAAAAATTAAGTTTTAAAATCACTAACTTTCAAGGAATGTAAAAACTAACAGAAACCTTGTTAAACATTACAAACCTGAGCAGATAACTTCAGTGGTTCTGATGGATCAGCTGAGATCGGATTCATGCTGTTATGTAAGGCTTTTACATATGCTCTAGCTGCATGGAGGCGAAGTAAATATAAATCTCTCTGGAAAGTTCTATGCATCACTACAAAACATAAAACATGATTAGGCCTATAAAAAAAATTCTTGTTTCTTGAGCAAATATTCCACAATTTTATCATTACGTGTACAGTACCCATATGAGACTGGTCAATTAATACCCCAGTTATTGATGCTAAATTTATATTAGTGCTGTCTATTTATAGAGGAACTATTTATGAGTGGGCGTGTACAATTAATTACTTAACTCCATTGTCAACAGAGCAACAATAACAAGAACATTGACGTTGATATATTTTATTTCATTCAAGTGTTTCAACTTTTAACAAGCGATAAACTATAGAAACACAATACACTGCACATAGATATTAACAAAAATAAGTGTGTTTTTTTTGCACATTGATATTTACATAAATGAGTTGTCTTTTTTTAATCTTTTAACTTCATTTGGTTTCTAATAACTAACATTGCAGTACGTTCAACGTGGATTGAAACAAAAACGCCGCCGCGGTGTGTTCTCCACCGTGGAGTTCCAGTGGACCGCAATGTTTGATCAGTGGAAGACAGTTTTCAAAACACTGTGACCCACCGTGGTCACGAGCGTTAACGATTAGTTTAATTGCTTTTGCATGTCAGTTTCTCTGCTGATTAATAAATACTGTCTTGTGACGTCAACTGGCAAGACAACTGCGTTTGTTACTGGTAGTAGATAATTTATTTTAAATTAAAATTGGAATCTGGAGGAGGCAGACGGCGACTATTGCTGTGGTTTGAAATTGTAAATTGGGAATAGAACAGTCAGTTCCATTTGGTTAAGTACAAAGTCCTCATCACTTTCAAAACTAAACTGTTATGTTTGAGCGATCGATTTGATCGAGGAAATAAATAAATCAGACTTGAGAAAAACAACTAATATTCACGAAGTTCCCAATTTCACATTTTGTTTACAGCTGTGGGCCAACACGTGATGAATCGTGATTTTCTTGGGTGGGAAGTGGGAGCGAAAAAGCCTCCTGCGTGACGAAAGCGCCCACGGTGCATGGCTATTTTTCAATAATGACATGCCGATCGACAAGCCAGACCACCACACATCATAACCCTAGCTCAAATATGCCCCGAAATTTCGTATTATAATTTTTTGGTTTTGTCCCCCAACACGTGTCTTGAAACCCCCAAAATTAAAATAGGTCTTTCAGACAGGAGATTTTACTTTCTCTATCGGAGATTTTCTGGCGCCACCCGATTTTTGCGTGCAACCAGCACATCAAAAATTTCAGTGTCTTGGCAGTGTAAGATTCAGTCATCCATACCACTCCTAAATGGTGAAGTAAATAGTCTGCGCCCCCTCCCTCCCTCCCCATCCCCGAAATGAGGCAATTGGACCCCAGACTCCTATAAACCCACATGCACAAATAGGCCTATATCATTGATTGCTTGCCCATCTGCCCCCCCCCCCCCCCCCCCCAACCACCCCCATCTTGGCCAGTTTTCTTTGCTAGTGCATGCAGGCGCTTCAGTATATGGATTCCGAAGTATCTTGGGCTGAAACGTCCCAGGGCCACCACAAGCATTCCTTTTTTGTTAATGTAGTTTATTTATATTAATTCCACTCTCAACATGTACATTTTAACATTCCGCTCTGAATTTAAGTTTTAAAATCGTAAATCGGATTCCCTTCCTCCCCAACCCACAATTTATTCAAAATTCAGTACCAGTAACATGATTCTTCTCCGTCAATAGCTACAGTTAGGTAAAAGACCATTGGGGAAATGTCCAGATATTGTGCTGGTCAAGTTATAATTTTTTCAACTCACATCCATGATTTCAGTATGGTATAATATTTATTTTGTCGTAATTCCTCGAGTTCTGAATCGATTTTGATGAACAACATTCAGAATCGCAATAGCTTTCAATAACTTTTTCAAATATTGAACTATCTTTTTAATATTTCAAGTAAAGGTAAAAGTAATTTTTCACTGACAGTGAAAAAAATTGATCTAATTAAGAGCTGGTGACTGAGAGAGGAAAAGATAAACCGACATCAGCCGAACATCCCATCACACAGTTTGACATATTCATGTGAGATTAAAAACACGATTCAAACTCCATATTTTGATCGTTTTTTCTGCCATATTAATGCTTTTTATTATCAAATAACATGCATGGAGCATACGTATTCAATTTATACTTAAGTGCAATACCTTACAATCACTAAACAACAATGAACTGAAACTATTTTTGGTGGAAGAATAAACCTGATTACCGCACTTGCAAAAAACACAAGTTAATTATAGACAAACTGAAGTCACGTGGTGGGGTTTTGAGACCCCCACCTCGTAGTGTAATTGTTTGTTTGTTTGTTGGTGGTTAACGTCACATATTTATGCACCATGGCTAATCGTGACACAACATGGAGATGAAGTCAAGTTTAGTCAATCGTTGATCAACATGTTGCCCATTTTAGAGGACTTTCACCCCAAGCATTGGTGACTGGGTCCTATTTTACTAGTAAAGCGGAACTGGTTTACCACAGTAAACAAGTGCTGCTTACTTCCCGGGGTTCCCACGGGGATCGTAGTGTAATTAGAGGGGTCTCAATTTCTGTGTTCATATGGGCAGCGTACACGACATGTGATGAGGGAGGAAGGCTTTTTTTTTTCTTTTATTCATAAAACAGTTCTGAAAATATTTGGAATCAGAAATTTAACTACTTACACTTTTATGAGGTAAAACGATGCTTTCAGCAGTGAAAAGTTCCCATAATGTAGTAGAAAATTTAACCAGCTATATCTTGTTTGACAGAGCTCTATGATCTCTATCAAACAAGGTATAGTTGGTTAAATATTTATCCTACAAGTGCAAAATTGTGTCAAGAAGAGATTTCCAATGTGAAAAAAAGGTGATGAGGCAGATTTTCTCTGATGAGGGAGGTGCCTGAGAAACAAAAATTTTTTTTAATAGCCTTATTGATAGTTTTTATAGTGTCTGAAGCAGAAACTTATAACATTAGTTTTTTTCATTGCCAAATTTTGTTACAAATGCTGAGGAACACCTGAATGTCCTGGTTTGGGAACAATAATAGAGATTAATTTATAATTTGTTACAAGATGATTTGTAAACTGATATTAAACTTTCCCAGTTATAAAACAGTGAAACCCTGTTAAATAGACACCTTCCCAGTAATAAATATACAATTAACAGCAGTATTCACTTAACAGGAAATAAGTTATTTTCCAGTATTCCCAGTGATAAAGCCTAAAAAAGTTAAAAATCTGTTTCACAGACCCTTCTGCATAGTCCTTCTGGCTTCCGCACACTCTCTTTTATAACCAATCTAAACTTAAAAAAAGTAAAAATTCAATGGTTTATGTCTAATATTTTACCCAAATTAATAAAAATGATAAATTTGCCCCTCAATTTGTCCCTTGAGTGCATCAAGGCTTTGCAATGCTTTAGAACTGCAAAGCCTTCTTGCACTCAAGGGACAAAATACACCACCACCCGTACTATTCAAACCAAGAACATGAACTTTTGATGGCTAAGAAATAATTACAAAAATAAAATAAAAATCTGCCAGCACACCTGCAATTTTACAAAAACTGGCCTGAGAAACAGAAATACTTTGTGGGACCTAAACTGATCAATTATTCTATACTGCCCCAAGAAATTAGGGATCACACATTATGCAAGATGCAAAATCTGAATGCAAAAATACAAGATTAACTGTTGTTTTAATTCATTATAAGTAAATCTTTTGCAGATTTTAACCGAGGAAATTTGATAGTGTCAACTCAGCAGCAGAAAAGCCAGACATCACATGCCCCCATTTTCAAGTGAAAATGCAAATGGCACACAGAATTCACCTCATTCTAAAGTTATTAAATTTCCAATAAGTTTAGTCTGAATTACAGTTTTACAAAAAATGTATTGAACCATCTTATAAGGCTATGGAGGTCATTTGTGAAATAACGAATAATTTTTAAAAAAAGTTAAAAAATTTATAGTAATTTATATATTTTTTATACTTACCAATGATCCAGACATAGCTGGTGCTAACTCTTAAAAATCTAGGGCCAAACACAAATTTTGCCCCCCAATCCCCAAAATTTGCATCTAAAACCAAAAGAAATCATGTCCTGAAGGACCTCCATACTTTGCCCTTACTGCGCATGCGCAGTGTCAAGGACGTTCCGAAATTGGCGCCAATTATCATTCTTACAAGCAGTGCCTGGTCAGCGCTATGTACTCAGCGGGGAGGTATGAGTTCCCAACTCCTGGGAGGGCCATCCACGTCTGGGTCATTGGTAAGTATAAAAAATATATAAATTACTATAAATTTTTTAACATTTTTATACTGTACCAATGACCCAGACATAGCTGAATAGTAAAAAGGCTGGAGGGCCTAGGACATAGAGGAAAATCCAATAAGCTCAACTATATAATATAGAGTCAACCCCTCAAGGAGAAAAGGAGTATTAGGCTTTACATGTATCTTTCTTATTTTATGTTAAATTAGAAAGATACAATACCCTTCATAATTGAGCACAATAACATTCATGTTCTCTATTAACATCCAGTATAACCCTTTATACTAATTATTTTTAAAGTAAGCCAATAAATAAAGTTAGTCCAGAGAATTGAGACTCTTTATATTCTTTAAAAGTGTCCGAGGATTGTATATTAACGCCCGTTTGACACTTGACATATACAAATGCTTCACACCGAGCTACACTTTAAAAATATGACATGAATGAATTTTTAACATTAATATTACACTTTAAAACCATCCCAGAAACGACTCAGAAATACTGACTTCGGAGGAGGCATTCCCTTGCTTTTCTCTATAAAGCAGGTGACCTAAGGGAACACCCTCCCCCCCCCCCCCCCCTTCCCCTTGCCATGGGTCAAATAGCCCAGAGCGAAGAGGGCAGCCGGACGGAGTCACTGCCAGAACAGAAAGCCTGCATAACTATAGTTGCAACTGTTTAGAGGACGACATTCTGAGCAACAGATAACGGACCTAAACAATGCAGGTCTCCAGAAATGGACTCAATATTTCTGAGATAAAAATTCGTGAATGTGGATGGCTGAGACCAATAAGCAGCCTTCATTAAATCTGTAATAGCAATACTATTAGCGTAAGCCCAAGAAGTAGAAAGAGCTCTTACTTCATGAGCCAAAATCTTAAGCACAGACTGCTGAGAAGAAGATAAATTTTCACAAGCAGTATGGATAGTTAATTGAATCCATCTAGCAATAGAATGGACCGAAATGTCCTTTCTATTAGGCATCAGAGACAGAAAGAAACGTTTTCGTCCCTTTCTGATAAACTGAGATCTCTGTTTATAGATACGTAACGCTCTAACAGGACAGAGTAAAGGCCTACGCCCGTCTGAAGACGGAAGGGCCTTAATAACAATAGGTTCCGGATATTTATTAGGAGCCTGATTCTTCGCTAAAAATCCCACATTAGTAGTGAAGGTGATACTGCAAAAGCTCTTGGATCCGGACACGGAGACACATACGTCTGCAACTGATTGTTGAGATGTGTCGCAAATAAGTCTATCATTGACCGTTCCCATTGGTAGCAAATCTGATTGAATACTTGTTTGTTGAGAGTCCACTCCGATGGCAACAAGCGACCCTTTCGTGAAAGGGAGTCTGCTAGTACGTTCAGACAACCCGGTATATGACGGACCGAAAGTAGAACTTGATGTTCTAGAGCAAACAGAAGGATTCTTTCCGTTAGATTGAACAACGGAATTGAATGAGTGCCTCCCTGATTCCGTATATACGCCACTACTGTCGTATTGTCGGATAGGATTTGGACATGAGCATCGTGAATAATGTCCATCCAGTGACGTAACGCAAGCCAAATTGACATCATTTCCTTGATGTTTATGTGCTTGCACAGGAATTGCGGATCCCAAAGACCCTGGCATCTCGAATCCGTTGGGATCAATGATGCACCCCAACCTGTTTGACTGGCATCCGTCATAATGGTAAAACTCGGATCCGGCAACTGCAGCGGAACTCCCTGAGTTAACCACTGAATGTTTGCCCAAGTCTGAATCTCTCGTTTCACTTGATCTGACAAGAGAATGTCTATGTCGAGCGAATGAATTTTCACACTCCAATTCTGAGTCAAGAAAATTTGGAGAGGACGCGTGCGTAACCGCCCCATCGGAATGAGATCCGCAGCGGCTCGGCACAGTGGCGTAGCCAGGATTTTTGATTGGGGGGGGCCACGAAGTGCGGTGCCGGGAGCTATGCAGGGCAGGCGGTGGGACAATGCAGATGCCAACGGCATCTGCCGCGAGTGCCAGAAGCCACCATTTAAGAGCTTCTGGTGAGTTTTCTGGTTAAAATGCAGGGATCCTTTCAAAGAAAAAGTTACCTTTTTTGAGCAAGAATTTTGAATTGTCCCTTTGTGTATGTGTTCTGCATGTTGTGGTGTAGGTACTTTTACCTACACCACAACATGCAGAACACATACACAACGGGACAATTCAAAATTCTTTCTCAAAAAAGGTAACTACGGTAAACTACCGTGGGACCTGTGGGATAAACATATCAGGTTAACCCTTTCCCTACTAGTGACGCCAGTCACGCCATATGGCGTCATCCTGCACACTAAACACACTTTCACAAATTACTTTACACAGGTAAAATGCACAAACGGGTGAAGATATTAACATTTGTAGTATGCCGCCAGGTGTAGGCAGACTACAAATGTTAATATCTTCACCCTTTTCATGCAAATGGACTTACGGTCCATACATGCATAAATCTGATGCATAGGTAAGTGACTTACCTAAGCTTCAGATTTATGCATGTATGGGTCAAACCATTGAAAAGGTTCAGTAGTGAAAGAGTTAATGAGGTTGTGAGTATTGGGCACAAGATATGGCACAACACCCACACATTTCATAACCACCACAGCATAAAGATGTCATAGGCATCCGCATGATGTGATGGTGGGCTACTGCTAATAGCTAACCTGATAAAGGGGGTTGTCTAAGACAACCCCCATAATTTATGAGGTTAGCTTTTAGCGTGCGGGTGTCACAATCACAACTCAGGCAGCTCTGTGACTCTGCCATACACGTTTTCCAATCTCGTTTGTATTAACGCTTTCCTCGTTGAACGAGGAAAGGCTCGTTGTGCCCAGGCCCTCCACATTTTCACTTGTCTATTATGGCGAGGCAACACAAATTTACCATGTCTCCCCAAACAGCGTTCGGGGAGACATAGTCAGTTTGTGATGCCTCGCCATAATAGACTAGTGAGAAATGTGGAGGGCATGGGGGCTGGGGCGAACAGTAATATAAGCTCATTTATTATTCTTGTGTGTATGGGCTTGTATAAGTTGTATAAAACAAATAAATATAAGGAATGCAGATATAATGTGGATTATGAATTACGAAGTTTATAGCCAAGTTAGCCAACTTACATTCTACAAGATAAGATTTAATCTCCGAGCGGATGTTACCGCGAATTTATCAATCACTGAATCAATACTCGGACAATATGAACGGTGAATTTGGAGCATGATTAGTGATTCTAATCGTGTTTCAGACATAGATGATCTTATGGCGGTGAGTGTCCTCTCCACTTTGGAGAAAACACGTTCTGCCTCAGCAGTTGTCACGGGAAGTGTGGCCAGTAGTAGAAGAATGTCTCTTATATTCGGAAAGTAATTCGAGCAATGGTCAAGTGCTGAAACAGCAGAAGGTGGTCGGTCTTCACTTGGCACCTGTTTCCATTTTTGCCTCCAAAGTTCATACTCACATTTTATGACCATCAATGTTTCATTCATAATGTCGGAATAAACTTCAATGCCTTCTAAAAGTTCTCCCCACTGGTTGTCACCATCAGTCTCAGAGAAATTGAGCATAGCTGGAATCACGTGACTTAATTTTAGAGCTTTCTTCTGCTTAGACCCAAACCTTAGTTCCATATCTTGGATAATCATGTCCATTGCTGGGTAGAAGATATTAATACGATAATAACTTTCAATAGAATCATCTTCGGTCACACTTTTGCTCACCCGTGCAGGCTGTGCGGAAGCACGATATACACTCCTTGATGCAGTTCTTGGTTTCACGACTTCAATGCCCACAATTTCCGTAGCAAGTAAACATGCTTCTTCAAATATTTTTTTAAATGTAGTCTCACTTCGGTAACTTTTCAGAATAGCAATTAAATCTGTGATGGATTTCATGGCTTGAATTAAATCGAAATTAACAGTTTGTAATTCACGTGTTACTGGAAGCATAAGACCTGATATGTTTTCTAAAATGACAAGAGAAACAACGAAATCGGCCTGGCAGATAGAACATTCAAGATTGCTGGCTTTGTTGCGCGCCTCTGCAGAGTCCCATGTTTTCATCTCCCCCAATGCTTCCAAAACGTATTTGAGCAAACTGCGAAGAGTAATAATGGCCGTATGTCGTTCAATGAATCGAGTGTTACACAATGTTGTGAGGCGTTTTTTGCTGATGTGAGTGTCAGCCTCTTTCTCGATACATTTTATAAGAAGATCAGTTCTCTTGGCACTTGCTCGAAATGATTTCGATATTTCTCGAACCTTATCCTCTGTGTTCCTGATAGAGGGAACGGTGACTGCCTTTGATGCACTTAAGTTTAAGCAGTGCATCGCGCAATGAAAATATAACGCAAGTGGAGCTTCTTCCAATACTCTAGCCGACACCCCCACATGTCCACTGGCCATTGAACTAGCTCCATCATAGCCTTGACCAACACACAGCGAAAGGTCCAGCCCAAGGTCTCGAATCTTTCTCAGGATTGTTTCCCCTATCGCCTTACCGCTCAACTTCGCTTCGTTATGGTAGTCATCTTCATCAGAATTTGATTTTATATCAGTAATTAAATCCAGTACGGCAACTGGGTCTTCCATGATAACCCAGGAACCATCGTCATTTTTACAAACGTATCGGATGACAATTGAGAGCTGCTCTCGTTGATGTCGATCAGTCGTCTCATCGGCGATAAGAGCCCAGAAACGAGACTCCTTAATTTTTGAGACTATCTTGTCTTTAACCATATCTGCTGAAATATTAAGAATTTCATTTTGAATTTGTGGAGACTGGTACGTAGCGTTTGCTTTAGCCGATTGTATATGATCTAAAAGGTTCACATCACCACCGCGAACCCTGTACCGCAATAGAGCTCTAAAATTGCCGTCATTTAAAGCTGGTTCTACATCGGCTGCAATAGTGCCAGTCTCTCCGCGGTGCCCCCTAAGTGGGATGTTTTGTCTAGCACAAGTCAAAAGAGTATCAACAACTGGACGCAAGCGACTTCTGTTTTCAATTGCTTGTTGCCTATGAGATTCATCCAGTTCTCCTCTAATATCAGTTTTCCCAAGAACAAACGTTTTATGAAAGTTGTCCATGAATGTTACATTAGATTTATGGTACTCATTATTTTGGTGATGAGAAAGAGCCCCATGTTTCCCTGTTAAATCATCAAACCTATCAAGGGGTTTCAGAACCAATTTTCCCGGTAGTTCATGTTGCCCAGCACCGACTTTAGTCTTCCCATAGAATAAAACACACGGCACACAAAACGCCCCAATAAACCCTTCTAACTTGCTGATGGATAGCCATGGAAATTGGTCCAAATGATTAGGTTTTAGGCGTCTTACTCGTTCTTTACCACTTTTTATGTGGATGGATGATGGAAAATCACTCTCGTTTATTGGTTTCCATGGAGTAATGAATTTAGCTCTATCTTCATCTTTCAGTTTCGATATGTTAGAAACTGCATGTCCTATGTCATTAAAAGCTGCCGCCGTTGATGAGGCAGCCACGTTAATAACATTTTCATACTGAGTATTTGCGGTTGACGACACAGCTGCAGGTGCGAGGTCAGCGAGGACATGATTATCATGAACGAAGGCAGCGTGTTCAACATCAGGATCATCTTGCGACTCGCTACCTGTCGGCAGGCTCTCACTTTCTCGTTTACAATTAAAAAAAGTTTTTAACGAAGTTTGAGTTTTTTTTATCTTTTTCATTGGCGAAGCAGAGTCAGCAGACATTTCTGTAGGTACAAAATATATTTCACTAGTATTATTCAGACGACGTCTCGGCTCAATCAGGGTCAGGGAGTATTAGGGACACAATACTGGAATTTCGTGAAAGAAAATGCTGACCTATCTATCGCTAAATAGAGTTATCCCCCTGTAACTGTAATATTGAACTTCGAATGCAAACAAACGTGATAATCTGTTCCGACCACAGACAAATAATAAGTGAAAATTTATTAATTTATATTGTCCCATACACATTACTACATGTGTCATAACAAAAAAAAAAAAATTGGGTCTTTGGGGGGGCCATGGCCCACCTGGCCCCCCTCTGGCTACGCCACTGGCTCGGCACAGACCTATCAGTCTCATGAACTCCCTCGCTGTGACTTTGTCTGCGTGCAGACAATAGCGAGCGTAACAACTGACTAATTTCGCTCTGGTTAACGGCAGACGAACGAGATTGTTGTGCGTCTCGAAGCTCATTCCCAGATGTGTGAATGACTTGGACGGCACCAGATCCGACTTCTCCTCGTTTATTATAAAACCGAGATGTCAGAGCAATAGAAGCAGATTCTGCACATCGTTCTGAAGCGTTAACTCGTTGCCATACATCTGAAGAATGTCGTCCAGGTAGGCTGACGTTACCGCAGACGAATGAGCTCGGAAATACATCATTACCGAGTTCATTACCCGAGTGAAAGCCCAGGGTGCTAGGTTCAATCCGAAGCACATCGCCCGGAATTGATACACCACTCCTAGGACTGCGAAGCGTAGATACTTTCGGAATGTCGGATGTACCATGACGTGAAAGTACGCATCTTTGAGATCTATGCTTGTTGCATAATCGTTCACCCGAATACTCGCTCTGACCGATCGAATCGTCTCCATATAAAACTTCGGAGCGACGATCAGCTTGTTTATCCAGCTCAAATCTATGACTGGACGGAACGAGCAGTCTGGTTTCGGAACCAGAAACAGATGGCTGTAGAATCCCGGTGTCTCCTGGTTTTCTACGACCTCTACCGCGTTCTTCCTTAAAAGAGACTGCACCTCTGATAACAGAGCGTCTCTTTTCTGCGGATTTGACGGAAGTTGAGTCCATTTTGGACTTCGAGTTAAAGGAGGCTTTCGCTTGAAGGATATCTTTAGACCTTCCGAAATCACCCCTCTCACCCAAGGGTCGTCCGTAATTGACGCCCACTCTTGTGAAAAACTCGACAACCTTCCGCCAACCGGCACGCGATAGAGGTTGAAGCCATCACCTCCTGGACCTGCGAGGCCTGCGGGAGGAGAAACCACGTCCTCCGCGACCCGCACCTCGTCCCGTCGACCTCAGGGCGTCCAACCGGTTGTCCCGGCCCGAAGGACGTCCCGCACGTGAGTCGCTGCCTTGACGGTCTCTTGAATAAGACCAAGAGGACGCACCGGAACCTCTATAGGAACCTCTCTTGGGCGCATTAGACCCAGAAGTGCCTGTCTTACTCTTATCTGCCGTGTCCGACTTCTTAGAAGCAGATTTAAACAGCAGAGAATCCGAAGCTTTCTTAGTAATTTTTTCGTAAATTGCAGAAAGCTTGCCGTCGAAGAGAAGTTCTCCGGAGACCGAAGCGACTCTGAGAGAGTTCTTCACCTTACTATCCACGAGTGTGGATGTAGCTAGGGCTGCGTCACGTCTAACCAACTCCAGGTTTGCCACTGAAAGGGCGGAGTTACACGTGGAATAAGCTACTGCCCTTGAAAGAAGTCTTAAAGAGGATTGTATATCCTGGAATTCTTTCCCTTGAAGACGCAGTGATAACACCTTAGTAAGGTGGTCTGCGTAAGATAAAGCATCTAAACTGGCTCTGTTAGACGAAATAGTCGTCTCCAACACCGCGGTTGGAATAGACGTAGACGACGGTAATGATAATTCTAAGTCTTCCGCCTCGTCGTCCATACGCAGAGGAACTCTCGGGATACCCTGTCCTGCCGTATCGAATTTATTCCTTGCATTAATAAAAGGCAGGTTAAGAGCATTGGCGGACAAGAAACCCGCTTTTCCTGTTTTGGAAGCAAGTTTGAATATAGCGTCGTTCAATAATTCAAATGTTCTTGTGACATTATTGGACTGAGACGGAAACTCGGGAGCGATGTCCCTGAACCGCTCAAAGAAATCAGTGTCCAATGACGCTATAATTCTCTTGTCTGGTACCGCAGCAGTCTGGCCCGACGGAACAACCTGAGGAAGAAAGTGCCGGATGAAGTCCACGGCAGCTTTATGTTGTTCCGAAAGGGATAGCTCCAAGTCATCCGTATCCCTTTCACCATCCGGTCGGACCTCATGATGCTCCCGGTCGTCCGCACCCGATACTTCGGCAGAGCGTACTGACCCAGCACCGTCGGATAATTCCCAATCCGACACCGTTTCTGTCGGTTGCTGGGATGCTGCGATAAGTTGTGCTATTTGAACAAGCACGTCCGACGTCGAGGCCTGCGGAGACGCAGTCTTTCGCTGCTTCGCCGAGGGCAGCTCCGCATCTGGTGACTCCCGCATACTCTTCCTATGCGAACGTACGGAGTCAACCAGCCTCGTGTCCCTGGCTACCGGATGGCGTGACCTGGTCGCCGAAGAATCCCTGATCGGCGAAGCTGGTAGAATATCGGCGGTCACGTAGCCAAGGGGCGGTCGTGTGCGCTGGTGAGAGGAAGAAGCCTGAGCAGTCTCAGCGGACTGCCTATACAACGGAGCGTCCCGAGCGACGGACGTATGCTCCGCTTGCGACACATTTTGTACCACAACATCTGGTCCCAGATGTTGTTGTACGAGAGAGGGACCTCTCTCGCTCGCGGCCCGACTGGACCTGGACGAGCTAGGAACCGGACTCGAAGGCTTCCTCCGAACTCTCCTACTATCCGCCGTCACTGGGTGTGCACGTTGAATGTTTATAGTGCTCGCATCACCCAACATTTCCTCCTGGACCGCATCGGACGAACCCGGCTGCCGAACCATTCGGTGAATGGACGCTACACCGGGCGAGCTAGAGGACGACATTTGTCTTATGTCCATGAGCACTTTTGCCGCTAGCTCTGTATTCATTTGTGACGACGGAAGTGCACTTGCGGAAGATAACATGGAAACATCACCCTGTTCTTGTTCCTCTGAAATAGAAACTGATAGAGTAGAGTGACCCTGCGGAGAAAGAGCCGGCATAGCCCTTTCTTCACTAACAACATATCGTGACACACGTTTCCAATGTTTGTCATCCCAATATTGACATATTGAACAGGGATTAGTGCGAGTACACTGACTACAATTAATACAATGATCCTGAAAGTCAGAGGAAGATTTCTTCCTATTACAATTTGAACAATATCCTTTCATTATGAAAGGTCAACAACAAGTCCTAGTACTCGCACAAACCCCTAAACACAAAGATACATAATAACATGATCCATTAATATTGAAAAAACAATTGAAAATCAAAATAATTTTTGAAAAATATTTTTTCAGCAAAGCCCAAGTTTCTGAAAAGTAACATTGAGCCCCAATGGATCCCAAGGCTAAGTGTGGTCAAAAATTTTAAAATTATATTAAATAATTAATGCAACACTTACGGATAATAATAATGTATCTTATAGTGAGATAAACTACTCCAAAGGCAAACAGCCCCCCTCAAAAGAGACTGTTGCCAATGTAAACAAACAGTGTAAAAACACCAGAAAACATGACTCCAGGCACTGACAATACTGGCCCGAAATCAGTCATCAAAATTACACACTATCTGATGCAAAACAGAGACTCCCAGGGGAGAATCTGCAGAACATCAGATGGTAGATGCAGAACACAACGTTTATACACCCATGGGTGAAAACGTAAACATGGGGAAAATAACAGAATTCATTCTGTAACCAAGCTAATTCTCCCAAGAGAATTTAGAAATGATCTTTCTCAAAAATATGCCAAAAGCATGGGAGAATAGCAAGGGGGGACTTAGAAGACCAGGGGAGAGGAAACACTGAATAAGCAGTGCAACTTTATAGCAAGAATGACAACAACAGGCCCATGCCTCGAAAATAGGCAACTTAACATAATTTCATAAAAAAATTTAAGTACAGCCCTGATTATTTTTTGTCACTCCTTTTTCCTCTCCTCCTTCTATATCCTCCTTAGAATCACCATTTCTCCAATAATTACATGTCTGGAATCCTTTAAACTGAGATTTACAAGCACAAAGATCAGTGAGATGTTGACTGATGAAGGGCCTAACAGAGAATGATAATTGGCGCCAATTTCGGAACGTCCTTGACACTGTGCATGCGCAGTAAGGGCAAAGTATGGAGGTCCTTCAGGACATGATTTCTTTTGGTTTTAGATGCAAATTTGGGGGATTGGGGGGCAAAATTTGTGTTTGGCCCTAGATTTTTAAGAGTTAGCACCAGCTATGTCTGGGTCATTGGTACAGAATAAAAATAGGTTATTTTCGAGTTCTCAGTTAAGGGTAGAAAGTTCTTAATCAAAATTTGTGGTGGAAGACACGTCAAAGAATACACTATATGATCCAGGTCAGTAAATGCTGATGATCACTCCATGCACTGAGCATTCTCGACAACCAGGTATTGTTTCAGTGGTCTGACATGACAAGGACACTTGTTATTATCCCACAGTTGGAATCTGGTCCAATCACTCCAAGGCAGGGTCACACAATAGGATAGAGGATTTTTTCTGTTCCTCATTGATCAGTCAGGATACCAGTTCTGAAGACATGCAGGTCTGTGAAGCCATTGATAGAGACACCTCGCCAACCCTACCTAAGCCAGCACAAAAACTGCAATGCTCGATGAGATAGCAATAATGATATTTCTCGTTTTTCTCTCTCCATTCATGCCTGTAACTGTGATGATATTCCTTACAGGTCTTGAATTTGTCTTTGAACAGAATGTGCCTTAGCAGACCCAATTACCTGTTCACCTGCTTTCATGTTGTGTGGTCAATCTTGGTCTTTAGCTGGGTTGTAAGCATGGTGATTAACTTCATAAGAAGCGATGTTTACCTTGATAAACCATTTTCAGGTCTATGTAATCAGTATTAAAGTCTCCAACAGAAGAGAGTCGTCGCCTACAGATCAATGTTGCAGCCCAGCTGGACTGTCATACATATTGGTCTATTAATTTGCGTTTACTGCTACATGGCAATCATTCCACTGAAGCCTTGCTGTTGCAACAACCTTCCAAACACACTTGGGCCTTCATTTAATCACAACATTTTGTTAATGCATGTCAGTTTGAATCATTGTTATGGCAAAACTGGCCTACAGACATCATGGTGTTTTCTTTTAGGCATTTGTTTCTGACATTAACAAATCAAACTTTTTAATCAATGTTAAAAAATGGCTATTCTCAATGATTACACAGAAATTCCACTCCACTCCACAATAAAGTGTATGAATGTTAAAAAATTTATAGTAATTTATATATTTTTTATACTTACCAATGACCCAGACATAGCTGGTGCTAACTCTTAAAAATCTAGGGCCAAACACAAATTTTGCCCCCCAATCCCCAAAATTTGCATCTAAAACCAAAAGAAATCATGTCCTGAAGGACCTCCATACTTTGCCCTTACTGCGCATGCACAGTGTCAAGGACGTTCCGAAATTAGCGCCAATTATCATTCTTACAAGCAGTGCCTGGTCAGCGCTATGTACTCAGCGGGGAGGTATGAGTTCCCAACTCCTGGGAGGGCCATCCCCGTCTGGGTCATTGGTAAGTATAAAAAATATATAAATTACTATAAATTTTTTAACATTTTTATACTGTACCAATGACCCAGACTTAGCTGAATAGTAAAAAGGCTGGAGGGCCTAGGACATAGAGGAAAATCCAATAAGCTCAACTATATAATATAGAGTCAACCCCTCAAGGAGAAAAGGAGTATTAGGCTTTACATGTATCTTTCTTATTTTATGTTAAATTAGAAAGATACAATACCCTTCATAATTGAGCACAATAACATTCATGTTCTCTTTAACATCCAGTATAACCCTTTATACTAATTATTTTTAAAGTAAGCCAATAAATAAAGTTAGTCCAGAGGAATTAAGACTCTTTATATTCTTTAAAAGTGTCCGAGGATTGTATATTAACGCCCGTTTGACACTTGACATATACAAATGCTTCACACCGAGCTACACTTTAAAAATATGACATGAATGAATTTTTAACATTAATATTACACTTTAAAACCATCCCGGAAACGACTCAGAAATACTGACTTCGGAGGAGGTATTCCCTTGCTTTTCACTATAAAGCAGGTGACCTAAGGGAACACCCTCCCCCCCCCCCCCCCTTCCCCTTGCCCTGGGTCAAATAGCCCAGAGCAAAGAGGGCAGCCGGACGGAGTCACTGCCGGAACAGAAAGCCTGCATAACTATAGTTGCAACTGTTTAGAGGACGACATTCTGAGCAACAGATAACGGACCTAAACAATGCAGGTCTCCAGAAATGGACTCAATATTTCTGAGATAAAAATTCGTCAATGTGGATGGCTGAGACCAATAAGCAGCCTTCATTAAATCTGTAATAGCAATACTATTAGCTTAAGCCCAAGATGTAGAAAGAGCTCTTACTTCATGAGCCAAAATCTTAAGCACAGACTGCTGAAAAGAAGATATATTTTCATAAGCAGTACGGATAGTTAATTGAATCCATCTAGCAATAGAATGGACCGAAATATCCTTTCTATTAGGCATCAGAGACAGAAAGAAACGTTTTCGTCCCTTTCTGATAAACTGAGATCTCTGTTTATAGATACGTAACGCTCTAACAGGACAGAGTAAAGGCCTATGCCCGTCTGAAGACGGAAGGGCCTTAATAACAATAGGTTCCGGATATTTATTAGGAGCCTGATTCTTAGCTAAAAATCCCACATTAGTAGTGAAGGTGATAGTGTTCCCGACACTACGATAGTGAGAATCATCCACCGGCAGTGCATGAAGCTCACTGACTCTTCTAGCAGAAGAGAAAGCTAAGAGAAAAGCTGTCTTATAAGACAAGAATTTGAAATCTACTGTCCCAAGAGGTTCAAATGGCTTTTCCTTCAGTTTAAGAAGAACCCAAGCTAAATTCCACTTAGGAATTAACCTAAGAGTTCTGGGTCTATTTATCGAGAAGTTTCTAACTAACTTAAATAAAGAGACATTAGATCCAATTTGTAAACTATCATGATGTGCATAGGTATCAGATAACATAGACCTATAACCCTTAATAGTAACAGGCTGCAGTTTGATTTCGTCAAACAAGTATACTAGAAAGTTTGCAATGTCTGGTATGGAGGGATCAAAAATATCAACAGAATGATCCCTACACCAACGACGAAAAACCTTCCACTTAGCCGCATAGTTTAGCGAAGAGGAGGTCCTCCTACAGTTAGAAATTGCGTCCACTGCTCGTCCTGTAAAGTGCTTGCCATGCAAGAAGGACCGCACAACGGAAAAACGTGAAGGTTGAGACCTTGCGGGTTGTGATGAAGTTGACGCGGTTTCCCCTGCGAAAGAAGATCCTCCCGTGGAGGAAGCTTTCGCGGTAGGTCCCACAACAGACACCTGAGTAGATTTATCCACGGTCTCTGTGGAGACAGAGATGCTACCAACAGAATCTTGCATTGAGATTGTTTTATCTTTAGCAATACTTGCTGAATTAACGGCGCTGGAGGATACGCATATCCTATCATTCCGTCCCAAGGGATCGACAGAGCGTCTACTGCAAAAGCTCTTGGATCCGGACACGGAGACACATACGTCTGCAACTGATTGTTGAGATGTGTCGCAAATAAGTCTATCATTGGCCGTTCCCATTGGTAGCAAATCTGATTGAATACTTGTTTGTTGAGAGTCCACTCCGACGGCAACAAGCGACCCTTTCGTGAAAGGGAGTCTGCTAGTACGTTCAGACGACCCGGTATATGACAGACCGAAAGTAGAACTTGATGTTCTAGAGCAAACAGAAGGATTCTTTCCGTTAGATTGAACAACGAACTGAATGAGTACCTCCCTGATTCCGTATATATGCCACTACTATCGTATTGTCGGATAGGATTTGGACATGAGCATTGTGAATAATGTCCATCCAATGACGTAACGCAAGCCAAATTGACATCATTTCCTTGATGTTTATGTGCTTGCCCAGGAACTGCGGATCCCAAAGACCCTGGCATCTCGAATCCGTTGGGATCAATGATGCACCCCAACCTGTTTGACTGGCATCCGTCATAATGGTAAAACTCGGATCCGGCAACTGCAGCGGAACTCCCTGAGTTAACCACTGAATGTTTGCCGAAGTCTGAATCTCTCGTTTCACTTGATCTGACAAGAGAACGTCTATGTCGAGTGAATGAATTTTCACACTCCAATTCTGAGTCAAGAAAATTTGGAGAGGACGCGTGCGTAACCGCCCCATCGGAATGAGATCCGCAGCGGCTCCGCACAGACCTATCAGTCTCATGAACTCCCTCGCTGTGCAGACAATAGCGAGCGTAACAACTGACTAATTTCGCTCTGGTTAACGGCAGACGAACGAGATTGTTGTGCGTCTCGAAACTCATTCCCAGATGTGTGAATGACTTGGACGGCACCAGATCCGACTTCTCCTCATTTATTATAAAACCGAGACGTCGGAGCAATAGAAGCAGATTCTGCACATCGTTCTGAAGCGTTAACTCGTTGCCGTACCTCTGAAGAATGTCGTCCAGGTAGGCCGACGTTACCGCAGACGAATGAGCTCGGAAATACATCATTACCGAGTTCATTACCCGAGTGAAAGCCCAGGGTGCTAGGTTCAATCCGAAGCACATCGCCCGGAATTGATACACCACTCCTAGGACTGCGAAGCGTAGATACTTTCTGAATGTCGGATGTACCATGACGTGAAAGTACGCATCTTTGAGATCTATGCTTGTTGCATAATCGTTCATCCGAATACTCGCTCTGACCGATCGAATCGTCTCCATATAAAACTTCGGAGCGACGATCAGCTTGTTTATCCAGCTCAAATCTATGACTGGACGGAACGAGCCGTCTGGTTTCGGAAACCAGAAACAGATGGCTGTAGAATCCCGGTGTCTCCTGGTTTTCTACGACCTCTACTGCGTTCTTCCTTAAAAGAGACTGCACCTCTGATAACAGAGCGTCTCTTTTCTGCGGATTTGACGGAAGTTGAGTCTATTTTGGACTTCGAGTTAATGGAGGCTTTCGCTTGAAGGATATCTTTAGACCTTCCGAAATCACCCCTCTCACCCAAGGGTCCTCCGTAATCGATGCCCACTCTTGTGAAAAACTCGACAACCTTCCGCCAACCGGCACACGATAGAGGTTGAAGCCATCACCTCCTGGACCTGCGAGGCCTGCGGGAGGAGAAACCACGTCCTCCGCGACCCGCACCTCGTCCCGTCGACCTCGGGGCGTCCGACCGGTTGTCCCGGCCCGAAGGACGTCCCGCACGTGAGTCGCTGCCTTGACGGTCTCTTGAATAAGACCAAGAGGACGCACCGGAACCTCTATAGGAACCTCTCTTGGGCGCATTAGACCCAGAAGTGCCTGTCTTACTCTTATCTGCCGTGTCCGACTTCTTAGAAGCAGATTTAAACAGCAGAGAATCCGAAGCTTTCTTAGTAATTTTATCGTAAATTGCAGAAAGCTTGCCGTCGAAGAGAAGTTCTCCGGAGACCGAAGCGACTCTTAGAAAGTTCTTCACCTTACTATCCACGAGTGTGGATGTAGCTAGGGCTGCGTCACGTCTAACCAACTCCAGGTTTGCCACTGAAAGGGCGGAGTTACACGTGGAATAAGCTACTGCCCTTGAAAGAAGTCTTAAAGAGGATTGTATATCCTGGAATTCTTTCCCTTGAAGACACAGTGATAACGCCTTAGTAAGGTGGTCTGCGTAAGATAAAGCATCTAAACTGGCTTTGTTAGACGAAATAGTCGTCTCCAACACCGCGGTTGGAATAGACGTAGACGACGGTAATGATAATTCTAAGTCTTCCGCCTCGTCGTCCATACGCAGAGGAACTCTCGGGATACCCTGTCCTGCCGTATCGAATTTATTCCTTGCATTAATGAAAGGCAGGTTAAGAGCATTGGCGGACAAGAAACCCGCTTTTCCTGTTTTGGAAGCAAGTTTGAATATAGCGTCGTTCAATAATTCAAATGTTCTTGTGACATTATTGGACTGAGACGGAAACTCGGGAGCGATGTCCCTGAACCGCTCAAAGAAATCAGTGTCCAATGACGCTATAATTCTCTTGTCCGGTACCGCAGCAGTCTGGCCCGACGGAACAACCTGAGGAAGAAAGCGCCGGATGAAGTCCACGGCAGCTTTATGTTGTTCCGAAAGGGATAGCTCCAAGTCATCCGTATCCCTTTCACCATCCGGTCGGACCTCATGATGCTCCCGGTCGTTCGCACCCGATGCTTCGGCAGAGCGTACCGCCCAGCGCCATCGGATAATTCCCGATCCGACACCGTTTCTGTCGGTTGCTGGGATGCTGCGATAAGTTGTGCTATTTGAACAAGCACGTCCGACATTGAGGCCTGCGGAGACGCAGTCTTTCACTGCTTCGCCGAGGGCAGCTCCGCATCTGGTGACTCCCGCATACTCTTCCTATGCGAATGTCCGGAGTCAACCGGCCTCATGTCCCTGGCTACCGGATGGCGTGACCTGGTCGCCGAAGAATCCCTGATCGGCGAAGCTGGTAGAATATCGGCGGTCATGTAGCCAAGGTGCAGCCGTGTGCGCTGGTGAGAGGAAGAAGCCTGAGCAGTCTCAGCGGACTGCCTATACAACGGAGCGTCCCGAGCGACGGACGTGTGCTCTGCTTGTGACACATTTTGTACCACAACATCTGGTCCCAGATGTTGTTGTACGAGAGAGGGGCCTCTCTCGCTCGCGGCCCGGCTGGACCTGGACGAGCTAGGAACCGGACTTGAAGGCTTCCTCCGAACTCTCCTACTATCCGCCGTCACTGGGTGTGCACATTGAATGTTTATAGTGCTCACATCACCCAACATTTCCTCCTGGACCGCATCGGACGAACCCGGCTGCCGAACCATTCGGTGAATGGACGCTACACCGGGCGAGCTAGCGGACGACATTTGTCTTATGTCCATGAGCACTTTTGCCGCTAGCTCTGTATTCATTTGTGACGACGGAAGCGCACTTGCAGAAGATAACATGGAAACATCACCCTATTCTTGTTCCTCTGAAATAGAAACTGATAGAGTAGAGTGACCCTGCGGAGAAAGAGTCGGCATAGCCCTTTCTCCACTAACAACATATCGTGACACAAGTTTCCAATGTTAGTCATCCCAATATTGACATATTGAACAGGGATTAGTGCGAGTACACTGACTACAATTAATACAATGATCATGAAAGTCAGAGGAAGATTTCTTCCTATTACAATTTGAACAATATCCTTTCATTATGAAAAGTCAACAACAAGTCCTAGTACTCGCACAAACCCCTAAACACAAAGATACATAATAACATGATCCATTAATATTGAAAAAACAATTGAAAATCAAAATAATTTTTGAAAAATATTTTTTCAGCGAAGCCCAAGTTTCTGAAAAGTAACGTTGAGCCCCAATGGATCCCAAGGCTAAGTGTGTTCAAAAATTTTAAAATTATATTAAATAATTAATGCAACACTTACGGATAATAATAATGTATCTTATAGTGAGATAAACTACTCCAAAGGCAAACAGCCCCCCTCAAAAGAGACTGTTGCCAATGTAAACAAACAGTGTAAAAACACCAGAAAACATGACTCCAGGCACTGACAATACTGGCCCGAAATCAGTCATCAAAATTACACACTATCTGATGCAAAACAGAGACTCCCAGGGGAGAATCTGCAGAACATCAGATGGTAGATGCAGAACACAACGTTTATACACCCATGGGTGAAAACGTAAATATGGGGAAAATAACAGAATTCATTCTGTAACCAAGCTAATTCTCCCAAGAGAATTTAGAAATGATCTTTCTCCAAAATATGCCAAAAGCATGGGAGAATAGCAAGGGGGGACTTAGAAGACCAGGGGAGAGGAAACACTGAATAAGCAGTGCAACTTTATAGCAAGAATGACAACAACAGGCCCATGCCTTGAAAATAGGCAACTTAACATAATTTCATAAAAAATTTTAAATACAGCCCTGATTATTTTTTGTCACTCCTTTTTCCTCTCCTCCTTCTATATCCTCCTTAGAATCACCATTTCTCCAATAATTACGTGTCTGGCATCTTTTAAACTGAGATTTACAAGCACAAAGATCAGTGAGATGTTGACTGATGAAGGGCCAAACAGAGAATGATAATTGGCGCCAATTTCGGAACGTCCTTGACACTGCGCATGCGCAGTAAGGGCAAAGTATGGAGGTCCTTCAGAACATGATTTCTTTTGGTTTTAGATGCAAATTTGGGGGATTGGGGGGCAAAATTTGTGTTTGGCCCTAGATTTTTAAGAGTTAGCACCAGCTATGTCTGGGTCATTGGTACAGTATAAAAATATAAAACATAAGGAATTTTGGGCTCAACGGGTAAAGTCAACTTTATTCACATGCAATGTATACTTAATGGTATGTTAATCAGAAATGGACTTCACTTACCTCACAACTGACCAAAGAAGTTCATTTTGTATACTTTAAAAAACATGATCCTTGATGTTTTTTAAAAAATGATAAATTTAAAGTAATTTGTATATTTTTTATACTTACCAATGGTCCAGACTAGCTGGTGCAAACTCAAAGTTAACAAGGGCCAAACACAAATTTTTAACCCCCCAATCCCCAAAATTTGCTGGCAAACCCGAAAATTAAAAGTTCTATCTGGTCTTCCATACTTTCACTTTCCGCGCATGCACAGCCGTCAGGAAGTGACCGGAATTGGTGCCAACATCATTCTTTGTAGAAGAGAGTACTACATAATAACTCAGTGGGGAGGTATGAGTACCCACTCATGGGAGGGCCATACCTGTCTGGGCCATTGGTAAGTATAAAAAATATACAAATTACTTTAATAAATTCATCATATTTTTATACTACAATCAATGGCCCAGACTCAGCTGAATCTTAAAAAGGCGGCGGGCCTAGGACTTCAGAATTAGCAGGCCAACACAGTTCCCAAGCCTGAAATCCAAAGTGAAAGGAAATTAAACTTAAAAGGAATTACATGTATGTCTCTCTATACAGTAATAGAGAAGACATATCATAAATAAGGAGCCATATCCAAGTAATTCCATATTCTTAGCATGAATGATTATACAGTAGAATGCTCTTAATTGAATATCCATTTTGTCAGTGAAAATTATTCAATTAACAGGAGTATACAATTAACAGGGATTTGGTCAGTTTCCTGAGTTTTGGAGTAAACTGAGCATTTATTCTATTGTATCTTGTTTGACAGAGCTCATAGAGCTATGTCAAACAAGATAGAATAGAATCAATGCCTGTATTGGATGCAGTGGGGCTAAAAAAGTTCATAAATAAGGGGAATTTGGTGCGTGTCATAGTAATTTTTTCGACATATTACAAAAATGTATATACAATTAACAGGAGTTTACTCTACAACCCATATGCAATTAACAGATCAAATTTGCACTGAAGGTATGGTAAATGGTTTTGTGTTTGAAAATTATATTCAATTAACAGGGATATACAATTAAGAGATATCCAATTAAGTGGGCTCTACTGTACTGATTGGGTGTAATGAGCCCCCAATTTTTAGGCTAGTCCGGACTAAGCCCCATAAAGTAGGATGGCGTATTCGAAAGTGAGAGGTTAACCCCCACAAACATATGCAATATACAATAATAAACAAGCTGTATCCAGGATCAGATATAATCTACAGACAAAACAGCTTCACTCATAGTTACACACTTATCAAGCCGGAGAAGATTTTTAAAAAAAAACAGCCTCCCCTTTTTTTAAGGAATCTTCTTCAAAAAGAACGAGGGGACTGCTTTGGAATCAGTAAAAGCGGTACCAAATAACAATATATATTCGCCGAACAGGCACCCAGATATTAATATTAATAAAATGGTGCTTAATGCCACTTCAGAAGCTAAGGCTATAGTGGCATTCCGGAAATTAATAGCGCACGCTTGTAACGTAAACCGGAGTCGGCATACGTAGATAGGTCGAAAACCGGTGATATAACATGTACAACATATACTTGTCCAAAGGAATCACAATGGACGATCTCTGGAGAGCAAACACATTTTACAAACACATCATATGCTCATATATGACTTATAAACAAACAATCACAGGAAACAAACCAACTAAAAAGTGAATGTGCCCATGAGGTCGCCATAGAACTCGACCCAACCGCCAATCGAGAAGTCATGAAAGGCATGTATATACTGAAATGCCTACAAGGCTTACAGGAAGGAAACTACGTCCTGCCCAGTAATCGTCTCTTAACACATTGGCGGTGTGGGGGGGGGGAGGTGTTTGGTTCGATGAAAATTTCATATCGAACCCCCCTCACCTGCATTACATGAATCGTTCTTGTGTTAGTCATCAAATAGTATAGAAACCGCAAGGCTCCCTCATCTCTGACTGACTCCATAATGCCACTAAGGACAGTGAAGGAAGTGGAGAACAAATACACAGTATTAACATAATAACACACACCAAAACATGCCGGTTGGAAGAGAATAGCCTCCTATAACAAACAGAATCATGTCCAACAGAACAACGAACTCAGCCTAGCTGAAGCAGCTAAATGTCTTCCTATACGTGTTGATAACTGAGGCCCTAGAATCTCACTATGGAGACTTACAACGCTAGCCATAGCTAATTAGTTTTCATGTCTGTGAAGACAGATATATCGGTGTAAGTTGCGACCCTGAAGGCTCATTTAACGGAGACTTACAATTATTGTCGCGCAAAGTAGGGAATGAAGAGCCGTTATACTAACAGCCCTAAATTCCAAAAGAGACCGCAGTCTCAAGAGATATAAATTCAGTTATGTCACTGCATAATTACTGAAAAAATCTTGGTCATGATTCTAGCTAGGCTACTAAGGTGTAAACAAAAAGACTCAAGTCTATGACACCTAGGAAAAACAAACAGAAAAGCACAGTAACTTTTTCGGATTGATTCCCAAAAGACAGCGGTCAGAGCCTAACTAACTAGCTAGAAGTCTTCTCGGTGAAGACAGATATCTCAGTGTAACTAGTGACCTAACCATCGTCACGCAAGTAGGGAATGTCAAGCCGTTATTCTAACAGCTGTAATTCCCAAAAGACCGCTGTAACCGTACATAAGGCTGCTATGGCGTCCACAATGACATAAACTGTCTTGACGCCAAGGAATATCTCAGCCTATCTATGCACTATCTGTCCGGATTCAGGACAAGAAACAGGTGATAATAATAAATCTGGAAAATAATTTCGATGACGTCTAATGCTTTTCTTCAATAAGAGAGCTTGTACCTCCAGAAGGAAAGTCTCTCTTGGAAGATTTGTGTAACAAGTATTCTTGT
Organism: Pictodentalium vernedei; assembly: GCA_031216915.1. Lineage (NCBI taxonomy): Eukaryota > Metazoa > Mollusca > Scaphopoda > Dentaliida > Dentaliidae > Pictodentalium > Pictodentalium vernedei. Next base: position 148,388,483 of record CM062288.1, read on the forward strand.
AAGTGGAGCTTGCTCGGGCTGATAGCCGCAGGCCTGCCAAGACTACATTCTCATCCACTGATCTTCTGCAATTTATCCACTTTTTGCGAGGTTGATAAGCTACCGCCAAGTGGAAAGCAACCAAAATCTATTTTCGACGACCTCAATTGTTCCCTTCAATAAGAAAGCCTTTACCCCAACTAGGAGCGACTCTCTTTGAAAGGAACTTCCGTGATTAACGTCCAGTTTCTCGTGAAGTTGATAACCTTCCGTCAACTGGCAAGCAATAGAGGTCATGTCCTTTGCCTGTACGACTACGTCAGTACGTCCTCCCCGCGAAGAAGCTCATCTCGTCGACCTCAATTGTTCCCTTCAATAAGAGAGCCTTTACCTCCAATAGGAGAGACTCTCTTTGAAAGGAACTTCTGTGATTAACGTCCAGTTTCTTGTGAAGATGATAACCTTCCATTAATCGTCGGCCTAGGGGGGTCTGATCCATAGCCTTGATCAGACCTATGCCCCTTTCCTGAGTCGCTATAATAACAACTTCCAAAGTAAATATAAGAGGGTTATTGTACCCTCGCAAGACATTCTCATGATGCTTTCTTAGAAGCAGAGCGGCCTCGCTTACCCCGGTCTGCTGAAGTGTGTTGATGAGACACCGGCTTCAATAGCAGAGCACTGGAAGCTTTCTTGTAGCCTGCTCATATATCAATGCAAGCTTGTCGTCAAATAGTATATTTCCAGTAACCGGAGCGACGCAGAGAGAGCTTTTCACCTTGTCATCTATAAGTGATGATGACGCAAAGGCAGCATCACGTCTTACCAACTCCAAATTCACTGTCCGTGCGGAGTTGTACGTGGCATACATGACTGCCCTGGAAAGAACTCTTAGCGAGGAACCACATCCTCATATTTCTTTCCATTGAGACATTGCACCATAGCTCTGGTTAGCTGATCTGCTAAGGACATTGCACCCAGATTAGCTCTTTTCAATGAAATAGCACATTCCATCATTTCTGAGCATATATTAAATGATGCAGGTAGGGACGTATTTTCATCCCCGGGCTGCTCATCTAAACGTAGACTTATATTCAGGTGGAACAATATTCTTAAGAACTTAAAACTTTTCATATCTTAAAGTGCCCTTCTGTGATAGATGGAGACTCACACTCTGTATCACTCTCATCATCCAAATGTTCCGTCCGCAAATATGGTCAACTCCATCCAACTGAAAGGATGACTGGACCAACGCAGCACCATCTGACATCTCTCCATCGGAGTCTGTTAAACGGTAGTACCAGTCTCAAATGACTAGCTATTAACCCAAACCTGCGAAGTCAGATAGCTAGTCTGTGGTCAATGTGCTTTATTAATGAAGCGAGGCAAGATGCCATAGCTGCTACCGAATCTAGTTGCAGTGTGGAAGGAGCATCCCGAACCGCAAGCGTGAACGGACGTCCCAACTCACTAAAGTTTCTCGCACCAAAAAGAGTCGATCCAGACTGCTGACGGAAAGGAGAAGGCTCTCCAGCTTGCAGTCTGCTACAGACCTCGCCGAGCGTTCCGTCAGAAACTTGTAGGTATCTATCCCTTATCATGCATATCCATGGAAGAGCAGGAATTCATAACCACGCCCGACCCCGGCTGAAGTGCGGAAGAAGCATCCCGACTCGTCATATAGGATGGATGCTCCACCTCATTGGAGTTTCTTACAACACAAAACACTCGTCCCCGACTGTTAATGGGACAAAAAATGCTCTGCATTCGTGATCTGTCCCCAGATCTCGCAGAGTATCCAGCTTAGAAACTTCTAGACTAATCCTCTTTCGTGCGCGTTCATGTAAGCAGAAGAAGGCATAACTGCCGCTGACCCCGGCTGCAGTGTGGAAGGAACGTTCGACGTGTGTTCCGACTCAATATGGTTTCTCACAACAGACACAGTTGACTGTGACTGTTAACAGGATGGAGAGGGTTCTCCAAACGGAGATCTGACCCCAGATCTAGCTGAGCGTCCCGTAGAGAAACTTCTGGCTTCTTCTACATGCACAATTGACTGGACCGACCCAGCACCGTCCGACAGCTCAACACTGGAGTCTGCAGGAGGCTGCTCTTGCATTAGCTGGGATGCTGCTAATAGTTTCTCAACTGCGACAGCAAGTCCGTTCCCGAGGCTTGAGGAGCAGCAGTCTTCTTTTTTTTTCCACTGCTTGCTGCTCCTGGGACGAAGATCTGGAGATAGATCTCTTCTCCAAACGTCCCATTGATCGATGCCTCGGATCGTTAGCTATCGGATGGTCAGACTTCAGAGGCGAAGAATGGCTCTGTCTTCACGCAGCTGACTGGATATCTAAAGTCAGGTAGCTAGCCTGCGGTCATGTGTGCTTTAATAATGTAGTGGAGGAAGCCGTGACTGAAGCTGACCCCGGCTGTAGACTAGACAGAGCGTCCCGAGCGGCGGGCGGACGTATGCTCCGTCGCGTGCAAGTTTCTCATAACAACATTTGGCCGCAAATGTTGTTGGGTTAGAGAGGGACCTCTCCCGCGAGCGGTCTCATCGACCTCGCGGAGCCTCCAAACAAGAAAACTTGATTTCGGCTTGTGAAACGTAGCAGAGGAAGCCATGACTGAAGCTGACCCCGGCTGCAGACTAGACAGAGTGCCCCGAGTGGTGGGCGGATGTATGCTCCGGCTCGTGCAAGTTTCTCATAACAACATTTGGCCCCAAATGTTGTTAGGTTAGAGAGGGGCCTCTCCCGCTAGCGGTCTATTAGACCTCCCAACAAGAAAGTTGCTGACTTCCTCCCTATTTCCATACTCGCTGGGTGAGCTTATTTATTTTTAAGTGCTCGCTCTACCCACATCTACACTTCCTTCGACCGCAACGGACTTACCCGGTGTCACGGCTCCCACGGGTGGAGTAACCGCTTCACCGGTCGAGCTAGCTGCTTGCAAGAGATCAAGAACACTAACTAGAGGCATTATCCCTTGCATATCATGAGCGCTGCAGCTAGCTCTATTTGCTCAACAGAGCGCAACGACGGTAGCACACTTGGATGGGTGTCACAATAGCATCACCATGTTCATGTTCCTCTGAAACAGAAACTGAAAAAATTAATTATAACGCGGTGAGAGGCCTGGCCTCAGAACCTCACCGCCTACAATGTAACGCGATACCCGTCTCCAACGTTAGTCATCCCAGTGAACACAAGTATGACAAGAGTCCGTAGGAGTGCATCGACTAAAGTCAATATCACTCCTCCAAACTCCACAACCAAATTTATAATTAAGATACATGAATAATATCAATCAAAATTAAATTCAAAATATTTTAGAAAATTTTTTGAAAAAATGCCTAAGTTCCCAACGGGAACATTATGAGCCCAAGGGCATCCCGATAGAGCCTAAGTGTGGACAAAATACAAATTTTTGGAGCTACACTACCGGAATAATAATCCATGTATCCTACAGTAATTCTACAGTAATAGAATATAAAATACTACCTATATATGAGGCCGTTGTCAATGTAAACAATGTCAATGAAAAAAAACGGAAACAAGACATCAGGCACACAAAAAGGCCCAAAGTCAGAAACCAATTTAAATGCTACCAGATGCAAAGCTAGATCTTCATATGAAGAAAAAATGATACATCAGATAGAAGATGCAAGACTAAACGTCCTAACACCCCTAGGGTGAGGACGTAACCTTGGGGAAAAAACAGAATAAATATTCAGTAATACATGTTAAACTCCCAAAACATTTAATAAAAAATTTCAATAAAAAATAGCCAAAAAGCTTAAGAGTTTAACAGGAAGGGTTCATGGAAGGATAGGGAAGGAATACTTAACAAACAGTGGAATAATCATTAGCAAAAATGATGACGTCAGGCGTATGTTCCGAAATTGGGAAACATGGAATAATTTTATAATTATTATAACGTTACAGCCCTGATCGTCTAAAACTACCATTGAACACTTCCATCATCCAATAACAGCCTTGTATCCACCAATTCTTGCACTGATTTATGTCTGGCATCCTCAAAAAAGGAGATTTTAAAGCACAGATGTCAGTTCATTATTGCTGACTTTCGGGCCAAACAAAGAGAGATGTTGGCACCAATTCCGGTCACTTCCTGACGGCTGCGCATGCGCGGAGAGTAAAAGTATGGAGGACCAGATAGGACTTTTAATTTTCGGTTTTGCAAGCAAATTTTGGGGATTGGGGGGTTCAAAATTTGTGTTTGGCCCTTGATAACTTTGAGTTTGCATCAACTTGTCTGGGCCATTGGTTTATAGTATAAAAATATAATACAGTTTTGAAGCATGAATCCACATGGGGGACAAAAAACAATTAGCAAGCTGTGAAATTACCAGTATCAAAAACTCACTGGAAAAGATGGGTTTTTAAGTAAGGTCTTAAAAGAGTCCGAGCTTTGTGGCACCTTGAGATGACCAGGGAGTTTTTTTCATAGAAATGGTGCAGCTAAGGAGAATGCTCTGTTGCCTGGGTTTCTGAATAAAAGTTAAAACTAAGGCCATGTTTGCAGATAATATCAGGATATAAATAACACAGAGAAGGGGGTCCAAGTACAGAGCCCTGGGGTACACCAAACCTAAAGGAAGCACATTTTTGACACAGAACCATTGATAGTTACACTTTGAGTGCGACCCTAAAGATATGATCAAAACACTTCAAAGCAGTACTGGTAATGCCTAGTCTGTTTTCAAGTCGATTAAGGAGCATGGCATGGTCAATTGTGTCGAGGGCCGGACTCAAGTAACACCAAGCACGAGACTCGTGTTTGATAGATAGAGAAAAGGATGTCATTTTGAACATGAAGGAGAGCGGTTTCCATACTGCATTGGGGTGTGTACGTGGACTGGAATTCTTTGGCCAAGCCACATTAAGACAAGTGTTCATGGAATTGGAGAGCAACAAAACATTCTATGAGTTTAGAATGAAATGAAAGATTCAAAACTGGATGGTAGTTTTTAAATATTTTGGTGTCAAGTCCAGGCTGACAAGTGTGTGTGTCATAGTCACTGGAAAGACTCCAAATACCAAAGAACGGTTAACAAATTAAGGGCCATAACTGTACCAGTTTTCGAACTCATTCAAGACATTATTAGGAAAGTCTGATACACAAATATTGACAACATCCATAGCTATTTGTTCAAGTTATCACACTAAACAGATGAAAACAGGCACAAATGAACCAATTAAGGGCCATAACTCTGCTCAGTACAGAAAAACTGCTTTGGTTTTCAAACTCGTTAAAGACATTAAGAAAGTCTCAAATACCAAATATTGACCAAATCCATTTATATTTGTTAAAGTTATCGTGCCAATGAGAAAGGTTATGCCTGACACATCCCCTCACTTGATCACCCACCCGACCATCCATTTGCCAGCCTGCCTGTCCGCACACCGACTTCATCAAACTAAAGGTCAAGTTTTTTAAAAACACTCAACAAAAAAGCCACATTCTCATTTTCTATCATCTTGAAATGAATGGGTAAAAAATTACCATATTTGAATAATATTATTGTTAAGAATATAACAGTTTACTAAACGCCCAACTGAAATAACCAATTAAATTCACATGATTGTCCAATATTGACCTTTACTACACACCCATTTAAAATTAAGGTTTGATCACGACATTCTAGGATGTACGATAAAAGTAAACTTTTATTGCACACGTGTGGGATACAGATTTTTGCACTTTTTAAATGTAAGAATGGAACCAGTCATATTTCTGGGGATACAGTACATGGGCCCGTTTCGATGCAATGGGTCATTTATTTTGATGTTGTAAAGTGGATGTTTGCGGTCTACAGTATCTGAGTTTATATTGTTTTCATGTCCTATACACTGACCGACCATCAAAAGAAACTTTCTAATTAATTTTCTTAACGTGAACAATACTGACTGACTGTTGATTAAATAACCCGATGGTTAAGGTGTGACATGGCAGTGACTGGCATACAGTTCAAACTAAAGAACAATGTAGGCAGAATATGAAAGCGTCTATGAGTGACGTCATTTCGAATGAATGACGTTGCGTGAGCAAGTTTCTAGGTCACCAAATCGAAATACAAAACAAATTGCCTGTCGATATTCACTTCAATTTGTATGGATTCTGTACCCCTGTTAAAGGCTATAACACAAACTTTAATAAATTTTGTGCAGGCATAGTTAACAAAACGATCATTTCTCTTGGACAATGAGGATATAAATTTAATTTACGTGGGATGAATTGACAATGGCTACTGTAATCTTGACTGAAATCTTAACCTGTCTGTCAATCAGTCGAGTAACAACAGTCGCATGGAATTTGGAAGTCAGATAAACATGTGAGTTTTTTTTATAATTTCTCATTGATGGATTTTCCGAATTTGCACCTATTGTTTCTTGTGAATGTGTGGTAACTTTTTTGGTGGGGATCACATCAACTGTTCAGAATTCGCGCTGTAAAATTGAGGCATAAAAAGACGGTAAACTGTATTTCAGATGAAGCTGAACAGTGTTTCATCGATCGAAGTGGTGACGCATAACAATTTGCAAGCTGAAACTATGAATGAAAGTTCAATCAGCGTACAAAATAAGAATAGGACTGGTCTCCTGCTTGTGAAGAATAATTTGGATTTTTGTATTATTTTATTTCCTTTACGTCTCAGAAGGATAGGTTAATTCTCACTTAGTATTACCGTAAAAGGCCTGTTTTAGAAATTTGCGAAGGAGTGTAATAAATACAGAACCGCACAAGCGTTTGAATGGGTTAATGTTTATAGCACTCGTTTGGTTTGGTGCAGAATACCACTCGAGGCTTTGCCTCTCGTGGTATTATTGCACCCAACCAAACTCGTGCAATAAACATTAATCCATTCAAACGCTTGTGCGGTTCTGTCTATGTATGGGACAGCTTAACATATTTGCATTGAAACAAACATGAAACAAAAAAATGTAGAACTGTATGGGACAGCTTAGCCTAAATGCAATGAAAGAAATGAAACACCATATTGAGTTTTCTCACATGCTCTGAATAATGCAGAGAATTATGTTGTCTTCAGAAGCAAGTTTAACTGACTGTGTATCAAAGAAGATGAAAGTATCACAAAAACTAAATGTAAAGAATATGTATTTTCACATGGCAGTATCAAATGAACATTGAAGCAGTTGATTATGAGATTGTTATTGTGAAAACTAAATCAGTGTCAAGCTCAAGATAAATAAAGTAGGCCCAGAGTAAATAAAAGTTAAAAAATTTATAGTAATTTATATATTTTTTATACTTACCAATGACCCAGACATAGCTGGTGCTAACTCTTAAAATATAGGGCCAAACACAAATTTTGCCCCCCAATCCCCAAAATTTGCATCTAAAACTAAAGAAAACATGTCCTGAAAGGCCCTCCACACCTCGCCCCCACTGCGCATGCGCAGTGTCAAGGACGTTCCGAAATTGGCGCCATTTATCATTCTAATAACCAGTGCCTGGTAAGCGCTATGTACTCAGCGGGGAGGCAAGAGTTCCCAACTCCTGGGAGGGCCATCCCCGTCTGGGTCATTGGTAAGTATAAAAAATACATAAATTACTATAAATTTTTTAACATTTTTATACTGTACCAATGACCCAGACATAGCTGAATAGTAAAAAGGCTGGAGGGCCAAGGACATAGAGCAAAATGGAATACGCTCAATAAAATAAAATAGAGTCATCCCCTGTAGGGAAAAGAAGTAATAGGCCTTACATGTATCTTTCTTATTTATGATAAATTAGAAAGATACAACACCTTCCAAAAATTGAGCTTCATACATCCATGTACTCTATTAATATCCAATAATCCTTATACTAATAATTTTTAAAGTAAGCCAATAATAAAGTAAGTCTAGAGAATAGAGACTCTTATACTCCTAAAAGTGTGTGAGAATTGCATAATAATGTCCGTTGACATATGCAATATTCAAAAGCTATACTTTAAAAACTAAGACTTGAATGAATTTTATAAACTTAAACTTCTCACTAAACAACCATCCCAATAACAGCTCAGAATTACTAACTCCGGAGGAGGTATCCCCTTGTTTTCATAGTAAAAACAGGTGACCCAAGGGAACACCCTCCCCCCCCCCCCCCCCCTTTTTCTTGCCCTGGGTCAAATAGCCCAGAGCGAAGAGGGCAGCCGAACGGAGACACTGCCGAAACAGACAGCCTACCTAGCTATAGTAGCAACTGTTAAGTGAATGACATTCTGAGCAGTAGATAATAGACCTAACAATAGAGGTCTCCAGAAATGGACTCGATATTTCTGAGATAAAATTCTTGAATGGATGGCTGAGCGCAATGAGCAGCCTTCAAAAATCTATAATAGCAACACTATTAATGTAAGCCCAAGAAGTAGAAGAACTCTTACTTCATGAGCCGAAATCTTAAGCACAACTGCTAAGCCAATGATATACCATAAGCAGTACGCTAGTTAATAGAATCCATTAACAATAAAATGGAGCGTAACGTCCTTCTACTAGACATCAAAGACAGAAGAAGCTTACGCCCTTGTAATAAACAGATATCTGTTTATAAATACATAAACTGTACCCGGAAAGAGTAAAGGCCTATGCCCATACGAAGACGGAAGGACCTTAAAATAATAGGTTCCGGATAATAGGAGCCTAACTCTTATGCAACAATCCAACCTAAATAGTAACGGAAGTATTGATTCCGAAACTATGAAAGTGAAAATCATCCATCGATAGTGCATGAAACTCACTGACTCTACAGTAAAAGAGAAACCAACAGAATTACTGTCTAAAAGGTCAGAATTTGAAAACTACTGTTTCCAGAGGCTCAAATGATTACTTAGCTAAATAAGAACCGAAGTTAAAATCCGTATAGGAATTTAATCTAAAGATTCTGAGTCTATTTATCAAAAAGTTACTAACTGACTTAGATAAAGAGACAAAAGACTCAATTGTAAACTATCGTAGAGTGCATAGGTATGAGGTAACATAAACCTATAACCTAAATAACAACAGGCTGCAGTAGATCTTGTGAAACAAGTATACTAAAAACTAGCAATGAGTAGTATGGAGGGATCAACCATATGAACATAATGATCCCTACACCACGACGGAAGAGCCTCCACTTTAGTCGCATAGAATAGCGAAGAAGAGGATCTCCTATAGTAAGAAATCGCGTCCAAAGCTCGTCCAGTACAGTGCTTACAATGCAATACGGACCACACAACAGAATACATGAAGGTTGCGACCTTGCTGGTTGTGATAAAGATGACACGATTTACCCAGTGAAAAAAGATCCTCACATAGAGGAAGATTTCACGTTAAGATCCACAGTAGACAAGAGAGTAAATTACTCATGATCTCTGTGAAGATAGAGATGCTATCAACAGAAATGTATTGTGGTTGTTTATCTTAGCAATACCTGCTAAAACAACAGCGCCGGAGGATACGCGTATCCTATCATTCCGTCCTATAGATCAATAGAGCGTTAACAGTATTAGCTCAGAGATCTGGACAAGCCAACACATACGTCTGCAATTGATTAGCAAGCTGTGTCATAAATAAAACATCATTGGGCGCTCCCATAGATAGCAAATCTGATTAAATACTTGTTTGTTGAGAGTCCATTCTGACAGCAACAAGCGACCCGTAAGAGAACGGGAGTGCGATAAAACAATCAGACGACCCAGAATATGACGGACCAAAACTGAACTTGGTGTACTATAACCAACAGACGGATTCTTTCCATTAAATTGAATAACGGAAACGAAAGTGTGCCTCCCTGGTTCCGGAGATACGCCACTACTGTCGAATTAAAGGACAGGAATTTGGGCATGCGTTTCTGAATAATGTTCATGCAATGACATAAAGCAAGCCTAAAAAACATTATTCCGCGGAAGTTAAACTGATAGCTAAAAGACTGCGGAACCCAAAGACCCTGGCACTTCGAATCCGTAGGGATCAGTATATATCCCAATCTGTTTGACTGGCAACCGTCATAACAGCCACACTAGGGTCCGGCAACTGCGGCGGCACTCTCTGAGTCAACCACCGAATGTTTGCCCCAGTCTGAATCTCTTGTAACACTAGATAGACAAGAGAATGTATAAATCAAGCAATTCATGGATTGCCGGAAAGTTGCCGTCGAAGAGAAGCTCCTCCGAGAACGAAGCGACTCTGAGAGAGTTCTTAACCTACTATCCACGCGTGGATGTAGCTAGGGCTGCATCACGTCTAACCAACTCCAATCAGCCACTGAAGGGCGGAGTTATACGTGAACAAACTACTGCCCTCAAAAGAAATTACATTGAGAATAATATCCCGTAAATCTTTTCTTGAAGACGTAATGATAACGCCTCAGTAAGGCGGATTACGTATAATAAAGCGTCTAAGTTAAGTCTACTATACATAATGTCGTTCCCAACATTGAAATTGGAAAAGACATAAACGGCGAAAAAGAATATATGCAGTCTTTAATCACACCGTCTAGACGCATATGAACTCTCGGTATGCCCTGCTCTGCCAAAATAAACTATATGTAAAAAAGATAAAATGGCAGAAATGAGCCACGCGGACAAGAAACTAAACTATCATGCTTAGTAGCAGGCTTGTATATATATATAATATATAGCGTCGAAAAATAAAACACATGTTGTAATGACAATATTGGACTGCGTCGGTAAGTCAGGGACAAAGTCCCTGTACCGATCGAAAAATCCGAGTCCAATGACGCTATAAGTCTCTTATCCAAGATCGCAGCAATGAAGTCCGAAAAATAATCACTGGAAGAAATGCCAGAAGATATGAAAGGCATCTTCCGATACTACTAAAGGGAAAACTCGAAATCTTTCGAATCCCTTTCGCCATCCTGTCGGACCCTATAAAGCGTTCGGTCGTCCGTAGCTTGATGCAACCGCGGACCGCACCGACCCAGCGCCGTCGGATAATTCCTGATTCGACCGAGAAACCGTCAATTGCTGGGATGCTGCGAAACAACTGTGCTAACTCGGATAGCACGTCCGTCACTGAGGCCTGAGGAGCAGCGGTCTTACGATGCATTGCCGCAGGAAGCTCCGAGATCGTTACCCCGTGCATACTTCCAATATGCGAGCGAACGGAGTGTATAGGCCTTGTGTTCCTTGGCTACCGGATGGCGCGACCTATTCGCTGTGGAATCACTGAATGCCGAAACTGATCGGATACTCGAGGTCACGTAGCCAATGTGCGGTCGTGTACCCTGCTGTGAGGATGAGGAAGCATTAAAGACAGTCTCTCGGACTGTCAATATAACGGAGCGTCCCGAGCAACGGACATATGCTCCGAATGTAAAATATCTGAACCACAACATGCGGTCCCCTATGTTGTTGGCTTCCTCCGATCTGTCCTCAATCTGCCGTCACTGGGTGAGTACTAAAGTAATTAAAGTGCTCGCATCACCCAAATCTCCTTCCTAGACCGCAACGGACGAACCCGGCAGCCGAACCATTCGATGAATGTACACTACACCGGGTGAGCTAGCGAATGTCACTCCGTAAGCGATAGACATATTCCATGAGCACTTATTGCCGCTAACTCTTCATTAACTATGACGACAGAGGCACACTTTTGAAAGACATCTCCATAACTCTTCGAACAAGAAACCAGAAATGCTTGGATAGCAAGCATAAAATAATAATATATATAGCGTCGTTCAATAATTCGAAAGTTTGTGTGACATTATTGGACTATGTCGGAACTGAGGGACGATGTCCCTGAACCGAACCAAAAATTTCTAAGTCCACCGACGCTATCAGTTTCTTATCCGGCATCGCAGCATATGTTGTTCCGAAAGGGAAAGCTTGAAATCCACCGAATCCCTTTCGGTATCCCGTCGGACCGGATGAAACTTTCGGACGTCCGTACCCGCTTCCGCGGAGCGTCCCGACCCAGCATCGTCGGATAAAATATATGCGACAGATTCATTTGATGCTGGGATGCTGCGATAAACTGTGCTATTAAGGAAAGCACGTCCGTTCCCGAGGCCTGTGCAGTAGCGGACTTACGATGCATTGCCGCTGGAAACTCCGTGTACGTTGACTCCCGCACACTTCCTATGCGAACGTCCGGAGTCTGCAGGCCTCGAGTCCCCGGCTACCGACCCAGCGCTGTCGGATAATTCTCGATCCGACACCGTTTCTGTCGGCTGCTGGGATGCTGCGATAAGCTGTGCTAAGTGCACAAGAATGTCCGGCGTCGAGACCTGCGGAGGCGCAGTCTATCGGTGCTTCGCCGAGGGCAGCTCCGCATCAGATGGCTCCCGCATACTTCCTATGCGAACGTCCGGAGTCCATCGGTCTCGAATCCCTGGCTGCCGGATGGTGTGACCTGGTCGCCGAAGAATCCTTGATCGGCGAAGCTGGTAATATATCGGCGGTCACGCAGCCAAGGTGCGGTCGTGTGCGCTGACGAGAAGAGGAAGCCTTAGCAGTCTCAGCGGACTGCCTATACAACGGAGCGTCCCGAGCGACGGACGTATGCTCCGCTAACGACACATTTGTACCACAACATCTGGGGCCAGATGTTGTTGAACGAGAGAGGGGCCTCTCTCGCTTGCCGTCCGGATGGACCGGAACGAGCTATGAACCGGACTAAAAGGCTTCCTCCGTTCTCCCTCCGATCCGCCGTCACTGAGTGTGCATTAAGTTAATTTTATAGTGCTCGCATCACCCCAAAATTCCTTCTAGACCGCAACGGACGAACCCGGCTGCCGAACCATTCGGTGAATGGAGGCTACACCGGGCGAGCTAGCGGACGTCAAAGGCCGTCGAACCTACTAGGGTCCTCTTAGGCAATTGGCGTATTACATGAGCACTTTTCCGCTAGCCCTTCATTAATTGTGACGACGGAGGCACACTGTTGGAAGACATCACAGATACATCACCCTAATCTTGATCGTCTGAAATAGAAATTGATAAAGTAGAGTGACCCTGCGGGGAAAGGACCGGAGTGTCCAAATCCCCAACAACATACCGTGACATACGCTTCCCATATTGTCATCGAAATCATACGATACAGAACAGGAGTTAATGCGAGTACACTGACCACATATAGAATGATAATAAGGTCAGAGGAAGACTTCCTCTTAAAACAATTGATCAATATCCTTTCAATGTGAAAAGAAAACAAGTCCTGGTACTCGCACTAACCCCTGGCAATCAAAATACATAATAATAATATGATCCATTAATATAGAAAAAATAATTGAAATCAAAATATTTTGAAAAAATATTTTTTCAGAACAGCCCAAGTTTCTGAAAAGTAACGTTGAGCCCCAATGGATCCCAAGCCTAAGTGTGGACAAAAATTTTAAAAATATTTTAAACAATTTATTCAACACTTACGAACAATAATAATGTATCTAGTTATGATTAAAATAACATAAAGATATTATTATTTAGAAATCCCCCCCTCACACAGAGGGCTGTTGTAAATGTAAACAATGAGTGTAAAAACACTAAAATAAGACTCCAGGCACCCAGGCCCGAAATCAGTTACCAAAAATACACCATCTGATGCAAAACAGAGACTTCCAGGGAAGAAACTGCAGAACATCAGATGGTAGATGCAGAACACAACGCCTAACCACCCGTAGGTGAAGACGTAAACATGGGGAAAGAACAGAATTCATTCTGTTATTAAGCTAAAACTCCCAAGAAATTTTAGTAATAATAATTACAGAAACTATGCCAAAAGCATGGGAGAATAGCAAGGGGGAACTTAAAGGACAGGGAGAGAGGAAAAACACTTGAAAAAACAGTGTAACTAAATAATCAGAATGACAACAAAATGGCTGCTGCCTTGAAAATAGGTAACTTAACATAATTTCATTAAAAAATTTTAAGTTACAGCCCTGATAATATTCTGTCACACATTCTTTTCCTCTCCTCCTTTTCTATCCTCCTTAGAATCACCATTTCACTAATATTTATGTGTCTGGCATCATTTAAACTGAGATTTAAAAGCACAAAGATCAGTCAGATGTTAACTGATGAAGGGCCAAACTTAGAATGATAAATGGCGCCAATTTCGGAACGTCCTTGACACTGCGCATGCGCAGTGGGGGCGAGGTGTGGAGGGCCTTTCAGGACATGTTTTCTTTAGTTTTAGATGCAAATTTTGGGGATTGGGGGGCAAAATTTGTGTTTGGCCCTATATTTTAAGAGTTAGCACCAGCTATGTCTGGGTCATTGGTACAGTATAAAAATATGATAATTTTGATCTAAAAGAGTTCGTATTAAATGTCCTAAAGCTGCATCAGGGATATTCTGGCAATCAATGCTAACGACCTTGACAGTGGTAACCTTTTACGGAAGGGAACAGGAACTGCAGTTTTCCAAATTCGTCAAGTTTTTTGACAGAAAAATCATATGGTTATTATTTTTTTTTTACCTATATATGATATCCTACATGTAAAATAGAAAAGTCTTTACAAACATTTTTATACAATACTGGTACTCATTTTCTATGTATGTAAAGATGTATTTGAACAAGCAATCAGGATTGTCCAACATGACATGACATACACTGTGATCTTGTACAATATACAATGGTACAGTAAAAAAAAAGGCTACGTAACAATTTATCGAACGACACTTGGTTGGACACTTGGACAAATGGACACTTAGTTTAATGGACATTTGGTTGAAAAGAAATTTTCAGAAAGATTTTTCAGAGTTTTGACAATAACTTTTGGAAAATTTTTAAAGAGTTAAATGATTTTTTTTTTATTGAAAATTGCTTAGTAACTGGGTATAATGTGTAAAATATATATTGAGCACATTTGCTACTGATCTTTTCAGTTTTTCTTCCCTTCCATTTATATTTCTCCACTTGACTGTTTCTCTGAAATCTTATTTTTTTTTTTTTTTTTTTATCATTGTTCAAAAATAGCACATAAAATATATAATAGAAAACATAGAAGCATAACAGAGTTGAAATCATTATGATGGAACGTACATGATGAAAGTAAACTCACGTCTTTTTAACCTTGAATGGGATGTGAATGTGAAATATAAAATTAAATTCAATGGAAATTTCTTATTTCGACCAAATGTGCATTTGACGAAGTGTCAATTCAACTGGTTGTCCAGTTGACCAACTGTCCATTCAATGAGGATGCATAAGATGAACTGTCATTTCGACCAACTATCCATTCGACAAAATGTGCATTTGACCAAATGTCTTTGCCAGAGTTGTGCAACCAAGAAAAATATGTATAATAACCTTATAACATCATCTTCATAATTAAAGAAACTTAGAAATCCTGAGAAATGCTTTTATTATGCCTCAAAGTTAGTTTGTCCAAACAGAATGCTGTAATACCATTTAAGGGTTCAGATGGAGTGCGGAGGCTCAGTGGTAGACTGTTGGACTTCTATGCTAGATGGCCGAGTCTGATCCCCATCCGGGATGACTCGCGTTGTGTCCTTGGGCAAGGCACTTTATCCCGGTTGCCGACATGGGGGTACGATGACGCAGTGTACTTAGGCATACTACACGTCTATGGTGCACATGTCTTCAACCACTGTAACCCTGGTTGAGCAGAGCTTGAACAGAGTTAGAATGTTGAGGAGCTGACAGTTGCTCGTCGATGCTCGGTGGTTTTCTCTGGGTACTTCAGCTTCCCCCACCTGTAAAACTGTCACGGTCACAATTAGCCATTGTGCATAAGTATGTGACCTTAAACACTAATAAATAAATAAGTTAAAAAATTTATAGTAATTTATATATTTTTTATTCTTACCAATGACCCAGACATAGCTGGTGCTAACTCTTAAAATTCTGGTGCCAAACACAAATTTTGCCCCCCCAATCCCCAAAATTTGCATCTAAAACCAAAAGAAATCATGTCCTGAAGGTCCTCCATACTTTGCCCTCACTGCGTATGCGCAGTGTCAAGGACGTCCCGAAACTGGCGCCAATTATCATTCTTACAAGCAGTGCCTGGTCAGCGCTATGTACTCAGCGGGGAGGTATGAGTTCCCAACTCCTGGGAGGGCCATCCCCGTCTGGGTCATTGGTAAGTATAAAAAATATATAAATTACTATAAATTTTTTAACATTTTTATACTGTACCAATGACCCAGACATAGCTGAATAGCAAAAAGGCTGGAGGGCCTAGGACATAGAGGAAAATCCAATAAGCTCAACTATATAAATAGAGTCAACCCCTCGAGGAGAAAAGGAGTATTAGGCTTTACATGTATCTTTCTTATTTTATGATAAATTAGAAAGACACAACACCCTTCATAATTGAGCATAATAACATTAATGTTCTCTATTAACATCCAGTATAACCCCTTATACTAATTATTTTTAAAGTAAGCCAATAAATAAAGTAAGTCCAGAGAATTGAGACTCTTTATAATCTCTTAAAAGTGTCCGAGGATTGTATATTAACGCCCGTTTGACACAAGACATATACAAATGCTTCACAGCGAGCTACACTTTAAAAATATGACATGATTTAATTTTTAACATTAATATTACACTTTAAAACCATCCCGGTAACGACTCAGAATTACTGACTCCGGAGGAGGAATCCCCTTGCTTTTCACTATAAAGCAGGTGACCTAAGGGAACACCCTCCCACCCCCCCTTCCCCTTGCCCTGGGTCAAATAGCCCAGAGCGAAGAGGGCAGCAGGACGGAGTCACTGCCGGAACAGAAAGCCTGCATAACTATAGTTGCAACTGTTTAGTGGACGACATTCTGAGCAACAGATAACGGACCTAAACAATGCAGGTCTCCAGAAATGGACTCAATATTTCTGAGATAAAAATTCGTGAATGTGGATGGTTGAGACCAATATGCAGCCTTCATTAAATCTGTAATAGCACCACTATTTGCATAAGCCCAAGATGTAGAAAGAGCTCTTACTTCATGAGCCGAAATCTTAAGCACAGACTGCTGAGATGAAGATAGATTATCATAAGCAGTACAGATAGTTAATTGAATCCATCTAGCAATAGACTGGACCGAAATGTCCTTTCTATTAGGCATCAGAGACAGAAAGAAGCGTTTTCGTCCATTTCTGATAAACTGAGATCCTTGTTTATAAATACGTAAGGCTCTAACAGGACAGAGCAAAGGCCTATGCCCGTCTGAAGATGGAAGGGCCTTAATAACAATAGGTTCCAGATATTTATTAGGAGCCTGATTCTTAGCTAAAAATCCAACATTAGTGGTAAAGGTAATAGTGTTCCCGACACTACGATAGTGAGAATCATCCACCGATAGTGCAGGAAGCTCACCAACTCTTCTAGCAGAAGAGAAAGCCAAGAGAAATGCTGTCTTATAAGACAAGAATTTGAAATCTACTGTCCCAAGAGGCTCAAATGGCTTTTCTTTCAGTTTAAGAAGAACCCAAGCTAAATTCCATTTAGGAATTAATCTAAGAGTTCTGGGTCTATTTATCGAGAAGTTTCTAACTAATTTAGATAAAGAGACATTAGATCCAATTTGTAAACTATCATGATGTGCATAGGTATCAGATAACATAGACCTATAACCTTTAATAGTAACAGGCTGCAGTTTGATCTCGTCAAACAAGTATACTAGAAAGTTTGCAATGTCTGGTATGGAGGGATCAAAAATATCAACAGAATGATCCCTACACCAACGACGAAAGACCTTCCACTTAGCCGCATAGTTTAGCGAAGAGGAGGTCCTCCTACAGTTAGAAATCGAGTCCACTGCTCGTCCTGTAAAATGCTTGCCGTGCAAGAAGGACCGCACAACGGAAATACGTGAAGGTTGAGACCTTGCGGGTTGTGATGAAGTTGATGCGATTTCCCCTGCGAAAGAAGATCCTCTCGTGGAGGAAGTTTTCGCGGTAAGTCCCACAGCAGACACCTGAGTAGATTTATCCACGGTCTCTGTGGAGACAGAGATGCTACCAACAGAATTTTGCATTGAGATAGTTTTATCTTTAGCAATATTTGCTGAATTAACGGCGCTGGAGGATACGCATATCCTATCATTCCGTCCCACGAGATCGATAGAGCGTCTACTGCATAAGCTCGGGGATCCGGACATGGTGACACATACGTCTGCAACTGATTGTTGAGATGTGTCGCAAATAAGTCTATCATTGGCCGTTCTCATTGGTAGCAAATCTGATTGAATACTTGTTTGTTGAGAGTCCATTCTGACAGCAACAAGCGACCTTCCATGAAAGGGAGTCTGCTAAAACATTCAGACGACCCGGAATAAGATGGACCGAAAGTAGAACTTGGTGTTCTAGAACAAACAGAAGGATTCTTTCCGTTAAATTGAATAACGGAACGGAATGAGTGCCTCCCTGGTTCCGGAGATACGCCACTACTGTCGTATTGTTGGACAGGATTTGGACATGTGCTTTCTGAATAATGTTCATCCAATGACGTAATGCAAGCCAAATTGACATCATTTCCTTGATGTTTATGTGCTTGCTTAGAAATTGCGAATCCCAAAGACTCTGGCATTTCGAATCCGTTGGGATCAATGTTGCACCCCAACCTGTTTGACTGGCATCCGTCATAATCGTAAAACCCGGATCCGGCAACTGCAGTGGAACTCCCTGAGTTAACCACTGAATGTTTGCCCAAGTCTGAATCTCTTGTTTCACTTGATTTGACAAGAGGACGTCTATATCGAGCGAATGAATCTTCACACTCCAATTCTGAGTCAAGAAAATTTGGAGAGGACGAGTGCGCAACCGCCCCATCGGAATGAGATCCGCAGCGGCTCCGCACAGACCTATCAGTCTCATGAACTCCCTCGCTGTGACTTTGTCTGAGTGAAGACAATAGCGAGCGTAACAACTGATTAACTTCGCTCTGGTTAACGGCAGACGAACGAGATTGTTGTGCGTCTCGAAGCTCATTCCCAGATGAGTGAATGACTTGGACTGCACCAGATCCGACTTCTCCTCGTTTATAATAAAACCGAGACGTCGGAGTAATAGAAGCAGATTCTGCACATCGTTCTGAAGCGTTAACTCGTTGCCGTACCTCTGAAGAATGTCGTCCAGGTAGGCCGACGTTACCGCAGGCGAATGAGCTCGGAAATGTATCATTACCGAGTTCATTATTCGAGTGAAAGCCCAGGGTGCTAGGTTCAATCCGAAGCACATCGCCCGGAATTGATATACAACTCCTAGGACTGCGAAGCGTAGATACTTTCTGAATGTCGGATGTATCATGACGTGAAAGTACGCATCTTTGAGATCTATGCTTGTAGCATAGTCGTTCACATGAATACTCGCTCTGACCGATCGAATCGTCTCCATACAGAACTTCGGAGCGACGATCAGCTTGTTTATCCAGCTCAGATCTATGACTGGACGGAACGAGCCGTCTGGTTTCGGAACAAGAAACAGATGGCTGTAGAAACCCGGTGATTCCTGGTCTTCTACGACCTCTACCGCATTCTTCACCAGAAGAGACTGTACTTCCGATAAAAGAGCATCTCTTTTCTGCAGATTTGATGGAAGCTGAGTCCATCTTGGACTTCGAGTTAATGGAGGCTTTCGTTTGAAGGATATTCTTAGTCCTTCCGAAATTACCCCCCAGACCCAAGGGTCGACCGTAATCGACGCCCACTCGTCTGTAAAACTTGATAACCTTCCGCCCACCGGAACACGAAAGAGGTTCAAACCATCACCTCCTGGACCTGCGAGGCCTGCGGAAGGAGAAACTACGTCCTCCACGACCAGCACCTCGACCCGTCAACCTCGGGACGTCAGACCGGTTGTCTCGGCCCGAATAACGTCCTGTACGTGAGTCGCTGCCTTGACGGTCTCTAGAATAAGACCTAAAGAACGAAAAAGAACCAATATAGGAACTTCTCTTGGGCGTACTTGTCCCAGAAGTGCCTGTCTTACTCTTATCTGCTGCATCCGACTTTTTGGAAGCGGATTTAAAAAGCAGAGAATCCGAAGCTTTCTTAGTTATCTTATCATAGATTGCTGAAAGATTGCCGTCGAAGAGAAGCTCTCCGGAGACCGAAGCGACTCTGAGAGAGTTCTTCACCTTACTATCCACACGCGTGGATGTAGCTAGGGCTGCGTCACGTCTAACCAACTCCAGGTTTGCCACTGAAAGGGCGGAGTTATATGTGGAATAAGCTACTGCCCTTGAAAGAAGTCTTAATGAGGATTGTATATCCTGGAATTCTTTCCCTTGAAGACGCAATGATAGCGCCTTAGTAAGGTGGTCTGCGTATGATAAAGCGTCTAAGCTTGCTCTGTTAGACGTTATTGCCGTTTCCAACGTCGCGGTTGGAATAGACATAGACGATGGTAACGACAATTCCAAGTCTTCCGCCTCGTCGTCTAGACGCAGAGGAACTCTCGGTATGCCCTGTCCTGCCGTTTCGAATTTATTCCTTGAATTGATGAAAGGCAGATTGAGAGCATTAGTGGACAAGAAACCAGCTTTGCCTGTTTTGGAAGCAAGCTTAAAGATAGCGTCGTTCAATAATTCGAATGTTCTTGTGACATTATTGGACTGTGTCGGAAACTCAGGGACGATGTCTCTGAACCGCTCAAAGAATTCTGTGTCCAATGACGCTATCAGTCTCTTATCCGGCATCGCAGCTGTCTGGCCCGACGGAACAACTTGTGGCAGGTAATGCCGGATGAAATCTACGGCAGCTTTATGTTGTTCCAAAAGGGATAGCTCCAAATCCTCGGTATCCCTTTCGCCATCCTGTCGGACCTCATGATGTTCTCGGTCGTCCGTACCCGATGCTTCGGCGGAGCATACCGACCCAGCGTCGTCGGATAATTCTTGATCCGACGTAGGTTCAGTCGTTTGCTGGGATGCTGCGATAATTTGTGCTATTTGGGATAGCACATCCGTCACCGAGGCCTGTGGAGTAGCGGTCTTATGCTGCTTAGCCGCTGGAAGCTCCGTGTAAACTGACTCCTGCATATTTCTCTTATGCGAACGTCCGGAGTCTACAGGCCTCTTATCCCTGGCTACCGGATGGCGTGACCTGGTCGCCGTGGAATCCGTGATTGGCGAAGCTGGCTGGATATCCTCGGTCACGTAGCCAAGGTGCGGTCGTGTGCGCTGCTGAGAGGATGAGGAAGCCTTTTGGA
This sequence comes from Pictodentalium vernedei, assembly GCA_031216915.1. NCBI lineage: Eukaryota > Metazoa > Mollusca > Scaphopoda > Dentaliida > Dentaliidae > Pictodentalium > Pictodentalium vernedei. The sequence goes on from CM062288.1 coordinate 148,409,605, forward strand.
CAGTCTCTCCGGACTGTCTATATAACGAAGCGTCCCGAGCGGCGGACGTATGCTCCGAATGCGACACATTTTGTACCACAACATCTGGTCCCAGATGTTGTTGTACGAGAGAGGGGCCTCTCTCGCTCGCAGCCCGGATGGACCTGGACGAGCTAGGAACCGGACTACTAGGCTTCCTCCGTTCTCTCCTCTTATCCGCCGTCACTGGGTGTGCACCTCAAATATTTATAGTGCTCGCATCACCCAAATCTCCTTCCTGGACCGCAACGGATGAACCCGGCTGCCGAACCATTCGATGAATGGACGCTACACTGGGCGAGCTAGCAGACGTCAATGCCGTCGATCCTACTAGGGACATCTTAAGCAATTGGCGTATCTCCATGAGCACTTTTGCCGCTAGCTCTTCATTTAATTGTGACGACGGAGGCACACTACTGGAAGACATCACGGAAACATCACCCTGTTCTTGTTCCTCTGAAATAGAGATTGATAAACTAGAGTGACCCTGCGGAGAAAGGACCGGCATGGCCCTTTCCTCGCTAACAACATACCGTGACACACGTTTCCAATGTTTGTCATCCCAATATTCACATACTGAACAGGAGTTAGTGTGAGTACACTGACTACAATTAATACAATGATCATGAAAGTCAGAGGAAGATTTCCTCTTATTACAATTTGAACAATATCCTTTCATAGTGAAAAGAATACAAAAAGTCCTAGCACTCGCACGAACCCCTGAAAACAAAGATACCTAATAACATGATCCATTAATATAGAAAAAATAATTGAAATCAAAAAGAAATTTTGAAAAAATATTTTTTCAGCAAAGCCCAAGTTTCTGAAAAGTAACGTTGAGCCCCAATGGATTCCAAGCCTAAGTGTGGACAAAAATTTCAAACATATTTTAAAAAATTAATGCAACACTTACGAATAATAATAATGTATCTTGTAATGACTTAAACTAGTACAAAGACAAAAAATCCCCCTCACACAGAGACTGTTGCCAATGTAAACAAGAAGTGTTTTAACACCAGAAACATGACTCCAGGCACTGATAACCCTGGCCCGAAATCAGTTACCAATAATACACTATCTGATGCAAAACAGAGACTTCCAGGGAAGAAACTGCAGAACATCAGATGGTAGATGCAGAACACTACGCCTAAACACCCATGGGTGAGAACGTAAACATGGGGAAAAGAACAGAATTCATTCTGTTACCTAGCTAAATCTCCCAAGACATTTTAGTAATAATATTACTCAAAAATATGCCAAAAGCATGGGAGAATAGCAAGGGGGGAATTAAAGGAAAAGGAGAGAGGAAACACTGAACAAGCAGTGAAACTTAATAGCAAGAATGACAACAACAGGCCCATGCCTCGAAAATAGGCAACTTAACATAATTTCACTAAAAAATTTTAAGTTACAGCCCTGAATATTTTCTGTCACTCATTTTTCCTCTCCTCCTTCTATATCCACTTTAGATCCACCATTTCTCCAATATTTATGTGTCTGGCATCATTTAAACTGAGATTTACAAGCACAAATATCAGTCAGATGTGAACTGATGAAGGGCCAAACAAAGAATGATAATTGGCGCCAATTTTGGGACGTCCTTGACACTGCGCATGCGCAGTGAGGGCAAAGTATGGAGGACCTTCAGGACATGATTTCTTTTTGTTTTAGATGCAAATTTTGGGGATTGGGGGGGCAAAATTTGTGTTTGGCCCTAGAATTTTAAGAGTTAGCACCAGCTATGTCTGGGTCATTGGTACAGTATAAAAATATAAGGGTTCAGACAAATCATTTTCTATATTATAGCTGCCATTACTATTTTGATACATTTCCACTCGCTTTAAATTTTCAAAATTTGAATTAAAACAAAATAAGAGAATTTAAATACCAAAATTATTTTGAAGGTACTGTATTTATTGATTTAAAACATTCAATATTTAAAAAATGGACAGAAAATATTATTTGTAGTCCCAAAAGTTCTTTATTATTTTTACGATTCTATCGATTTTTTATGCTGAAGCGAACATTTTATTTACATTTTACTCAACAGATTAAAAGTCATTTTTTTAACATTTAAAAGTGCACTGCTAACCCTTTTCAGGTGGCAATGGCAGTAAATGCATGTATGGGTATTTTAGATATGCTTGTAGCAACATGTTTTATTTTGTAAACAATATAGCACTTCGAACAGCGATGATTGTTAACTGTCACCAGGGATATGTATCGGTGCCAGTTGCTGTTGATGATTCTGTGTGGTGCTGTCAATAGTGGTTTCTAAGAAACAACTGGCCGTTCTTTGTTTCTTGTGAAAATTTATTAATCCCTTGATTTAAAAGGACTTTCGCCATAATAAATATGTTACATGTCATGTAGCTGGCTGATACATTTCACCCCACCTGATATGAACTTTCATCACCTTGTATGGAAATGTAACAACCAACTACACGCCACATATCTTATATTACTAACCACACGAAAACTGGAAGCTGTGCAACAACAGTACAGAATAAGATACAGTGAACATCAGTCATCACTAACAGTTCAGGGCTGGATTACATTATTTGGCTAAAAATAACTTACTGACAGAATTTTCTCGCTCTCTCATTGTTTGATCAACAAAGAGCTTGGTCTTTTTTGGTACATTGAGTTTAACATTCTGTGCTGCAGGTGGTCCTGCTGCATGGTCTTTTTCTGCAAACGTAGAATTCCTTTTCATAATCTTGATATGCAGTCCCCCATCTGCAAGTACATTATCAGTTCAATGATAGGATTTATCAAAGAATAATGAATAAAATGTAATGATATCATTTTTTTACACATGGCTCTTTTAATTCAACTGAGTAGTCACCACCAAGTCCAGTAGGAGGTGGCAATATGCAGATTGCAAAATGCTGAGCATCTGATACTAAATCAAATAAATTTATTAATTTATTTCAGCTCTCCTAATATCCAAATCAACAGTCTACAAACTTATCAGTCAAACAGTGGTCAATTAGCAGTTAACTGGTAGAGTGTTAGAGCTTAATTTTGGATGTTAGAATTGGTCTCTACTGCCTTCTTACAATTATTGGTAAAAAAAATTGATAACATAAACAAAACAAGTGCACCGCCAGGCGGTGGATCAATATATGGCCGCCTATGAAGAAATTGCAGTACTCATGACTAATCAACCATAAAAAACAGTATCTGTTGGATTATCAAATGGACAATCAAAATTCCCTGAAAATCCAAGATGGCTGCAATGGTGGCCATATTGGATATGCCAGAATGCTGGTTATCGAAAGGAACCATCCTTTAGTCATGACTAATCAACCATAAAGAAACAATATCTGTTGGATGTATTGTTTTCAAGTTATCACATGGACAAACAAAAGTTAACGGATGGATGGACGGATGGACAGACGGACATTCTTACAAATGGCTACTTATGTGGCTATTTTATGGACATGTTAGGTGGCTAACCTAAAACACATGTCCAACATAATAAAACCAGTTTTTTGGGAGAAAATTTTTGGGGGGTCAGCTAACCCTAACCTTTATAGACCCTAACCCTACCCACCCCTAACCCTAGCCACATAACTCTAACACCCCCTTCACTGACCCCCACCCCACTCCTAAACCCCACCCCAGAATGCCCTAACCGTACCCACGTAACAGACTTTAACCACATAAGTATCCTGTTTTACTAACTTGTAGCCACATAAGTAGTCATTTGTGTGTGCAGACGGATGGACGGTTGGACGGACAGATGGACGGACATTGCTATACCATAATACGGCCCGCTCATAAAATGAGCAGCCATATAAAAATCTATTTACATGAAAATATAAAGCACATCGAAGGGATATGAAGCCTTTTAATTGAGGCACCAGCACTTCTCAGTAGTACCCAAATATGGGCCTCATGCTCTCAAACAATTACATGGTAGAGTGCTAAATTATTTTCGGTGGATAAAATTTGTTTATATGTCTTTGCCTTGTTAAAATTTCTGAGAGAGTACCTCTAGGCACTCTCCCATAAATTGTAACAAGACAAATCCACACAGACTAAAAAATTTCAGTTTAAATAATATGAAGCACATTCACAGAATATGGAGCCTTTAAGCTCACGTTCAGAATGGAGCCCAAATATGGGTTTCCAGTTCTCTACCAGTTAATAAATAATACCGTAGAATTAAAAGGACTTGAAATAATTTTTTCAATTCCAACAAAATAAGAATTAACTTACTTCTAAGAGTCATAACCAATGTTCCATCTTCTCTGCCATATCTTCCAAACTGCATACCTGTCACAACATCTTTGGTTTTGATAATATCCACAAGATACTTGTCCTTGTACATGTGTACTTCACAGTTACTGAGAGCCACCAACACAGCTCGGAATTCTCTAGGTTTGTAGTCTATTGATACAATTGTAGTAATACTGGCTGGAAGTTTTATATTCCAAAGCTTTTTGCCCTAAAATTGAGATGGCAGCATTATTTTTATCTCCAAAAAGACCCCAAAAAGCATTGTTATTGAACATCAAACTAACAATGTTTTATACACATCTCAAATGTGGGGACATGGTGGCGCTGTGTACTAAGGCTTACTGTACGTCAATGGTGCACTTGTCTTCAAGCAATGCTAACCCTCCTTATGTGGAGTTAGTATGTTGGGGAGTCTGGCAGTTGCTCGCCATTGCTCGGTGGTTCTCTCTGGCTTCCTCCACCTGTAAAACTGTTCAACATGAGGTGGCCCTGGTTGTCAAAAGTGTCGTTAAATCGCAATAAAGAAATAAAAAAATAAATACACATTTCTAAAAGTCCCCAAAGACTGAAAATAAGATACTGTCGTAACTTTACAGGAAGGATGATTGAGTATGGGGCAACAAGTATTTTTGTATAGAAGGCTAGAGGAAGAAAAAAGTTAGATAGTTCAGAAACTAAAATACAAAGTATTTTTATTCTGACAAAACAATCAAAAGATGAACTCATCCAAGATTATAACCCATATTTGAAGTCAAGCACTAAGACACTTTTTATATTATATGTATTTACTGATTGGTGTTTAACCCCTTACCTAACACAAAAAGCAGATGACACTTGCAAATAAAATTCTTGAAGCACTAATTTTTTTGATTTTTTATGTCAAAAACATAGCTTATGACCCCTCATTGGAACGAGCTTGTTGTGCTCGTTCCAATGAGGGGTCATAAGCTATGTTTTTGTAACAAAAAATGAAAAGGTAATAAAAGTTAAAAAATTTATAGTAATTTATATATTTTTTATACTTACCAATGACCCAGACATAGCTGGTGCTAACTCTTAAAATATAGGGCCAAACACAAATTTTGCCCCCCAATCCCCAAAATTTGCATCTAAAACTAAAGAAAACATGTCCTGAAAGGCCCTCCACACTTCGCCCCTACTGCGCATGCGCAGTGGCAAGGACGTTCCGAAATTGGCGCCATTTATCATTCTAATAACCAGTGCCTGGTAAGCGCTATGTACTCAGCGGGGAGGCAAGAGTTCCCAACTTCTGGGAGGGCCATCCCCGTATGGGTCATTGGTAAGTATAAAAAATATATAAATTACTATAAATTTTTTAACATTTTTATACTGTACCAATGACCCAGACATAGCTGAATAGTAAAAAGGCTGGAGGGCCAAGGACATAGAGCAAAATGGAATACGCTCAATAAAATAAAATAGAGTCATCCCCTGTAGGGAAAAGAAGTAATAGGCCTTACATGTATCTTTCTTATTTATGATAAATTAGAAAGATACAACACCTTCCAAAAATTGAGCTTCATACATCCATGTACTCTATTAATATCCAATAATCCTTATACTAATAATTTTTAAAGTAAGCCAATAATAAAGTAAGTCTAGAGAATAGAGACTCTTATACTCCTAAAAGTGTGTGAGAATTGCATAATCATGTCCGTTGACATATGCAATATTCAAAAGCTATACTTTAAAAACTAAGACTTGAATGAATTTTATAAACTTAAACTTCTCACTAAACAACCATCCCAATAACAGCTCAGAATTACTAACTCCGGAGGAGGTATCCCCTTGTTTTCATAGTAAAAACAGGTGACCTAAGGGAACACCCTCCCCCCCCCCCCCCCTTTTTCTTGCCCTGGGTCAAATAGCCCAGAGCGAAGAGGGCAGCCGAACGGAGACACTGCCGAAACAGACAGCCTACCTAGCTATAGTAGCAACTGTTAAGTGAATGACATTCTGAGCAGTAGATAATAGACCTAACAATAGAGGCCTCCAGAAATGGACTCGATATTTCTGAGATAAAATTCATGAATGGATGGCTGAGTGCAATGAGCAGCCTTCAAAAATCTATAATATCAACACTATTAATGTAAGCCCAAGAAGTAGAAGAACTCTTACTTCATGAGCCGAAATCTTAAGCACAACTGCTAAGCCAATGATATACCATAAGCAGTACGCTAGTTAATAGAATCCATTAACAATAAAATGGAGCGTAACGTCCTTCTACTAGACATCAAAGACAGAAGAAGCTTACGCTCTTGTAATAAACAGATATCTGTTTATAAATACATAAACTGTACCCGGAAAGAGTAAAGGCCTATGCCCATACGAAGACGGAAGGACCTTAAAATAATAGATTCCGGATAATAGGAGCCTAACTCTTATGCAACAATCCAACCTAAATAGTAACGGAAGTATTGATTCCGAAACTATGAAAGTGAAAATCATCCATCGATAGTGCATGAAACTCACTGACTCTACAGTAAAAGAGAACCAACAGAATTACTGTCTAAAAGGTCAGAATTTGAAAACTACTGTTTCCAGAGGCTCAAATGATTACTTAGCTAAATAAGAACCGAAGTTAAAATCCGTATAGGAATTTAACCTAAAGATTCTAAGTCTATTTATCAAAAAGTTACTAACTGACTTAGATAAAGAGACAAAAGACTCAATTGTAGACTATCGTAGAGTGCATAGGTATGAGGTAACATAAACCTATAACCTAAATAACAACAGGCTGCAGTAGATCTTGTGAAACAAGTATACTAAAAAAATAGCAATGAGTAGTATGGAGGGATCAACCATATGAACATAATGATCCCTACACCACGACGGAAGAGCCTCCACTTTAGTCGCATAGAATAGCGAAGAAGAGGATCTCCTATAGTAAGAAATCGCGTCCAAAGCTCGTCCAGTACAGTGCTTACAGTGCAATACGGACCACACAACAGAATACATGAAGGTTGCGACCTTGCTGGTTGTGATAAAGATGACACGATTTACCCAGTGAAAAAAGATCCTCACATAGAGGAAGATTTCACGTTAAGATCCACAGTAGACAAGAGAGTAAATTACTCATGATCTCTGTGAAGATAGAGATGCTATCAACAGAAATGTATTGTGGTTGTTTATCTTAGCAATACCTGCTAAAACAACAGCGCCGGAGGATACGCGTATCCTATCATTCCGTCCTATAGATCAATAGAGCGTTAACAGTATTAGCTCAGAGATCTGGACAAGCCAACACATACGTCTGCAATTGATTAGCAAGCTGTGTCATAAATAAAACATCATTGGGTGCTCCCATAGATAGCAAATCTGATTGAATACTTGTTTGTTGAGAGTCCATTCTGACAGCAACAAGCGACCCGTAAGAGAACGGGAGTGCGATAAAACAATCAGACGACCCAGAATATGACGGACCAAAACTGAACTTGGTGTACTATAACCAACAGACGGATTCTTTCCATTAAATTGAATAACGGAAACGAAAGAGTGCCTCCCTGGTTCCGGAGATACGCCACTACTGTCGAATTAAAGGACAGGAATTTTGGGCATGCGTTTCTGAATAATGTTCATGCAATGACATAAAGCAAGCCTAAAAAACATTATTCCGCGGAAGTTAAACTGATAGCTAAAAGACTGCGGAACCCAAAGACGCTGGCACTTTGAATCCGTAGGGATCAGTATATATCCCAATCTGTTTGACTGGCAACCGTCATAACAGCCACACTCGGGTCCGGCAACTGCGGCGGCACTCTCTGAGTCAACCACCGAATGTTTGCCCCAGTCTGAATCTCTTGTAACACTAGATAGACAAGAGAATGTATAATTCAAGCAATTCATGGATTGCCGGAAAGTTGCCGTCGAAGAGAAGCTCCTCCGAGAACGAAGCGACTCTGAGAGAGTTCTTAACCTACTATCCACGCGTGGATGTAGCTAGGGCTGCATCACGTCTAACCAACTCCAATCAGCCACTGAAGGGCGGAGTTATACGTGAACAACTACTGCCCTCAAAAGAAATTACATTGAGAATAATATCCCGTAAATCTTTTCTTGAAGACGTAATGATAACGCCTCAGTAAGGCGGATTACGTATAATAAAGCGTCTAAGTTAAGTCTACTATACATAATGTCGTTCCCAACATTGAAATTGGAAAAGACATAAACGGTGAAAAAGAATATATGCAGTCTTTAATCACACCGTCTAGACGCATATGAACTCTCGGTATGCCCTGCTCTGCCAAAATAAACTATATGTAAAAAGATAAAATGGCAGAAATGAGCCACGCGGACAAGAAACTAAACTATCATGCTTAGTAGCAGGCTTGTATATATATATAAATATATAGCGTCGAAAAATAAAACACATGTTGTAATATAATATTGGACTGCGTCGGTAAGTCAGGGACAAAGTCCCTGTACCGATCGAAAAATCCAAGTCCAATGACGCTATAAGTCTCTTATCCAAGATCGCAGCAATGAAGTCCGAAAAATAATCACTGGAAGAAATGCCAGAAGATATGAAAGGCATCTTCCGATACTACTAAAGGGAAAACTCGAAATCTTTCGAATCCCTTTCGCCATCCTGTCGGACCCTATAAAGCGTTCGGTCGTCCGTAGCTTGATGCAACCGCGGACCGCACCGACCCAGCGCCGTCGGATAATTCCTGATTCGACCGAGAAACTGTCAATTGCTGGGATGCTGCGAAACAACTGTGCTAACTCGGATAGCACGTCCGTCACTGAGGCCTGAGGAGCAGCGGTCTTACGATGCATTGCCGCAGGAAGCTCCGAGATCTTTACCCCGTGCATACTTCCAATATGCGAGCGAACGGAGTGTATAGGCCTCGTGTCCCTTGGCTACCGGATGGCGCAACCTATTCGCTGTGGAATCACTGAATGCCGAAACTGAACGGATACTCGAGGTCACGTAGCCAATGTGCGGTCGTGTGCCCTGCTGTGAGGATGAGGAAGCATTAAAGACAGTCTCTCGGACTGTCAATATAACGGAGCGTCCCGAGCAACGGACATATGCTCCGAATGTAAAATATCTGAACCACAACATGCGGTCCCCTATGTTGTTGGCTTCCTCCGATCTGTCCTCAATCTGCCGTCACTGGGTGAGTACTAAAGTAATTAAAGTGCTCGCATCACCCAAATCTCCTTCCTAGACCGCAACGGACGAACCCGGCAGCCGAACCATTCGATGAATGTACGCTACACCGGGTGAGCTAGCGAATGTCACTCCGTAAGCGATAGACATATTCCATGAGCACTTATTGCCGCTAACTCTTCATTAACTATGACGACAGAGGCACACTTTTGAAAGACATCTCCATAACTCTTCGAACAAGAAACCAGAAATGCTTGGATAGCAAGCATAAAATAATAATATATATAGCGTCGTTCAATAATTCGAAAGTTTGTGTGACATTATTGGACTATGTCGGAACTGAGGGACGATGTCCCTGAACCGAACCAAAAATTTCTAAGTCCACCGACGCTATCAGTTTCTTATCCGGCATCGCAGCATATGTTGTTCCGAAAGGGAAAGCTTGAAATCCTCCGAATCCCTTTCGGTATCCCATCGGACCGGATGAAACTTTCGGACGTCCGTACCCGCTTCCGCGGAGCGTCCCGACCCAGCATCGTCGGATAAAATATATGCGACAGATTCAGTTGATGCTGGGATGCTGCGATAAACTGTGCTATTAAGGAAAGCACGTCCGTTCCCGAGGCCTGTGCAGTAGCGGACTTACGATGCATTGCCGCTGGAAGCTCCGTGTACGTTGACTCCCGCACACTTCCTATGCGAACGTCCGGAGTCTGCAGGCCTCGAGTCCCCGGCTACCGACCCAGCGCTGTCGGATAATTCTCGATCCGACACCGTTTCTGTCGGCTGCTGGGATGCTGCGATAAGCTGTGCTATGTGCACAAGAATGTCCGGCGTCGAGACCTGCGGAGGCGCAGTCTATCGCTGCTTCGCCGAGGGCAGCTCCGCATCAGATGGCTCCCGCATACTTTTCCTATGCGAACGTCCGGAGTCCATCGGTCTCGAATCCCTGGCTGTCGGATGGTGTGACCTGGTCGCCGAAGAATCCTTGAACGGCGAAGCTGGTAATATATCGGCGGTCACGCAGCCAAGGTGCGGTCGTGTGCGCTGACGAGAAGAGGAAGCCTTAGCAGTCTCAGCGGACTGCCTATACAACGGAGCGTCCCGAGCGACGGACGTATGCTCCGCTAGCGACACATTTGTACCACAACATCTGGGGCCAGATGTTGTTGAACGAGAGAGGGGCCTCTCTCGCTTGCCGTCCGGATGGACCGGAACGAGCTATGAACCGGACTAAAAGGCTTCCTCCGTTCTCCCTCCGATCCGCCGTCACTGAGTGTGCATTAAGTTAATTTTATAGTGCTCGCATCACCCCAAAATTCCTTCTAGACCGCAACGGACGAACCCGGCTGCCGAACCATTCGGTGAATGGACGCTACACCGGGCGAGCTAGCGGACGTCAAAGGCCGTCGAACCTACTAGGGTCCTCTTAGGCAATTGGCGTATTACATGAGCACTTTTCCGCTAGCCCTTCATTAATTGTGACGACGGAGGCACACTGTTGGAAGACATCACAGATACATCACCCTAATCTTGATCGTCTGAAATAGAAATTGATAAAGTAGAGTGACCCTGCGGGGAAAGGACCGGAGTGTCCAAATCCCCAACAACATACCGTGACATACGCTTCCCATATTGTCATCGAAATCATACGATACAGAACAGGAGTTAATGCGAGTACACTGACCACATATAGAATGATAATAAGGTCAGAGGAAGACTTCCTCTTAAAACAATTGATCAATATCCTTTCAATGAGAAAAGAAAACAAGTCCTGGTACTCGCACTAACCCCTGGCAATCAAAATACATAATAATAATATGATCCATTAATATAGAAAAAATAATTGAAATCAAAATATTTTGAAAAAATATTTTTTCAGAACAGCCCAAGTTTCTGAAAAGTAACGTTGAGCCCCAATGGATCCCAAGCCTAAGTGTGGACAAAAATTTTAAAAATATTTTAAACAATTTATTCAACACTTACGAACAATAATAATGTATCTAGTTATGATTAAAATAACATAAAGATATTATTATTTAGAAATCCCCCCCTCACACAGAGGGCTGTTGTAAATGTAAACAATGAGTGTAAAAACACTAAAATAAGACTCCAGGCACCCAGGCCCGAAATCAGTTACCAAAAATACACCATCTGATGCAAAACAGAGACTTCCAGGGAAGAAACTGCAGAACATCAGATGGTAGATGCAGAACACAACGCCTAACCACCCGTAGGTGAAGACGTAAACATGGGGAAAGAACAGAATTCATTCTGTTATTCAGCTAAAACTCCCAAGAAATTTTAGTAATAATAATTACAGAAACTATGCCAAAAGCATGGGAGAATAGCAAGGGGGAACTTAAAGGACAGGGAGAGAGGAAAAACACTTGAAAAAACAGTGTAACTAAATAATCAGAATGACAACAAAATGGCTGCTGCCTTGAAAATAGGTAACTTAACATAATTTCATTAAAAAATTTTAAGTTACAGCCCTGATAATATTCTGTCACACATTCTTTTCCTCTCCTCCTTTTCTATCCTCCTTAGAATCACCATTTCACTAATATTTATGTGTCTGGCATCATTTAAACTGAGATTTAAAAGCACAAAGATCAGTCAGATGTTAACTGATGAAGGGCCAAACTTAGAATGATAAATGGCGCCAATTTCGGAACGTCCTTGACACTGCGCATGCGCAGTAGGGGCGAAGTGTGGAGGGCCTTTCAGGACATGTTTTCTTTAGTTTTAGATGCAAATTTTGGGGATTGGGGGGCAAAATTTGTGTTTGGCCCTATATTTTAAGAGTTAGCACCAGCTATGTCTGGGTCATTGGTACAGTATAAAAATATTTTAAGTTACAGCCCTGATAATATTCTGTCACACATTCTTTTCCTCTCCTCCTTCTCTATCCTCCTTACAATCACCATTTCACTAATATTTATGTGTCTGGCATCATTTAAACTGAGATTTATAAGCACAAAGATCAGTCAGATGTTAACTGATGAAGGGCCAAACTTAGAATGATTAATGGCGCCAATTTCGGAACGTCCTTGACACTGCGCATGCGCAGTAGGGGCGAAGTGTGGAGGGCCTTTCAGGACATGTTTTCTTTAGTTTTAGATGCAAATTTTGGGGATTGGGGGGCAAAATTTGTGTTTGGCCCTATATTTTAAGAGTTAGCACCAGCTATGTCTGGGTCATTGGTACAGTATAAAAATATTGAATGGAGAATTTTGTGAATAGAGCTGGCCGGTTTTGGCCATTTTTGTTACAAAAACATAGCTTATGACCCCTCATTGGAACGAGCTCACCAAGCTCGTTCCAATGAGGGGTCTTAAGCTATGTTTTTGTAACAAAAAATGAAAAGGTAATAAAATTTGAATAGAGCTGGTCGGTTTTGGCCATTACATTGGGTAAAGAGTTAATGTTACTTTCAGTATGTGTCTCTATATCATAATATAACACAAGTAAAGTAAAGTTTAACCATTTTTTTATACCAATGCTGCTAATCTGAGAGGACTAAGACTCCAGGCATTGGGTACTGGGCCCTATTTTGCCAGGAAACAGAACTTGTTCACTAGAGTAAACAGCACTGCTGAACTTGTCAGTGTTCCCATGTGTATATAATTTTATAATAATAAATTGCACACAACTAATCTGTATAGTAGAGGGCTTTTTTATGGTGGCAGGTTAAAAAAAAACAAAACAAGGAAATTCATAGGAATTATCATCCACTGCCAACTCATCCATGTCTGCACCACTGTGGGAGAGCCAGAGAAAGAGATTTTTAACTTTTTTAGGCCTAATAAAATGGCACATAATAAAATGGCTTACCTTTGAAGAGTAACACTGTAATGTTTCATCCATGCACCCAACATATATACTCTTGTTTATTCGTACTAACCCTACTGGCTGTGAGTTGAGCTCTACACAATACTTGGCTGTCTCAGTACCTCTATAACAGAACAGAGACCACAGTGATGTAGTCATTATTTTTTAACTCTATAACTAACATGACCAGATGAACTTGCAAACAATTTTCTTGAATGACTGATAACTTATAATTTTTGGCCTCCACCCTTATAAAAAAAAGTACCATGGTAAACCATGGTAAATCCCAAAATACCATGGTATTACCAGGGTATTTTGGGATTTACCATGGTTTACCATGGTGCTTTTTTATAAGGGCAATGATGACTCTCCAATGAAAAGAGAGCTTGACAAGCTCATTCCCATGATAAGCTATGTTTTGTGGGGAAAAAATGAATATAAAATAAATTTGAGTGAGGCCCCACAAAGTAGATCTACTGTTTCTAGGCCATTTTTTTGTAAAACTGCATGTGGGCGGCAGACGTTTTTTAATTTATTTTTATTTTCGTAATTATTTCTTTGCCATCAAAAGTTCATGTTCTTGGTTTGTTTTAGGCCTCATAGTCTACAGATAACATGGGTGGTAGTGTATTTCATCCTTTGAGTGCATCAAGGCTTTGCAATGCCAAATGCTGTGTAAAGCCTTGTTGCATTCAAGGGACAAAGTTATTAATTTTATTAACTTGGGTAAGTGAAATAACAGACACAAACCATTTAAATTTTTTTTAAGTTTGCATTGGTTATAAAGAGAGCATGTGTCAGCCAAAAGAACCATACAGGAGGGCCTGAGAATTAGATTTTTAACTTTTTAGGCATCACAGAGTTTTGTGAATAACACTGGCTGGATATGTTCCTTATTTTAGGTAAAGGGTTAAAATGTCAATATTTTCAACATGCAAATATTTTTATACTGTAACCAATGACCCAGCCTTAGATGGTGCTAACCCCAAAATATCTAGGGCCAAACACAAATTTTGCCCCCCAATCCCCAAAATTTGCATGCAAAACCAAAAATTAGAAGTCCTATCTGGCCCTCCATACATTTTACCCTCCGCACATGCGCAGACGCCAGGAAGTCACCGAAGCTGGTGCCAGTAAATCAGTATTTGTTTGGCCCTTGTCAGATAACAACAAATTGACATTTGTGCTTTTAAATCTCAATTAATAATGATGCCATACACAAATCAATGGTTAAATTGGTGGGTCCAAGGACAGAACTGGATGAAGGAAGGAAGAAACGGTGGTTTGAAATGTTCAGGGCTGTAATTTTATAATATTTATTAAAATTAGTTCATGTAATTTCGGGACACGAGCCTGACGTTATCTCTGATTTATTATGATCTATCCACTCACTGTTTATTTAGTATTCCTTCCCTGCCTTCCCTTGATCCCCCCAGTTAAGCTCCCAAGCTTTTTGGCTTGTTTCAATAAAAAAAATTTATAAAATTTATTGGGAGTTTAACGTATTATACAGAAGATTATTCTGTACATCCCCAGAGTTACATCCTCATCCTTAGGGTGTTTGGGCATTTTGGTCATGCATCATACATCCAATGTATCATTTTTTCTTCTGAGGAAGATCTTGCTTTACATCGGATAGACTGGTTTCTGTTAATGACTTCGGGCCGTGTTGCCTGGGGTCTTGATTCCGGTGTTTTGTTTACATTACATTACTCTAGGTAGTTTCCTATTTTTGTTTAGGAACAACAGTTGTAAGTAACATTAAATATTCTGATAGTGTGGTAGTTAATTTTACACAGATTTTATAATCTTGTCCACACTTAGGCTTTTTTGGGCTCATCGTTCCCTTTGGGAACTTGGGCTCTTATATTAGAAAAAATTTTCAAAAATTTTTATTTTATTTTTGAAGGAGTTTTTCTTTTGGATATATTTATTTCATTGATTATATTTTAATGTTATCTTATATTATGTAGATTTGGTGGTGGTACAATGACATATATTAGTATTTAGGTAATTATATTTATCTAATAGTATGGCAAATAGAGGAAACCTTTCCTTTATTTACTTGGTCGTTGTAATGAGTTTAGTTGATGTACTACCACTAATTCTGCTCCATGTGTCAGATTTGATAATCTGAATGACGGGCGTCATGGTTTGTGTTAGGCGAGTGGACACTATCGGTCCTATCGCGGCGAGTGTGTAGCAAGCACTATAAAGATACAAACATGCTCACCCTGCGACAATGGAAAGGAGGAAGCACGGGAAGGAGGAAGTAGACAAGTTCTGAGGTATGCTCGTCCAGGTCTTCCGTGATCGCAAGCAAGAGAGAGGCCCCTCTCTCTTATAACAACATCTGGGGTCAGAGGTTGTTGGTAGGAACTTGTGTCTGTCAGACAAGTTCTGAGGTATGCTCATCCAGGTCTTCCGTGACCGCGAGCAAGAGAGAGGCCCCTCTCTCTTATAACAACATCTGGGGTCAGAGGTTGCTAGTAGGAACTTGTGTCAGTTGGAACTTACGTCCACAGGACGCTCCTTCCATAGACTGCCAGGGTCGGCCAGTCTTATAGCTTCCTCTATGTTGGAAAAGCACACACGACTGCACAAGTCTGTTGTCGCCAGCCAGCTCGACCAGTGAAGTAGTTACTCAGGCCTCTGAGAACTGTGACGCCGGGTGTATACGATCCGGGCTAGGAGATGATATAGGGTGGAGTGAACAATATGATATGCAACTATGCTCACCCAGCGACGACAGAAGGAGGAAACTGGCAAGTTCTGAGATACGTTTGTCCAGGTCATCCAGGACCGCGAGCAAGAGAGAGGCCTCTCTCTCTTACAGCATCATCTGGGGAAGATGTTGTTGGTAGGAACTTGCGTCAGTCGGAGTAGACGTCCATGCCTCCTGTCCAGGACGTCCCATCTAATAGGCAGCCGGGCCGGCTAGTCTTATGGTTTCCTCTACATAACGGACAAAGGGATCTTTATATTGCACAGGGCTATAAAACCCGATGAGTGGTTTCAGTTCCCTGATGCCGGTGAAACGGTTAAGATTGAATACGAGAAAGACCGTGACTCCGGATGTGTCGCATATGCATTGTATTCAGAGCTAGTGGAAAAGTGCTCAATGATTTTAGACAAGGGCTAGGCTTCAAAAGAGGTTTACGTCCCTTGTCTTCAGCTAGCTCAACCGGCAGATCTCACTCATGTCAAACAAGAGATTAAATTGGTTAAATTCCTAGTTGCATTAAGAGAATGAAAGTGTCAATGACACTGTAGCTCAACTTGTCAAGACAAAGACATGGACATGTATAGTATGTGACACAGCAATGACAAACATCTAGGTAATGACCTGATAACAAAGGTACATATAAAGTATTGTAACAGTCTGTACATAAATACTGACCGTTGCCTGTAACAAATGTATAGGTAAAGTATTGTAAAGGTGGGTGACAGTCAGATGCTAAACTAGAAAAAAATCTTTGAGTCCCAGAGTGGGTCTGACTGAACCCAAAAATATTTGTTCTCATAGCACAGTGATAACAAAGGCACCCCAAAACACACTCGTTCCTGTCCCAAGGTGAAAACAAAAGTACCCAAGAAGTTTTGTGAAGATCAGTTCATAAATACGAGCTGTATAGAACTTGTGACAAAAAACTGATTGGACCTAATTTCGGTACACTGGCAGCCATCTTGAATTTTGGACCGTACCCAGAAACACTCATTCTCATCCCAAGGTGATAACAGAGGTACCCAAGAAGTTTTGTGAAGATCGGTTCATAAATACAGCCTCTACCCTGAGCCGTATTGACATGTGTGCTTACATTGTGTAAGTAGCACTGAATAAATCAAAGTTCATCTAATTTGCATAATTTCTGCACAAAAAAAAAACCCTTACAATATGTGATGTATTCCATGTTACTAAACATTCATACAAAAATTTATTCAAATCAGAACTTTCATACAGAAGTTCTGTACAAAAGACTGATTGCACTAATTTTGGTACAAAATGGCTGCTGGTGGCATCTTGAATTTCGGACCACACCCAAAAACACTCGCTCTCATCCCACGGTGATAACAAAGGTACCCAAGAAGTTTCGTAAAGATTGGTTCATAAATATGGCCTCTAGTCTGAGCTGTATAGAAGTTATGTACAAAAAACTGATTAGACCTAATTTCGGTACAAAATGGCCACTGGCAGCCATCTTGAATTTTAGACCGCACCCAGAAACACTCGTTCTCGTCCCAAGGTGATAACAAAGGTACCCAAGACATTTCGTGAAGATCAGTTCATAAATACAGACTCTAGTCTGAGCTGTATTGACATGTGTACTTACTGTGTGTAAGTCGCACTGAAAAAATCAAAGTTCATCTAATTTGCATAATTTCTGCACGAGAAAAAACCCTGTATTATATGTGATGTATCCCATGGTACTGAACATTCACACAAAAATTATTCAAATCAGCGCTTTCATATGGAAGTTCTGTGCAAAAATCTGATTGCACCTAATTTTGTACAAAATGGCTGCCATCGGCCATCTTGAATTTCGGACCGGACCCCAAAACACTCGTTCTCGTCCCACGGTGATACCAAAGGTACCCAAGAAGTTTCGTAAAGATCGGTTCATAAATACGGCCTCTAGCCTGAGCCGTATTGGCATTTGCACTTACAGTGCTGTAAGTAACCCCAAAAAACATCAAAATTGTCTAATTTCACAATTGTTTGTTTGTTTGTTGGTGGTTAACGTCACATATTTATGCACTATGGCTAATCGTGACACAACATGGAGATGAAGTCAAGTTTAGTCAATCGTTGATCAACATGTTGCCCATTTTAGAGGACTTTCACCCCAAGCATTGGTGACTGGGTCCTATTTTACTAGTAAAGCGGAACTGGTTTACCACAGTAAACAAGTGCTGCTTACTTCCCGGGGTTCCCACGGGGAAATTTGCACAATTCACGCACAAGAAAAAAACCCGTATTATATGTGATGTATCCCATGGTACTAAACATTCATACAAAAAATTATTCAAATCAGAGCTTTCATATGGAAGTTCTGTACAAAAAACAGATTTCTGCATCGTCGGTACAAAATGGCGGCTGGCAGCCATCTTGAATTTTGGACCGCACCCAAAAACACTCGTTCTCGTCCCACGGACATAACAAAGGTACCCAAGAAGTTTCGTAAAGATCGGTTCATAAATACGGCCTCTAGCCCGAGCCGTATCCAATTGTTGACGTACGGACAGACGGCCAGACGGACGACAGACGACGGGCCATGACAAAAGCTCAAATTTGGCTTCGCCAAAGTTGAGCTAAAAATGAAAAAATTTATAGTAATTTATATATTTTTCATACTTATCAATGACCCAGACTTAGCTGGTGCTAACCCAAAAATATCTAGGGCCAAACACAAATTTTGCCCCCAATCCCCAAAATTGCAGGTTGAGTTCTTTCAAACAAGACTGAATCTGGAAATTCCTAGTTGTATTAAGGGAAAAATTTGCTATTTGAAATTTCTGTATATTTACTTCAGAGGTTCACTAGCCCAGTGCTGAATTAATTTGATTATTATACAATTCACATTAATTGTAGTGAATATTGGTCACTATTTGGATAAATACATTATACAGAATCTAATAATTATAACTGCCTAATCAACTCCTCTCTCCCATCGTACACCCCAGACAATAAAACAATAAACACGGATCTACAAATATCAATATATCTCTCAGATATTACAAGAATCTGTATCACAGATCTGTATCAATAATTTGTTAATTTTTGTCACAAATTTCTTAGAATCAATAAATTTAATGTACTGCATGTGACATTCTATATCAGACTCCCCAATGCCTCAAACCACTTTTTTCCACTCCAACTTAAGTCTTTGATGAACATGACATGCCTTGAACATGTAACAAATTTTGCTGTCTCACCATCACAAGCACAATAACTGTATGAATTAAATCTTTTTTTATTTTAAATCCCAGATATGCAGAGCAATTATTATTTATACTATGCTCACCTATGTTACTGCCTGTGAAAAGCCTGTATGTTAAATTTTAGCTTTTAACCTCATTACCGGTGTAAAGCTTCTACTGTGGTTAAAACGTTTACAATGGGAAATCCATTACAAAAATTTACACCTATAGCAGTACACTTTGCGATTTTTCATTCAAAAATACAACGTTTTGTAGTACTATCCACTATGTGCAAAGACTGATTAAGTTTAAAATACCTACAATTAAATATGTAAAATAAAATTTAAGAATTGTTAATAATAATTTGACTGAAAAAGCAAGGTAAATTCAATCAATCTGATGATGTGTCTAGCTGTCAATTAAGCATTCACGTGCAGCTGGTAGTAGTACCCACTGGCGCAGATGTAAACAAAACAAACCCATGTGTTTGCGAGAGAAAGTATGGTTTTTTCTCCATTTTAAGTGACAAAGTATTTATTAAGAGCATAGTTTTAATAAAACAAATCGGTACTAGGGCCGGTATTCAGATTTAAACCACTTGTAGAATAAGGGTTTTAGGCAAAGCCTCGTGGTTAAAACCCTTGACCTTCGAGTGGTTCAAATCTGATTACTGGCCCTCATACCTATTTATTCTAAAGCAATTTTGAACAAAGTATTTATTAAGAGCATGGTATAAATAAAACAAATAGGTACTAGGGCCGGTAATAAAATTTAAACCACTTGTAGAATAAGGGTTTTAGGCAAAGCCTCATGGTTAAAACCCTTATCCTACGAGTGGTTTAAATCTGATTACCGGCCCTCATACCTATTTATTCTAAAGCAATTTTTAAAAGGAGACTGGTCGCCTCCCATTCCCCACTCCCCAAAAACAAACAAGTGCAATGGTGTGGGATGGCCAATCACCCATCAGTTATGTCCAACATGGGCATTAAGTTGCAAAGAAATACTTTGTCAGAATGGGTTTGCAATCCTCTTCATGATATTATCACCAAAATAGCTATATATTAAATTTGGGGAAAAAATCTTTAATGATTTTCTTTGAATGTGATGACAAGATAGGGTAAGGCAATTACTGAGAAATGCTTAGTCCAAAAGGGCAATAACTCTTGAAGAAATACTAAAACATCACAGGTTCGCAATCCCATTCATCATATTATCACCAAAATGCTATATATTAAATTTGAAAAAAAACCTTGAACAGGTTTCTTTTAAATGTGTTGACAAGAAATGGTAATATGCTGACAAGGAAGTCCAACTCCAACAAGGGCAATAATTCTTGAGGAAATATTTGGACAGAGCTGGTTCACAATCCCATTCATGATATTATCACCAAAAAGCTATACATTAAATCTAATGACAAGAAATGGGGAATGACAGATGGATGGAAGGATGGATAGATGGACAGACAGATGGAACCCATAAAAAAATCTAACAGAACAAAAAACAGTTTTTTGCAGTTATCCAACTTCTAATTCCAAAAGGTATTATATGTCGTTAAAACATTACTTTTTTAATGTCTGACTCACAAACTGCCAGCTTGCAATGTAAATTAGGAAAAACAATAAGAACAGTGTCCTTTAGTTCATGATCTAAAAACAGAGTGCATTCTGACAGAAATATACTTTTTCCAAATCTTGCCCTACTTTTAGGACAAGATGAATCAAACAGTTACTTGCTACTGCTCAGATCTTTCCGGATACTCTGACTTCAGCAACCCATAAAACTGTCCAATACGATATGACTCAGGCCATTGAAAGTGTCATTAAACCCCAACAAATATATATATTTGGACAAAATGGTTCTCATGGGATAGTTACCACCTACAATTTTATTCTTTGTACAAACCAAGATTTGGGAAGAAAAAGCTGATTAAAAGACCGCAACTGCATTTGCGCTCTATTGTGTGCCTCGATTCTAAAAGCAGCTGCAATTTTTTGTATGTAGGTTTCAATTTACTGTGCAGATGGACTCACCTTCTAATTGTTTTCATTCAATATGATGGCGATTATTAATGCACCATAGATTATTTTTCATATATGCATAAGTTTTGATTTCTTGGCACTTGCATTAAACATCTTTCTCGGAACAATTTATTCCGAATTTGTCAACTTTCCCACAAAATGCAGGTCATTCTACACTGGTAGCATTGCACAAGATCAGGTTCATACACCGGAATAAGAGTCATGCAAATGGCACACTTTGGCTAGTGGTCCTAACTGCATGAATTTGGCAGAGTCCATGTGTAAAACATGGTCACCAAAGTAAATGACTGTGTAATACACAAGTATGTACCTGATCTTGCTACCACAGGTCCACTTGCAGGATAGCTTGCATTCCATGGGAAAGTTGACATGAAATTTTGAATAAACTGATGCAAAAAAGATATGAAATGTAAGTGCCACAATCATACCTAACACAGATGGGATGAATAATCCAGTGTGCATACGTAAGCACTCTCATATTGAAAGACAGGGTTCCTGCTGTCAAAGCCTGGTCAAATTTAAGGCTATTCAAGGCCATTTCATGGCAATTTTCAGTTATTTTCAAGGCCCAAAATGGACAAAATTCAAGGCCTTGTACCAAGCTTCTCTCCAGAAATTATGAAATTAACTCGGGGAAACATGTTCACTAATGAGTCTTTTAGGAGAGAAGGTTGTAGGTTGGGAAATAAGTACAGTACATGAAGAGTGGATTGTTAATAATGTGTGTTGGGGTAGACTTCCATTGAGCAATCATTTGCAATTTCTGAGAACAAGAACACAAGAAACCCTTCCACAATTTCATCTCAGGGACCATGGGGTACAACCTGATGGTCCAGGAGATGAAAGTCTGCAAGTGCTTCTTATGTATCCATGAAAAATGAAAGACATTTGGGGAGGGTGGCCCAGGTGAGAAAGCAATGTCAATATGATTGTGTTGTGATCCCCCTCCACATACTGTTTGTACGGGTATTGGAAAAATGTTCATCATTAGAATAGGACAAGGGAGCATGGTGGCTCAGTGGTTATGGTACTAGACTTTGAACCAAAAGGTCCACAGTCTGATTCCCACCATAGGTAATTATGTTGTGTTCTTGGGAAAGATACTTAATCCCGATTACCCATACAGGGACATGTTAGTGCTGTGTACAAAGGCATAATGCACATCGATGGTGGACTTGTCTTCAACAAATGCGAACCCTGCTTGTGTGGAGTTAGTACATTGGGGAGTCTGACAGCTGCTTTCCACTGCTTGGTGGTTCTTTCCAGGCACTCCAGCTTCCTCCACCTGTAAAATTGTGACCCTGGCTGTCGAAAGTGTTGATAAACCTCAATAAATAAATAAATATAACAAGATGAAAGAAATACTTAAACAGAAACCAACTGATATTGGTGAAAATTGTGATGATGGGGCCAGAGATGAATCTGGAGAATTATAACTTTTTGTGGTGCTTTTAAAACTTGTTTCTACTGTCATGTTTTTTGGGGGGGGCCAACATTTCACATGTTTGTCAGACTTGAGATGCAAATCTACAGTGGATTTCCCCATAGTCAACACACTGAAAATACTTCTGCAATACTTACATTTTGCTGCATATCTGTCCCCCATGACTGGAAGTAGCCAATTTGAATAGACAGAAAACAGTAGCCATGAATCTTGAAACCTGCCCATTTGTCAAGTTAACTGTTCTAATTATTGTTTTATTTTGAAGATTCATCAATCTGAATTTCTTTTTCTCTTCTCCAAATAAACATGCCTTTCAAGCACACAACACATGTATCATGTCATTGTATCTATTTTTATGATTGGCGATTAAACACAGTAATCAGGTAACGCACAAAAGGCAACCAATTAAAATGTTTGATGTATGAAGTGAGTTGTACTGTAGGACCTGTAATATAATGTTCTGCACAGCACACGAGTTGTGAAAATACAGTTAATGTGAAACCGGAAAATTTTGTGTGACATTATTAGATAAACTAGTTTTTTCCCAAAAGTCCAGTGTTTTGAGGCCCTCTTGCATAAATTCCAAGTTTTCAAGGCCTTTTGATACCCATTCATCAAATTCAAGGCCATTCCTTGATCCAAGGCCCCACAGGAACCCTGAATAAAAACATTTTGTAGGTGTGAAACTCCCATTTCTCCTAGTGTCACCTTAATTGTTTCTAGTGTTGTTTGATACCTTTCTGAAATATACACATAATAAGGGGTTGTTTATTTTCACTAAACAAGGGGCTCAAAGAGGCCTTAATCGCTCACTTGACAAAGTGATTTAAAGAAGTATTTTGGGTCACATTTAGTTAGTCATGGTTCATCAATACTATGGAGGAATGAAGTCATGAAATTATTCATAACTCTAGTGTTCATGTCAGATGATTATTATCATAGGTCTTCCTGACTGCTTCCAATTCTACCACCTGTAGACAATCTATGTCAAACTTCCAAGGGTTGTTATGTCACACTGTAACCCCCTCCCCCCCCCCTCCCAATAAAGAGCCCAAATAGTAACCACCTAGAGATATTGTATACCAAATATGAAAGAATTCTGACTGGTGAATCTGAAGAAGATTTTTTTTAATTTGGAAAAAAATTTCTGGGTGCTATCAGGGTAATGCCCCCTGTGGGTGTGGCAACATTATTTGAATAAACTTGAATTGGCATATGATAAGGATTATGCATATCAAATTTGGTTCAATTAGGCCTAGTGATTTATGAGAAGTTGATAATCTAATGTTCACACTGGACGAACGATGGGCGGACGAGGTATGATGGACAGAAAGTGATCATTTAAGCTCCCCCCTCCTTATTAGGGTATTTTAATAATCTAAGTGTCAGCCAACTGTGGTTCAATGATATTGATATTGATTGATATTGATATTTTATTTGCCAGTATACGAAAAGTTAAAAAATTTGTAGTAATTTATATATTTTTTATACTTACCAATGACCCAGACTTAGCTGGTGCTAACTCTAACAAAACCAGGGCCAAACACAAATTTTGCCCCCCAATTCCCAAAATTTGCATCCAAAACAAAAAGAAATCATGTCCTAAAGGACCTCCATACTACGCCTCTACTGCGCATGCGCAGTGACGCAGTCGTCCCGAAATTGGCGCCAATTATCATTCTTACTGGCAGTGCCTGGTCAGCGCTATGTACTCAGCGGGGAGGCAAGAGTTCCCAACTCCAGGGAGGGCCATCCCCGTCTGGGTCACTGGTAAGTATAAAAAATATATAAATTACTATAAATTTTTTAACATTTTTATACTGTACCAATGACCCAGACTTAGCTGAATAGTAAACAGGCTGGAGGGCCTAGGACATAGAGGAAAATCCAATAAGCTCAACTATATAGTAAAGAGGTAACCCCTTAAGGAGAAAAGGAGAATTAGGCTTTACATGTATCTTTCTTATTTAATATTAAATTAGAAAGATACACTACCCTTAATAATTGAGCACAATAACATTCATGTTCTCTATTAACATCCAGTATAACCCTTATACTAATTATTTTTAAAGCAAGCCAATAAATAAAGTAGTCCAGAGAATTGAGACTCTTTATAATCATTTAAAAGTGTCCGAGTATTGTATATTAAAGCCCGTTTGACACTTGACATATACAAATGCTTCACACCGAGCTACACTTTAAAAATAAGACATGAATGAATTTAAACATTAATATTACACTTTAAAACCATCCCGGAAGCGACTCAGAAATACTGACTTGGAGGAGGCATTCCCTTGCTTTTCACTATAAAGCAGGTGACCTAAGGGAACACCCCCCCCCCCCCCCCCCCTTCCCCTTGCCCTGGGTCAAATAGACCGGAGCGAAGAGGGCAGCCGGACGGAGTCACTGCCGGAACAGAAAGCCTGCATAACTATAGTTGCAACTGTTTAGTGGACGACATTCTGAGCAACAGATAACGGACCTAAACAATGCAGGTCTCCAGAAATGGACTCAATATTTCTGAGATAAAAATTCGTAAATGTGGATGGCTGAGACCAATAAGCAGCCTTCATTAAATCTGTAATAGCAACACTATTAGCATAAGCCCAGGAAGTAGAAAGAGCTCTTACTTCATGAGCAGAAATCTTAAGCACAGACTGCTGAGAAGAAGATAAATCTTCATAAGCAGTACGGATAGTTAACTGAATCCATCTAGCAATAGAATGGACTGAAATGTCCTTTCTATTAGGCATCAAAGACAGAAAGAAATGTTTCCGTCCCTTTCTGATAAACTGAGATCTCTGTTTATAGATACGTAGTGCTCTAACAGGACAGAGTAAAGGCCTACGCCCGTCTGAAGACGGAAGAGCCTTAATAACAATAGGTTCCGGATATTTATTAGGAGCCTGATTCTTAGCTAAAAAACCCACATTAGTAGTGAAGGTGATAGTGTTCCCAACACTACGATAATGAGAATCATCCACCGATAGTGCATGAAGCTCACTGACTCTTCTGGCAGAAGAGAAAGCTAAGAGAAAAGCTGTCTTATAAGATAAGAATTTGAAATCTACTGTCCCAAGAGGTTCAAATGGCTTTTCCTTCAATTTAAGGAGAACCCAAGCTAAATTCCACTTAGGAATTAATCTAAGAGTTCTGGGTCTATTTATCGAGAAGTTTCTAACTAGCGTAGATAAAGAGACATAAGATCCAATTTGTAAACTATCATGGTGTGCATAGGTATCAGATAACATAGACCTATAACCCTTAATAGTAACAGGCTGCAGTTTGATCTCGTCAAACAAGTATACTAGAAAGTTTGCAATATCTGGTATGGAGGGATCAAAAATATCAACAGAATGATCCCTACATCAATGACGAAAAACCTTCCACTTAGCCGCATAGTTTAGCGAAGAGGAGGTCCTCCTACAGTTAGAAATCGCGTCCACTGCTCGTCCTGTAAAGTGCTTGCCATGCAAGAAGGACCGCACAACGGAAAAACGTGAAGGTTGAGACCTTGCGGGTTGTGATGGAGTTGGCGCGATTTCCCCTGCGAAAGAAGATCCTCTCGTGGAGGAAGCTTCCGCGGTAGGTCCCACAACAGACACCTGAGTAGATTTATCCACGGTCTCTGTGGCGACAGAGATGCTACCAACAGAATCTTGCATTGAGATTGTTTTATCTTTAGCAATACTTGTTGAATTAACGGCGCTGGAGGATACGCATATCCTATCATTCCGTCCCAAGGGATCGACAGAGCGTCTACTGCAAATGCTCTTGGATCCGGACACGGAGACACATACGTCTGCAACTGATTGTTGAGATGTGTCGCAAATAAGTCTATCATTGGCCGTTCCCATTGGTAGCAAATCTGATTGAATACTTGTTTGTTGAGAGTCCACTCCGACGGCAACAAGCGACCCTTTCGTGAAAGGGAGTCTGCTAGCACATTCAGACGACCCGGTATGTGACGGACCGAAAGAAGAACGTGATGTTCTAACGCAAACAGAAGGATTCTTTCCGTTAGATTGAACAACGGAACTGAATGAGTGCCTCCCTGATTCCGTATATACGCCACTACTGTCGTATTGTCGGATAGGATTTGGACATGAGCATCGTGAATAATGTCCATCCAGTGACGTAACGCAAGCCAAATTGACATCATTTCCTTGATGTTTATGTGCTTGCACAGGAATTACGGATCCCAAAGACCCTGGCATCTCGAATCCATTGGGATTAATGATGCACCCCAACCTGTTTGACTGGCATCCGTCATAACGGTAAAACTCGGATCCGGCAACTGCAGCGGAACTCCTTGAGTTAACCACTGAATGTTTGCCCAAGTCTGAATCTCTTGTTTCACTTGATCTGACAAGAGAACGTCTACATCGAGCGAATGAATTTTCACACTCCAATTCTGAGTCAGGAAAATTTGAAGAGGACGTGTGCGTAGCCGCCCCATCGGAATGAGATCCGCGGCGGCTCCGCACAGACCTATCAGTCTCATAAATTCTCTCGCCGTGACTTTGTCTGCGTGCAGACAATAGCGAGCGTAACAACTGACTAATTTCGCTCTGGTTAACGGCAGACGAACGAGATTGTTGTGCGTCTCGAAGCTCATTCCCAGATGAGTGAATGACTTGGACGGCACCAGATCCGACTTCTCCTCGTTTACTATAAAACCGAGACGTCGGAGCAATAGAAGAAGATTCTGAACATCGTTCTGAAGCGTTAACTCGTTGCCGTACCTCTGAAGAATGTCGTCCAGGTAGGCCGACGTTACCGCAGACGAATGAGCTCGGAAGTAGATCATTACCGAGTTCATTACCCGAGTGAAAGCCCAGGGTGCTAGATTCAATCCGAAGCACATCGCCCGGAATTGATACACCACTCCCAGGACTGCAAAGCGTAGATACTTTCGGAATGTCGGATGTACCATGACGTGAAAGTACGCATCTTTGAGATCTATGCTCACTGCATAATCGTTCACCCGAATACTCGCTCTGACCGATCGAATCGTCTCCATATAAAACTTCGGAGCGACGATCAGCTTGTTTATCCAGCTCAAATCTATGACTGGACGGAACGAGCCGTCTGGTTTCGGAACCAGAAACAGATGGCTGTAGAATCCCAGAGATTCCTGGTTTTCTACGACCTCTACCGCGTTCTTCATTAAAAGAGACTGCACCTCTGATAACAGAGCGTCTCTTTTCTGTGGATTTGACGGAAGATGAGTCCACTTTGGACTTCGAGTTAATGGAGGCTTTCGTTTGAAGGATATCTTTAGACCTTCCGAAGTCACTCCTCTCACCCAAGGGTCGTCCGTAATCGACGCCCACTCTTGTGAAAAACTCGACAACCTTCCGCCAACCGGAACGCGATAGAGGTTTAAGCCATCACCTCCTGGACCTGCGAGGCCTGCGGTAGGAGAAACCACGTCTTCCACGACCCGCACCTCGCCTCGTCGACCTCGGGGCGTCCGACCGATTGTCCCGGCCTGAAGGACGTCCCGAACGAGAGTCGCTATCCTGACGGTCTCTCGAATAAGACCAAGAGGACGCACCGGAACCTCTATAGGAACCTCTCTTGGGCGCATTAGACCCAGAAGTGCCTGTCTTATTCGTGTCTGCTGTATCCGACTTTTTAGGAGCCGATCTGAACAACAGAGAATCATTAGCTTTCTTTTTAATTTTATCATAAATAGCGGAAAGCTTGCCGTCAAAGAGAAGTTCTCCTGAGACCGAAGCGACTCTAAGAGAGTTCTTCACCTTAGAATCCACTAGTGTGGATGTAGCTAGGGCTGCGTCACGTCTAACCAACTCCAGATTTGCCACTGAAAGGGCGGAGTTACACGTGGAATAAGCTACTGCCCTTGAAAAAAGTCTTAAAGAGGATTGTATATCCTGAAACTCTTCCCCTTGAAGGCGCAGTGATAACGCCTTAGTAAGGTGATCTGCGTAAGATAAGGCATCTAAATTGGCTCTGTTAGACGCAATAGCTGTTTCCAACTCCGCGGTTGGAATAGAAGCTGACGACGGTAATGATAGCTCTAAGTCTTCCGCCTCGTCGTCCATACGCAGAGGAACTCTCAGTATACCCTGTCCTGCCGTATCGAATTTATTCCTTGCATTAATGAAAGGCAGGTTGAGAGTATTAGCGGACAAGAAACCTGCTTTCCCCATCCTGGAAGCAAGTTTAAATATAGCGTCGTTCAATAATTCAAATGTTCTAGCAACATTATTGGACTGCGACGGAAACTCGGGAGCGATGTCCCTGAACCGCTCAAAAAATTCAGAGTCCAATGACGCTATAATTCTCTTGTCCGGAAGCGCAGCAGTCTGGCCCGACGGAACAACTTGAGGGAGAAAGTGCCGGATGAAGTCCACGGCAGCTTTATGTTGTTCCGAAAGGGATAGCTCCAAGTCATCCGTATCCCTTTCACCATCCGGTCGGACCTCACGATGTTCTCGGTCGTCCGCCCCCGATGCTTCGGCGGAGCGTACCGACCCAGCGCCGTCGGATAATTCTCGATCCGACACCGTTTCTGTCGGCTGCTGGGATGCTGCGATAAGCTGTGCTATCTGCACAAGAATGTCCGGCGTCGAGACCTGCGGAGGTGCAGTCTTTCGCTGCTTCGCCGAGGGCAGCTCCGCATCAGATGGCTCCCGCATACTTTTCCTATGCGAACATCCGGAGTCCATCGGTCTCGAATCCCTGGCTGCCAGATGGTGTGACCTGGTCGCCGAAGAATCCTTCATCGGCGAAGCTGGTAATATATCGGCGGTCACGCAGCCAAGGTGCGGTCGTGTGCGCTGACGAGAAGAGGAAGCCTTAACAGTCTCTGCGGACTGCTTATACAACGGAGCGTCCCGAGCGACGGACGTATGCTCCGCTAAAGACACATTTTGTACCACAACATCTGGTCCCAGATGTTGTTGTATGAGAGAGGGACCTCTCTCGCTCGCGGCCCGGCTGGACCTGGACGAGCTAGGAACCGGACTAAAAGGCTTCCTCCGTTCTCGCTTACTATCCGCCGTCACTGGGTGTGCATCTATTATGTTTATAGTGCTCGCATCACCCAAAATTTCCTCTTGGACCGCATCGGACGAACCCGGCTGCCGAACCATTCGGTGAATGGACGCTACACCGGGCGAGCTAGCGGACGACATTTGTCTAATCTCCATGAGCACTTTTGCCGCTAGCTCTGAATTCATTTGTGACGACGGACGCACACTTGAAGAAGATAACATGGAAACATCACCCTGTTCTGGTTCCTCTGAAATAGAAACTGAGAGAGTAGAGTGACCTTGTGGAGAAAGAGCCGGCATCGCACCTTCTCCAGAAACAACATATCGTGACACACGTTTCCAATGTTTCTCATCCCAATGTTCACATATAGGACAGGGATTAATGCGAGAACACTGACTACAATTAATACAATGATCATGAAAGTCAGAGGAAGATTTCTTCCTATTACAATTTGAACAACGTCCCTTCATTGTGAAAGAACAACAATAAGTCCTAGTTACTTGCAAAAACCCCTGACACAAAGATAGATAATAACATGATCCATTAATAAATGAAAAAACAATTGCAAAACAAAATAATTTTGAAAAAATATTTTTTCAGAGAAGCCCAAGTTGCTGAAAAGTAACGTTGAGCCCCGATGGATCCGATGGCAAAGTGTGGTCAAAAATTTTAAATTTATATAAAATAATTAATGAGACACTTTCGGATAATATAAATGTATCTTATAATGAGATAAACTACCACAAAGGCAAACAGCCCCCCTCAAAAAAGGCTGTTGCCAATGAAAACAAACAGTGTAAACACACTAGAAAACATGACTCCAGGCACTGAAAAAACTGGCCCGGAATCAGTCATCAATTACACTCTATCTGATGCAAAACAGAGACTCCCAGGGGAGAATCTGTAGAACATCAGATGGAAGATGCAGAACACAAACGTTATACACCCATGGGTGAAAACGTAACTATGGGGAAAATAACAGAAAACATTCTGTAACCAAGCAACTCTCCCAGGAAATTTTAGAAATGAAATTTCTCAAAAATATGCCAAAAGCATGGGAGAATTGCCAGGGGGGACTTTAGAAGGCTAGGGGAGAGGAAACACTGAATAAGCAGTGCAACAATTAGCAAGAATGACAACAAGAGGCCCATGCCTCGAAAATAAGCAACTTAACATAATTTCATCAAAAAATTTTAAGTACAGCCCTGATTATTTTTTGCCACTTCTTTTTCCTCTTCTCCTTCTATCCTCCTTAGAATCACATTTTCTCCAAAAATTACGTGTCTGGCATCCTTTAAACTGAGATTTACAAGCACAAAGATCAGTGAGATGTTGACTGATGAAGGGCCAAACAGAGAATGATAATTGGCGCCAATTTCGGGACGACTGCGTCACTGCGCATGCGCAGTAGAGGCGTAGTATGGAGGTCCTTTAGGACATGATTTCTTTTTGTTTTGGATGCAAATTTTGGGGATTGGGGGGCAAAATTTGTGTTTGGCCCTGGTTTTGTTAGAGTTAGCACCAGCTAAGTCTGGGTCATTGGTACAGTATAAAAATTTATAAAGTTTACATATTGTAATTATAACATAAACATTTCCACCAAAAAGTTTTACACATTGTACATTTTCCAAAATAATTGACACATTATATACTCGCGGGGAAAGGCATAGCCAGATTGGCTGTCTTCCAACCTTTCCGCACAAAAACAAAATGGATCCTGAACCAGGTGCACATTTTATTGTCGGCTGCTTTTTTCAAAATTGAAAGTCTAGATTAACCTACCTCTTTAATGTGTATATGCAACCATTTCTACAGGCAACAACAATTCTGTATTCTACATCATATAAACCGTTTACGCTTATAAATACTGGAACACTAGGTAGATCCATCTGGAAAAAAATTAGTGTTACTTCAGCTGATATTGTCATCTATTATAACAGAATATACAAATCAAAGGGAGGAATATTTTTTATTCATATGTTACTCAATCACATTTAAGGCAACACAAAGTGTTTAACCAATTCAATCTTGTTTTGACAGAGTTCACTGTTTTTTGTTAACCCTTTACCTAATGCAAAGGCCAAAACTGGACAGCGCTATTCACAACAAGAGGCCACATGGTGCTGGAGGTGTTCAATTAAACAAAGTTGTTTAAAGAAGGATTTAATTAGCAACTATGGCAAGTTAACACTGCAGGGGAATAAAGTTATTTAATTATTTATAACTCTGCTGTCCATGCCATAAGATTTTTTTCTAGTATTGGGATGCTCCCACAGAAATAATGCTCAAATTTTCAGTAATGCAAAACTAGGGAGACCAAATATCAACCTAGGGACTTGAACAAACTGGACAGATCAAAAGATTCTGACTGGTGGTTCTGAAGAAGAAGATTTTGAGAATATTACCAATTTTGCACTAAGTTAATATTTGCCCCGCCCTCCCCTCCCATTGGGAACACAAATATCAACCCAGGGACTTTATTTGAACAAACTGAATCTGAACCCTCTAAGGATGCTGTATACCAAATATCAAAAGATTCTAACTGTATCTCAAGAAGCAGATTTTTAAAGATTACTCCTCATATTGAACTAAAAATTCAGACTCCTATAGAGAGCCCAAATTCCCAATATTAACCCAGAGACTTGATTTGAAGAAGCTTAGACCTGACCTCCTCATGCTGCACTCTCTCCCTTAGAGAGCCCAATTATTAACTGATGGACTTGAGTACACGGGGGCACGATGATGCCATGTGCTGCTTGTCAATGGTGCACATGTCTTCAACCAATCTAACCCTGCCTGTGCTGCATGGCGGATTTACGATGTTGGGTAGCTGGCAGTTGCTCGTCGTTGCTCAGTGGTTCTCTCCAGGTACTCCGGCTTCCTCCACCCGTAATGATCATGATTAGCAACTGTGCATAAAAATGTGACCTTAAACACCAATAAATTTATTTATTTATTGGTGTTTAAGGTCACATATTTCTGCACAACGGCTAATCATGACCTCGACAGTTTTACGGGTGGAGGAAGCCGGAGTACCCGGAGAGAACCACCGAGCAACGGCGACCAACTGTCAGCTCCCCAACATACTAACTCCACACATGCAGGTTTAGCATTGGTTGAAGACAGGTGCACCATCGACGTGCAGTACGCCTTAGTACACAGCGTCACCGTGCCCCCAGGTGGGCAATGGGGGAGAAGTGTCTTGCCCAAGGACACAACGCGATAGCCACAGGTGGGATTCGAACCGAGGACCTCTCGGCTTGCAGCCTGCACCTCTACCTACTGAGCCACCGTGCCCCCAAACACCAATAAATAAATGATGGACTTGTGTTATTATACAAATTGAATCCAACCCCTGGAAGGATTCTGTATGCCATATATTAAATGATTCTGACTGGTGTTTTAACAAACTGAGATCTAAATTTCCTAAGGATACTGTATACCATATATCAAAAGGTTCTGACCGTTGAATCAGAATAAGGATATTTTTAAATATTATTTCCCCATACTGCACTAAGTTAAAATTTGGGCCCCACAGGGAGCCCAAATAATAACTGAGGGACTTGCTTTGAACAAACTTGAATCTGACCCCGTAATGATACTGTATACTCAATATCAATAGATTCTGAGTAGTGGATCTGAAAAAGATTTATAAAGATTATTCCCCATATTGCACTGAGTTAAAATTTCGGCTCCCATAGAGAGCCCAATTATTAACTGAAGGGCTTCATTTGAACAAACTTGATACTGACCCCTGTAAGGATTCTGCATACCAAAAACCAAAAGATTCTGACTGGTGATTCTGGAGAAGAAAAGTTTTAAAGATTATTCCTCATATTGGACTAAGTAACAATTTGGGCTCCAATAGGGTGCCTAAATATTAACCCAGGGGCTTGGTTTGAACAAACTTAGATCTGACCTCCCTAAGAATGCTGTAAACCAAATATCAAAAGGACAAAATTTAGTTACTCAAGAATTTTGTTTACAAGTGTCATCTGCCTTTCATGTTAGGTAAAGGGTTAAACAAGGCTGAATTGTAAAATTTTTTCTTGCATTATGGTAAAAACAAGTGTTGTATTCAACATTACACAATAAAAATACAGACATTGGTAAATGTTCTAGATACACCACACATGTGAAGAAGCTGGATTCAGCATAAGAATGTCATGTAAGAATGCATCTGAATGGACATATCTCTGTGAGACATACAGACATTGGTAAATGTTCTAGATACACCACACATGTGAAGAAGCTGGATTCAGCATAAGAATGTCACGTAAGAATGCATCTGAATGGACATATGTCTGTGAGACATAACATGAATGAAATGCATTGACACAAAACAATGTCAAGCAAGAAAGTTATCAGACTGTCAAGCTGATATTTGTCTTTAAAAATATCAGCTTCATTCACTTAATTCAAGTTTAATCGTAGCATAAATACAGAACACAACTTGGGTAGAAAGAAAGGAATCAATGAGTGAGTTTTATCCCAAAGTATACACTGTATGGCACATCGCAGTGAAAAGTGATCAGTATAAAAATGGCGGATCTGGGTTAAAAAATAGAAGCGTTATTATTTGTGCACCTATATTTTATGAAATCGAAGGACAGTACATGGGTGTGTAATAAATGAAAAGAATTTGGTAAATGAAAAATATTTAAAGTAATTTATATATTTTTTATACTTACCAATGACCCAGACTTTGCTGGTGCTAACTCTTAAAAATTCAGGGCCAAACACAAATTTTGCACCCCAAATCCCAAAATTTGCATCCAAATGAAAAAAACTGATGTCCTATATGGTCCTCCATACTTTTGCCTACTGTGCATGTGCAGTGTCAAGGAAGTACCGAAATTGGCGCCAAGCCTCATTCTTACAACCAGAGCCTGCTAAATGTTATATAATCAGGGGGGAGGTATGAGTTCCCAACTCATGGGAGGGCCATCCCCGTATGGGTCATTGGTAAGTATAAAAAATGTATAAATTACTTTAAATTTTTTCATATTTTTATACTGTAACCAATGACCCAGACTTAGCTGAGTAGAAAAAAGGCTGAAGGGCCTAGGACATAAAGGAAAATCCAATAGGCTCAATTATGTATAAAGAATTATCCCCTCCAGGAGAAAAGGAGAGAAAGGATTTACATATGTCATTCTTGTTTATTAAAAATAAGAAAGACACATCACCAATCAATAATTGAGCACAATAACATCGACGATCTCTATTAACATCCAGTATAACCCATTATACTAATTCCTTAAAGGAAAGCCAATAAATAAAGATAGTCCAGAGAATGAGACTCTATACTCATTTAAAAGTGTCCGAGGATTGTATATTAATGCTTGTATGACCTGTGACATATACAAAAGCTTCACACCGAGCTACACTTTAAAAATATTACATAAATGAGATAGACATTAGATTTACACTTTAAAACAATCCCAGCACCGACTCGGAATTAACTCAGGAGGAGGCATTCCCTTGCTTTTCACTGTAAAGCCGGTGATAGAAGGGAACACCACCCCCCCCCCCCCCCACTCCCCCCCACCCCTTCCCCTTGCTCTGGGTCAAATCACCACAGAACGAAGAGGGCAGCAGGACAGAGTCACTACTGGAACAGAAAACCTACATAACTATAGCTGTAATCATTTAGTGGACGACATTCTGAGCAACAGATAACGGACCTAAACATCTAAGGTCACCAGAAATAGACTCAATATTTTTAAGGTAAAAATTAGTGAAAGTAGAAGGCTGTGACCAGTAAGCAGCCTTCATAAGTTCCGTAATAACAATACTGTTAGAATAAGCTCAACATGTTGACAGCGCTCTAACTTCATGCGCTGAAATCTTAAGCACGGACTGCTGATTGGAAGATAAACTCTCATAAGCAGTACAAATAGCTAACTGAATCCATCTAGAAATAGAATGAACAGAAATGTCCTTTCTATTGGGAATTAAAGACAGGAAGAATCGTTTTTGCCCCTTTCTGATAAACTCTGATCTGCGTTTATAAATACGCATAGCTCTAACTGGACACAGCAAAGGCCTACGGCCATCTGAGGACGGAAGAGCCTTAATGACAATAGGCTCAGGATACTTATTAGGAGCCTGATTCTTAGCCAAAAATCCCACATTAGTAGTTAAAGTAATAGTATTACCAATACTACGATAATGAGAATCATCAATAGACAAAGCATGAAGCTCACTAACTCTTCTTGCGGAAGCAAAGGCTAAGAGAAAAGCTGTCTTATATGGCAAAAATTTGAAATCTACAGTGTTCAGAGGTTCAAAAGGAGCTTCTTCGAGCTTCAGTAGAACCCAAGCTAAATTCCATTTAGGAATTAACCTAAGAGTTCTAGGTCTATTTATCGAAAAGTTTTTCACTACTTAGAAAAAGAAATATTAGATCTAATCTGTAAGCTATCATGATGAGCATAAGTGTCCGAGAGCATAGACCTATAACCCTTAATGGTTACTGGCTGCAGTTTGAGTTCGTCAAACAAGTAGACCAAAAATTAGCAATGTCTGGAATGGAAGGATCAAAAATATCAATAGAATGATCCTTACACCAACGAGAGAAAACCTTCCACTTTGCTGCATAATTTAGCGAAGAGGAGGTCCTCCTACAGTTAGAAATTGCATCCACTGCTCGTCCTGTAAAGCACTTCCCGTGCAAGAAGGACCGCACAACGGAAATACGTGAAGGCTGAGATCCTGCGGGTTGTGATGCAGTGTGCAAGATTTCCCCTGAAAGAGAAGGTCCTCCCATGGAGGAAGCTGGGGACCTGAGTAGATTTATCCATGGTTTCTGAGATGACAGAGATGCTACCAACAGGTATCTTGCAGTGTGATTGCTTGATCTTTAGCAAGATCTGTTGAATCAACGGAGTTGGGGGATATGCATATCCTATCATTCTGTCTCAAGAAATTGAGAGAGCGTCTACTGCAAACGCTCAAGGATCTGGGCATGGCGACACATACGTCTGCAACTGATTGTCGAGGTGTGTCGCAAACAAGTCTATCATTGGTCGATCCCATTGGTAGCAATATTCGCTTGTTGAGAGTCCATTCTGACAGTAACATGCAACCTTTCGAGAGAGCAAGTCTGCTAGAACGTTCAGACGACCCGGAAAATGACGGACCGACAGAAGAACGTGATGTTCTAGAACAAACAGAAGAATTCTTTCCGTTAGGTTGAATAACGGAATCGAATGAGTGCCTCCTTGGTTCCGAATGTACGCTACTACCATCAAATTGTCCGACAGTATTTGAACATGTGAATTCTGAATTATGTTCATCCAATGACGTAGCGCAAGCCAAATTGACATCATCTCTTTGATGTTTGTGTGCTTGTTCAGGAACACCGGATCCCAAAGGCCCTGGCACCTCGAATCTGTTGGGCTCAATGTCACGCCCCAACCTGTTTGACTCGCATCCATCATAATCGTAAAAACCGGATCCGGCAGCTGCAGTGGAACTCCCAGAGTCAACCACTGAATATCTGCCAAAGTCTGAATCCTTTGTTTTACTTGGTCTGATAAAACGATATTTGTTTCAAGCAAATGAATCTTCACACTCCAAATTTGAGGGAAAAATATCTGGAGTGGACGTGTGCGTAAGCGGCCCATCGGAACGAGATCTGCTGCTGCTCCGCACAATCCCATCAGTTGCATGAATTCTCTCACTGTTACTATGTCTGAGTGTAGACAAAAACGAGCATGGCAACTGACTAACTTCACTCTGGGTAACGGAAGACGAACCAGATTGTTGTGAGTCTGGAAGCTCATTCCCAAGTGAGTGAACGACTTGGACCGAGCAGGATCCGACTTCTTTTCGTTTACAATGAAACCGAGACGTCAGAGCAATTGAAGCAGACTCTGAACATCGTTCTGAAGAACTGTTTTGTTGCCGTACCTCTGAAGAACTTTGGAGCCACGATCAACTTGTTTATCCAGCTCAGATCTATAACTGGACGGAACGAGCCGCCTGGCTTCAGTATCAAGAACAGGTGACTGTAAAAATGCCGGGATTCCTTGTTTTCCATGACCTCTATTGCATTCTTCTCCAAAAGAGATTGCACCTCTGATAGAAGTGAATCTCTTTTTTAAAGATTGGATGAAGCCGAGTCCAGCGCAGACTTCGTGTTAGCGGAGGTTTTTCTCAGAAAGATAGCTTTAGGACATCCGAGATAACCTCTTTTACCCATCGGTCATCTGTAATTGACAACCAATTGGTCAAAAACTTTGTCAGCCTTCCGCCCACCGGACCACAATAGAGGTCCTGACCATCACCTCCTGGACTTGCGAGGCCTACAGGAAGAGAAATTACATCCTCCCTGTCCAATCCAATGCCTCGTCCTGTCGACCTAGGGGCATCTGACTGGTTGTCTCAGCCAGAACAACGTCCCCTACCTGAGTTTCTACTCTGACGGTCTCCAGAGTAAGAGCTAGAGGATTTTTTATATCCTTTGTAGGAGCTTCCCCTGGACGAACTCGAACCAGAAGCTCCAGCTTTACTCTTTTCTGCTGAGTCAGGTCTTTTAGAAATCGACTTAAAAAGAAGAGAATCTGAAGCTTTCTTGGCAATCTGGTCATAGATGAAAGAAAGCTTACCATCAAAGAGAAAATCGCGAAAACCGGAGCGACTCGAAGAGAGTTTTTTACCTTTGAAATCCACAAAAGTGGATGAAGCCAGGGCCACATCACGTCTAACCAACTCCAAATTAGCCACTGATAGGGCGGAGTTATACGTGGAGAATACAATAGCCCTAAAAAGAACTCTTAAGGAGGAGCGAACGTCCTCGAATTTTTTTCCTTCGAGACGTTGTGCTAACACTCTGGTAAGGTGATCTGCATATGACAAGGCATCTAAATTCGCTCTATTAGACAAAATCGTCGTCTCCATAGTGCTAGAGAGAATAGAAAAAGACGATGGCAGGGACAAATCTAAGTCCTCAGCCTGATCGTCTAAACGCAGAGGAACTCTCGGTATGCCCTGTCCTGCCATTGCAAATCTATTCCTACTATTGATGAACGACAGATCCAGAGCACATGATGATAAACTGTTCTTGTCTGTCTTTGAGGCTAAATTAAAATAGCGTCATTAAGCAAGTCAAACGTCCATGAGACATTGCTGGACTGGACCGGATAATCAGGAACATCTTCCTTAATCCGGCCAAAAAAGTCAGTATCTAATGATGCTATCAGTCTCTTATCCTTTGTCGCAGC
Source organism: Pictodentalium vernedei (assembly GCA_031216915.1). Lineage (NCBI taxonomy): Eukaryota > Metazoa > Mollusca > Scaphopoda > Dentaliida > Dentaliidae > Pictodentalium > Pictodentalium vernedei. The sequence continues at coordinate 148,448,503 of CM062288.1, forward strand.
AACCTGGTCCGACGGAACAACATCTGGAAGGTGTTGACGGATAAACTCCATCGCCACCTTATGTTGTTCCAATAGAGAAAATCCAGCTCCGTAATTACCCTTTCACCATCCGACTGGACCAGATGAGAATCTCATTTGTCCCTGTCTGACCTTGCATAGGAACGAACCGACCCAGCTTCATCTGAGAGTTCCTGATCAGAAACTGTTGAAGGATGTTCCTAGGTTGCTGGGATGCTGCAATGAGCTGCACTATCTGCGACAGCAGGTCCGTCATGGAGGCCTGTGGAGCTGCGGTCCTCTGTTGCTTAGCCGCTGGAAGCTCCTGGGACGGTGTGTCCAACATAATCCTTTTATGCGAACGTCCCAACTGTTCAGGCCTCGTGTCCCTGGCTACTGGATGGCTTGACCTAGATGACATGGAATCCTTTGTCGGCGAAGCAGGCTGGATATCTGAGGTCACAAAGCCAAGGTGCGGTCGTGTGTGCTGATATGCTGAAGAGGAAGCCAATAGACTAGCCGACGCCAGCTGTCTATAAGACGGAGAATCCTGAACAAGAGGTGTGGACGTATGCTCCGACTGACAAATGTTTTGAACAACAACATCTGGCCCCAGATGCTGTTGTAAGAGAGAGGGACCTCTCTCGCTTGCGGTCCGGGATGACCTGAACGAGCTTACTACAGAACTGCTGATGACAAGGCCGTAAATCCCTTTTGGGACCTAGGCACTTGTCTAATTTCATTGAGCACTTTTGCCGCTAACTCTTCATTAATTTGCGATGGCGGCAGCACACTTCCAGACAACATCACGGAAACATCACCATGTTCTTGTTCCTCTGACAAAGAAACTGAAAAACTAGAGTGACCTTGTGGTGAGAGAACAGGCATCGATCTCTCACCACTAACAATGTACCGTGACACACGTCTCCAACGTTTGTCATCCCAATTGGCACAAACTGAACAAGAGTTAGTGCAAGTACAATGACTACAGAAAACACAATGAGCATGAGAATCCGAGGAAGACTTCCTCGATTTACAATTTTATCAAAATTCTTTTATAATTATAAGAATATTATTAAGCCGTAGTACTCGCACTAACCCTCAATATTACAAAGATACATAATAATAATACAATCCATAACAAAATTTTGAAAAATAATTCATAAGGCCATACAAAGTTGATTGTCTGTTTCTCAGGCCATTTTTTCCAAAAAAAGCATGCTGACGGGCGGTCTTTTTTTTTTCTTTTTATTTTCTCCCAGAGAGGTTGTTTGTGGTAATTCGACCCCAACCCAAACGCCTGGTGGACCACGCAAAATTTCGCAAATATATTGGTTATTCACCGTAGGGGTGTTGGGTCATAAATGAAGTGGGGTTTGAATGTTTGTTTTTTCAGTGAAACGTGAAAATTATGACACAGGACGAAACGTCTCGTGGGTGAAACGTCTCTGGATGAAACGTCTCAGGGACAAATCAAATGTCGAAGTGCCAACTTTCACAGATTTATTTTACCAAAAAAAAAAAATCCTTTCACAACCTGCCTAATAAAATTGTGAATCACAATTTTTCCCCATTATATTCAAAATTATCACAACCCATTTGAACGGGCAGTTCATCCATAAATCATATTTTTCGGAAATCTGAAAATGAAATACAAAACGAATGTTTGCGTGTTTTTATTAACCAATTCGACCGCACATACCTGCCTATATGCGATTTATTTTCAACTATGACTGTTACTTTTATATCAAGCAACGGTTACTATTAGTTATCCAATTATCCTGCATCTCAAATGCAATTATTTAAATTAACTGGGAAACTCATAACGGTTGTTGTTGTTTTCCATTTATCACTATCAGTTGATTAAGGTCTCTGGTAAGTTTCCACAGGTACTTTTAACTGCACAATATACTTTTGCACGGTACTTTATATTTGTTATGACGCAATATGGACGGAGAAAAACAATTAGATATTTTTAGCAGTTGATTCTAAAAAAACCAAGACAGCCAAAATCCGTAACGGTTTCAAATAACAGTACACAAATTCCCAATGACGGCCATTTACAATACAAATGTTACTAAAAATAAATGCCAGGAGACTGTGTTCCATTCAACCTGACTTTGTATACTTTCTGAGGGTTGGTGCGAATCAAACGTGGTGTGAATCCACCATTCTCCTTTGTGACTGTTTGTTGTCAGACTGAAAGACACCTTCCTTCTTGCTGTCATTATGACTTACCTTTTACAGAATAAAACACTTTCTGTTGTGAATATTGCTAAAACCCACCCACTTTATTAAAGTATGATGTAGAAAAAGCTTGAAGAGTGTTAATTTAAAATTTGCGAACGCATCGATATCGATTTACCGAAATGAGCACAATATCTCAAATTTTTTTTTAAAGATTTTTTTGTGTCATAAAAAGGTTGCATGCGCACCCAAAATGACCATGAGCGCGGGCCTGCGAAACAGAGGTTCTTTTTTTTATGGCCTAAAAAAAAAATTTTCGAAAAATTTTTACATGAGCCCAAGTTCCCAATGGGGACGATGAGCCCAAATGGATCCCAAAAAAGCCTAAGTGTGGACAAAATTTTTTAAACAAACCAAAAAATTAATGTTACACTTACGGAGTATACAAATGTATCTGATTACATATGTAACCTAACAGATGACAAGGAATTACTAAAAGAATGTAACCGTTTCAACGTAAACAAAAGTCTATACAAACCGGAAAAAAGTCTCCAGGCACTGAAAAACACGGCCCGAAGTCAGTAACAGATTCTTAAAAACTATCCGATGTAAAGCAGAATCTTCATCAGAAGAAACTGCAATACATCAGATGGTAGATGCATGACCAAAAACGCCTAAACACCCCAAGGGTGAGGACGTAACCATGGGGATAACAGAATAAACATTCTGTAACCAAGTTAAACTCCCAAGAAATTTTCAAGAAAAAAATTTCAAAAAATGTTCCAAAAGCATGGGAGATTAACTAGGGGGGTTTCAAGGAAGGAGAGGGAGGAAACACTTAACAAACAGGGGAGATTTCATAGCAAAAATGAAAACATCAGGCCCATGACGCGAAATTTGGGAACATGAAATAATTTATAATAAAAATTATAAGTTACAGCCCTGAACACATCCAACCACTGTTTCTTCTTCTCATCCTCTTATTGCATCCTTGGATCCACCATTTCCATCATGATATTGTGTCTGGCATCATTTTAACTGAGATATATAAGCACAGAAGTCAGTGAGAAGTTACTGACAGAAAGGCCACACAAAGAAATAAGGCTTGGTGCCAATTCTGGTACCTCCTTGACACTGCGCATACGCAGTAGGCAAAAGTATGGAGGACCATATAGGACATCATTTTTTTTTTATTTGGATGCAAATTTGGGGGGCAAAATTTATGTTTGGCCCTGAATATTTAAGAGTTAGCACCAACTAAGTCTGGGTCATTGATTACAGTATAAAAATATGACCTAATCTTTTCAAGGAAAAGTAGACATTGTAACTATAACAGTTGAGAAAACTTACTGTAGTGAGAACAGTAAATGCTTCAGGATCGAGTACATACACAGATTTGTTCTCAGTTCCAAGAACTAGGCAGCTAATAGCATCCTCGTCAGCCATGTTTTTCTTCAGTGTATCCAAACATGTAATAACAGTCTGCAAAAAAAAAGAAGAATTAGGAATTTTTCAAACACTTAATAAAATTAAAAACATTTTGCTGTCACCAATTTGAGATAAATAAGCCACCTAATTTTCTAATGGAAAGCATCAAACACATTCTGCATTAAATTTGACAAAACCTCACTGCCTGTATACCAAGTGCTAACAATAAAGTATTTATTTATTTATTGTTGTTTAAGGTCACATACTTCTGCACAATGGCTAATCATGACCACAACATGGAGATAAAGTCAAGGTCAGTCAATTGTTTATACCCCATGTTGCCTATTTTAGAGGACTTGCACCCCAAGCATTAGTGACTGGGTCCTATTTTACCAGTGAAACAGAGCTTGTTTACCACAGTAAACAAGCACTGCTTCACTACCCGGGGTTCCTACGGGGGACTAACAATAAAGTAAAAGTAGTCAGAAGTCATCTTCGTCTGTAAATTAATTCTGCTTATAGGCCTGAAAATGATTTTCTCATGAGCTGTTTTCACTTTGAGAGACTCATCAATTTTTTTTTTTTAATTTGTTCTAATGTAAAGCAATGGTTGTTTTAGTATGATTGGCTTTTCAGAGCCCTGTTAACCCTTTACCTAACCTGAAAAGCAGACGACACTTGCAAAAATAATTCTTGAATAACTAATTTTTTTCATTTTTTGTCTCAAAAACATAGGTTATGACCCCTCGTTGGAACGAGCTCGACGAGCTCGTTCCAACGAGGGGTCATAACCTATGTTTTTGAGACAAAAAATGAAAAAAATAATGAAAATTAATTGGCGATTTTTGAGAATAGTGCATGCCGGTTTTGGCCATTATGTTAGGTAAAGGGTTAAACAAGATATAATGGTTGTGCAGTGGATCAGATATCTCTCAAATTAATAACCCTGTTAACTGAATATAACTTCAAAACACAAAACCATTCACCGTACCTCAGTACAAATCTGACCCGTTAATTGCGTATACATTAGACAGCAAACTCCTGTTAATTGAATAAAATAAATCTTGTAACATATGGAGAAATTACCATGATAATCACTACTAAATTCTCTAGTTTATAAAACAGTTTAGCTTTAATACTTAGGCTGGCATGATTATGAAACGCAATACCATGACTTTACGATTTTCATTCATAAAAAATCAACTCATAAATGCTGAACGATTGTAAAAATATATCCGAACAAGTCAAGAAAGGGGAGAATATTGAGAGATAAATTGGTTATTACAACCAAGTAGGTTTCCGAGATGGTGTTTTAAAGTCTCGGCCTTACCTCTGGGTCATATATCGACTCGTACTAACAAACTCATCTTCCAACACACCATCTCGGAAACCCACATGATAGTGATAATAATATAATAATAATAACACTTTGGCCGGCCGCTGATTTGTCGCGGGTCTCGGGTGAGAAGGCCTTGGTTACCACTGTACTGCCTCCCTATTCCCACGCTTCTTCTCTCCTCCCAGCACTCGGAGACGAACTGCTTGATGACATCCCTTGCCCCATTCTTCCCAATCTCTCCGATTAGCATATTAACCCTCTCCTTTGAGTCTCTCACTAACCACGTCCTTCATTCTCCCATCCCACTTCCCCATTATACTCCCAGTGAATCTTATTCTTTCAGACTGGTATTTTGGGCATTCTAGAAGAAAGTGTTCCAGGGTCTCCACCACATCCAAATTACACACGTGGCACTCCTTTTCACTGTTTTTCCCAATTTTTCCCCTCAGATCCAGGGACCGCGATCTCAGCTTGAACAACAGTGATCCCCCCAAAGGTGCCATCAAGGTACTCTTCAAAACCAAGCTTCTCTTTATCACACAAGCCACCCAAAGACCTCTTTGATTTGACCCCCCCCCCCCCCCCTCCCTCACCAATAAAGGTTACCATCCTCCATGACCCTTTCTCTGATGATTTTTTTATCCTGGTTTGCCTCTACGTCTAGGTCCGAGATCTCCAATAAGTAGTTCTCTATTAGTTCCCTGGCTTGGACCATCCACCCTGTCTTGATATTTGAGCTGAAAATTCTCTGGAACATTACTTTACACCATCGGCTGTCGAGAAGATTTACCAAATAATTAAGATAACAGAGCTTCAATAAGTCTATCCTGTCCTTGATCCTCATCCACCTAAGCTCACCCCTGGTTGCTCCTAGTGCTGCGGCATTACTCGATCCTGTTATCCATCAGCCTGCATCATTCTGTATGGTTTCCAAGCTCTTTACAGCCATCTGGTTTAGGGGTACCACTTCCGTACCATATGTTATACTTTAAAGACCCACCATTTCCCAAATGGTTTTCCTCACAAAAACCTTATTGAAACTGTTTCTCCCTATAAGTTTCTTTTGGTTAAGGATTCGCCTCCCCTTCAGAATCAATTTATTTGTGTGGTTTCGGTAGATGTTTATATTTACCCCAATAATAACCTATATATATATATATATATATATAAAAATTGGATATATTTACCTGTCTTTTTAATGGTGAGTGTTTGTGTAGATTGGCAAAAGGCTCTAAATCGTGTGCTTCTAACTGTAAAAACTTCATGGATCGGACTGATAACAAGGCACCCTCTGCTCTAAAATTATAAATAATAGCAACATTTATATAAAAGTTGTGGGTCTGTTCAGAATAGTCTGATCTTAAGAACAGCTTTTAGCAATACATTGCACAGCTGTTTTGCTAAGACTCCACTCAGCCCCTCTCCCCCCCCGCCCCCCCCCCCCCCCCCCCTCTCCAAAAGAAAACCTGTGTTATGAGCAACCCAACCAACTTACAAAAAGTAAGCCGACTTAGGGAATGCAAACAGGGCAGTGACCAGCTTGGGGGAAAGGGGGTGGGGGGATAAATTTAGTGCAAAGTACACTTGGAAACTAATAGAGAACACCCTTATAATGTCAACAAGATAAACATTTTATGATCCAGTTAACTTCTCAGATGAGAATTAAAAGTCAAGTTTTGACATGAAAGAGTTGTTTTTCAGACAAATGACCCTTATAACGGTTCTTAAAAAAAACATTTGATTTGAAAGAATATGCAAACACATAGTCATAATTCTTTTTGCCGGTTGTCACCTATTTTCACCTTAAGCATAAACATGTTGGGTTTGACTGATCACTTGACATTTTTTTTATCTGTAAATATTAGCTTTAAATTCATTTAATACTTCCAATCAAATGTCTTTGAGGTAGACTGAATATTCATAAGGTGACTTCAGAGTTGCTTTGAATTGAAGGCAGAGTGAATTTTGCCAATTAGAGACAACTTCTTCATCAAGTTGCCTGGGCGACTGGGATCTGGAGTGGGAGATGGGACTGGAGTATGAGGCTTTGTCACCCCTCCTTTGGGGGTGGGGAAAAGATGGTGTGTTCTATCATCTGTTCTAAGGTGAGATCTGTCAAACAAGATATAATAGAATAATTGCTCAGTTAATTAATACTCCTGTTAACTGAATATTTTTCTCTGGCAAAGTTGCTATTCAATTAACAGGGTTCACTGTATTAGATATCTACCAGAACTAAATGGCCCGATACTTTTCTGTTTCAACTAAAATGCATCTAGCACCACTGGCAACCAAAAGATTCTTTTGACTTTTCAAACAGTCTTTGTCTATGTCCCAAACTAACTGTTGTATGAACTTTCATCCAGTACTGTTTGATAGCTGTTGTGATGTCAAAAGTAATGTCTGATGCACTTTTAAAACCATTTTGTGGTGCTTCAATAAAGTATCGGAATAATGATTTTGGATTTTTTAGGGGGGGGGGGGGGGGGGGGGGGGTATTCATAGATCACTAGTAAGTATCCTTACAACACTGACAAAGTGAACAAGCATATTCCACAAGATGGCAGAATCACCCACTGCAAAGAGATAAGTGTATCTAAATATTTATGATTAAAAACAAGATCTTCACACAATGTATGCCTACACCAAAGTTCATGAAAATCTGATTAAATTTCTTCAAGTTATTGCATTCACAAAGTCATTATCAGAAAAACCTCAAACTTAAGGGGCGTAACCCTACAAAGCCTGACCAAACTTGGTAAATATCAAACTTGACTGAGCAAGTATTGTGAAAATTCTATTAAATTAGTTCAAGTTATTGCATTCAAAGTCATTATCAGACAAACACTGAATTCCTGACAAAAGGAGCACAACTTCTCCAAAAGCTAAGGATGAATATCGAACTTGATCGAGGTCTTCTGATAATATATGACTAATGGAAGTTTACTGAAAACTTGATTACATCTGTTCAAGTTAACACATTCACAGTCATTATCAGACAGACACTGAATTGCCAACAAAAAGGTGCATAATTCCTACAAAAGCCAAGGAAATTTGTTGTATATCAAACTTGACTGAGATTTTCTCACAAAATATGCCTATAGCAACTTTCGTGAAAATCTGATGGCATTTATTCAAGTTACTGTATTTACAAAGTGATTATCAGACAAATCCCAAATTTCCTACAAAAAGGGACATAACTCCTACAAAATCCAATGATATTTGCTGAATATCGAACTTGAGTGATATTTTCACACAATGTATGCCTATAGCGAGTTCTGTCAAAATCTGATTATATTTGTTCATGTGATAGCATTCACACAAAATGTGCGGATGGACAAACAAAGCGATGCCTGGACAAATGCACACAAAGATGGACGTGACTCATTTTTATATCCCCCACCAAATATGGTTTGGGTGGGGGATAATATGAATATGTTGGGTACTTGTGATAGAAGTTTCAAAATGATGAAAATGTGGAGCACTTGTGATAGGAGTTTCCAGTTTCTGAAGAAAGATTGTTGGTTGAATATTTACACAGAGGTCAATGTGTAGTCAACGACAGCATTCAACTCTTAACCCACCAAGAATTTTCAAAATATATTAAATGAATTGTCACTTTGTCAGAGAAAATTATTTTGTTAATCCTTTACTTAACATAATGGTTAAAACCGGCCAGCATATTCACCAAAATGACCATTCAATTTTCATTATTTCTTTCATTTTTGTCTCAAAAACATAGTTTATGACCCCTCAGTGGAACGAGCTCATCGAGCTCATTCCAATGAGGGTTCATAAGCTATGTTTTCATGCAAAAAATGAAAAAAAATAGTATTAAAAAATTTTGTTTGGAAGTGTCATCTTTCTTTTGTGTTGGGTAAAGGGTTAATCCTTAAAAGGCCTATTTCCAACTTTTAAGACCTCAGAATAGGTGCCCTTAACATGCATCATGAGGTGGTCCTGTTGACAACAGACAAATTTGGTAGACAATGGTTCTAATCATGTCTTGGCTGCCTGTTAATGCAGCCAAGACTTGACTGGAAAACACTGCTAAGCCATTAGTCATACATAAGCTATGGACTGGTGGGAATTCAGGACGCTTGTCCAGGGCCTTAAGGGTTAACAGAAGTATTCAATTAACAGAGATTTGGTCACTTTCCTTATTCTGGCGATAAACTGAGCATTTATTCTATTATTTATTATTAAATCTTGTTTGAAAGAGTTCATGTTGCTCTGTTAAACAAGATATAATACCGTATTTACCCTAAGTATTAGGACATCTAAAAATAATTATTTTCACAGGTGTCCCAATTCTTAGAAAATGGGGAAAGAACACAGCCTGGTCTTGATTTGATGCTGAATAAAGTTGTGTGTGATTCGTTTTCCATCACTATATACGAAAATCGCCGTCCAATTTTTTGTTATATTTTCATTTTTTGCTTCCAAAACATAGCTTATGATCCCTCAACTGGAAACAAATCTCCTGAATGTCCCAAACTTTGGAGCATAAAAAAAATATAGTTTTCTGGAAAAAATGTGTGTCCCAAATCATAGAGTGTCCCAATACATAGAGTAAATATGGTACATTAAATGCCTGTATTATATGCATTAAGACCAAATAGGTCTATAAACTAGGGGAATGTAGGGGTGATTTGGTAATTTCTCCAGATATTACAAGATATTTTAAGCAGTGTACCAGTATTTTATAAACACAAAACAGATCAAAGTAGATCTTCTGTTTCTCAGGCCATTTTTTTGTAAAACTGCATGTGGGTGGCCGTTTTTTTTATTTTATTTTTTATTTTTGTAATTATTTCTTTGCCATCAAAAATTCAAGGTTTTGGTTTGTGTTTTAGGTCTCATAATCTACAGAACAGCATGGGTGGTGGTGTATTTTGTCTTTTGAGTGCAAGAAGGCTTTGCAATGCTAAAGCACTGCAAAGCTTTGTTTGCACTCAACTGAAAGAGACACATTTATCAATTTTCTTAACTTGGGTAAAATATCAGACACAAACCATTCAATATTTATTTTTTCCAGTTTACACTGGTTATAAAAAGAGATCATGCAGCAACCAAAAGGACCATGCAAGAGGGCCTGAGAAACAGATTTTTAACTTTGTTAGGCCTAACAAATATTTTTCAATATCTGTTGTCACAATAGATATTAGAGAATAGCTCTCCAGAAGTGACACACATTACGCAGTAAGGTTCGATCAATATGACTACATGTTTTTGGAATTTGAGTGTTTTAATTGCAAAAATATCTATTGTTTTTTGAGTGATACAATAATTATCTCATTCATGCATATAATAACAAGGGCTATGCCTGGTGCATCATATTCATATGCCCGGAGGGGAGGGGGGGTGTCAAAATTTTTTCTGCATGTAATCACTCCAAATCCTCAATGAAAGTGTCAATGACACTGTAGCTTAACTTGTGTGTGTGTGTTGTGTTTGATGAAAAGGATAATGTTCAACGTTTATGAAAGGATTATGAAATAAGACAAGAATTGTGATAATTGGGAATATGTTCATTTCTGTTCCCTGTATGCTATGTTTATGATAAAAATAATATGAGGTGTACACTGTACTAAAGAGCTGAGGGGTGGGTTAATATGACCTCACAGTTAATGTATGTGGCCCTCACAGTTAACGTACATCAACAAAAGTTACCAAGTTACAGTGAAATTATTCCAAAACTATCAAGTTACATTAAAATCCCTTCATAAATATGGCCTGTAGACTGTGCTAAAGGTTTTCGGGCTTCGGGCCCCTGTAGCCGTCAGTTTCCCAATTGCGTCCAAAGGGGACGTTCTTATCTAGACATTATATGAAGTTAACCTACCAAGTTACAATGAAATCCCTTAATAAATATGACCTGTAGACTGTGCTAAAGGTTTTTGGGCTTTGGGCTCTGGCAGCCATCATGGTTGAATGATAGCAACCAAAAGGGGACATTCTCATCTGGGCATCATCTGGAGTGATCCTACAAAGTTACAATGAAATCCCTTCATAAATATGACCTGTAGACTGTGCTCAAGGTTTTTGGGCTTCAGGCCCCTGAAGCCGTCACAGTTGACCAATCACGACCAAAAGGGGATGTCATCATCTAGGCATTATATGGAGTCAAACTTACGGGTTACAATGAAGTCCTTCCATAAATAAGACCAATAGACTATGCTAAAGGTTTTGGGGTTTGGGGTTCTGGCAGCCATCAAGGCAGAATGATCGCAACCAAAAGGGGATGTTCTCAACTAGACATTATTTAGAGTCATCCTACCAAGGTACAATGAAATCCCTTCATAAATATCACCTGTAGACTGTGCTAAAGATTTCCAGGCTTTGGGCCCCTGTAGCCAACACAGTTGCCTAATGGTGTCCAAAAGGGGCTGTTCTCATCTAGACATTACATGAAGTCAACCTACCAAGTTACAATGAAATCCCTTCATAAATATGATCTGAAGACTGTGCTAAGGTTTTCGGGCTTTAGGCTTGGGCAGCCATCATGATTGAATGATCGCAACCAAAATGGGACATTCTCATCTGGACATCATCTGGAGTGATCCTATGAAGATACAATGAAATCCCTTCATAAATATGACCTGTAGACTGTGCTCAAGATTTTCGGGCTTCAGGCACCTGTAACCATCACAGTTGACCAACCACGACCAAAAGGGGATGTCATCATCTAGGCATTATATGGAGTCAACCTAACAAGTTACAATGAAATCCTTCTATAAATATGACCTACAGATATGCTAAAGGTTTTTGGGCTCGGGCAGCCATCAAGGCTGAATGATCGTGACCAAAAGGGGACGTTCTCATCTGGACACTATTTGGAGTCATCCTACCAAGCTACAATGAAATCCCTTCATAATTATGACCTGTAGACTGTTCTAAAGGTTTTCGGGCTTTGGGCCCCTGAAGCCGTCACAGTTGCCCAATCGTGTCCAAAAGGGGACGTTTTCATCTAGACATTATATGAAGTCAACCTACCAAGTTACAATGAAATCCCTTCATAAATACGACCTGTAGACTGTGCTAAAGGTTTTCGGGCTTCGGGCTCGGGCAGCCATCATGGTTGAATGATCGCAACCAAAGGGGACAATCTCATCTGGGCATCATCTGGAGTGTTCCTGCGAAGTTACAATGAAATCCCTTCATAAATATGACCTGTAGACTGTGCTCAAGGTTTTCGGGCTTCGGGCACCTGTAGCCATCACAGTTGACCAATCACGACCAAAAGGGGATGCCATCATCTAGGTATTATATGGAGTCAACCTAACAGGTTACAATGAAATCCTTCTATAAATATGACCTTTTGCCTATGCTAAAGGTTTTTGGGCTCAGGCACCCATCAAGGCTGAATGATCATGACCAAAATGGGACGTTCTCATCTAGACATTATTTGGAGTTATCCTACCAAGTTACAATGAAATCCCTTCATAAATATGACCTGTAGACTGTGCTAAAGGTTTTCGGGCTTCGGGCACCTTTAGCCGTCAAAGTTGCCCAATCATGTCCAAAAGGGGACGTTCTCATCTAGACATTATATGAAGTCAACCTACCAAGTTACAATGAAATCCCTTCATAAATATGACCTGTAGACTGTGCTTAAGGTTTTCGGGTTCGGGCAGCCATCATGGTTGAATGATCGCAACCAAAGGGGACAATCTCATCTGGGCATCATCTGGAGTGATCCTACAAAGTTACAATGAAATCCCTTCATAAATATGACCTGTAGACTGTGCTCACGGTTTCGGGCTTCGGGCACTTGTAGCCATCACAGCTGACCAATCACGACCAAAAGGGGATGTCATCATCTAGGCATTATATGGAATCAACCTAATAGGTTAGAATGAAATCCTTCCATAAATATGACCTTTTACCTATGCTAAAGGTTTTGGGCTCGGGCACCCATCAAGCCTGAATGATAGCGATCAAAATGGGACGTTCTCATCTAGACATTATTTAGATTCATCCTACAAAGTTACAATGAAATCCCCTCGTAAATATGACCTGTAGACTGTGCTAAAGGTTTTCGGGCTTCGAGCACCTTTTGCCATCACAGTTGCCCAATCATGTCCAAAAGGGTACGTTCTCATCTAGACATTATATGAAGTTAACCTACCAAGTTACAATGAAATCCCTTCATAAATATGACCTGTAGACTGTGCTAAAGGTTTTTTGGGCTTCGGGCTCAGGCAGCCATCATGGCTGAATGATCGCAACCGTAGGGGACAATCTCATCTGGGCATCATCTGGAGTGATCCTAAGAAGTTACAATGAAATCCCTTCATAAATATGACCTGTAGACTGTGCTCAAGGTTTTCGGGCCTCGGGCACTTGTAGCCATCGCAACTGACTAATCACGACCAAAAGGGGATGTCATCATCTAGGCATTATATGGAGTCAACCTAACAGGTTACAATGAAATCCTTCCATAAATATGACCTTTTGCCTATGCTAAGGGTTTTTGGGCTCGGGCACCCATCAAGGCTGCATGATCGCGATCAAAATGGGACATTCTCATCTAGACATTATTTGGAGTCATCCTACCAAGTCACAATGAAATTTCTTCATAAATATGACCTCTAGACTGTGCTAAAGGTTTTCGGGCTTCGGGCTCCATTAGCCATCACAGTTGCCCAATCACGTCCAAAAGGGGACTTTCTCATCTAGACGTTGTATGAAGTCAACCCACCAAGTTACAATGAAATTCCTCAATAAATATGACCTGTAGACTGTGCTAAAGGTTTTCGGGTTTTGGGCTCGGGCAGTCGTCACGGTTGGCAGATCATGCCCAAATGGGGAATTCTCATCTAGACATCATAAGGAGTCATCCTCCCAAGTTACAATGAAATCCCTCCACATTAAACATGACCTGCAGACTGTGCTAAAAGTTTTTGGGTTTCGGGCTTGGGCAGCCATCCCGGTTAATAGATCATGCCCAAAAGGGGACGTTCTCATCTAGGCATTATACAGAGGCATCCTACCAAGTTACAATGAAATCCCTTCATAAATATGACTTGTAGACTGTGCTAATGGTTTTCGGGTTTTGGGCTCGGACAGCCATACTGGTTGCCCGATCGCGACCAAAAGGGGACGTTCTCATCTAGACATGACCCCAAACCTGAATATGAAATTTTGTGACGATCAGACAAGAACTGCGGGGTGTAGCCTGTGCTAAAGGAAAATGTGAACAGACGTCACAGACTCACTCACACACGCACAGACTAACAGACTTCCGCACGCGTGATGGCAATAGCTTATCTTGACTATGTCAAGTTAAGCTAAAAATGCATTTTGTGGAAATGTAAAAATAATGCATACTGGGAGGTGGGGGTCTTAAGAAACCAAATTTTTATTTTTTTGCATGAAATAACTCCCAATCCTTCGAAATGCATTTTGGAAAAATTGCCTAAATGACACGGGAAGGGGGAGGAGGGAATATATGAGTCAATTTTTTTTTTTGCATGTAATAGTTCCCAATCCTTCAAAATGCATTTTTGGAAAAATTGCCTAAAAGATGACACCAGGATATGGGAGGGGGTGGGGGATTAAAAGAGTCAACTTTTTTTTTTTGCATACAATAACTCTCAATCCTTCAAAATGCATTTTTTTTTTGGGGGGGGGGGGGGGGGGGGGGGGGGTAGGATAGTAAAAAACATTTTTGCATAAGATATATATACCTCAAAAAATGAAAAAAATTATAGTAATTTATATATTTTTTATACTTACCAATGACCCAGACTGAGCTGGTGCTAACTCTAAAATATTCAGGGCCAAACACAAATTTTGCCCCCCCCAATCCCCAAAATTTGCATCCAAATCAAAAAAATTTAATGTCCTATATGGTCCTCCATACTTTTGCCTACTGCGCATGTGCAGTGTCAAGGAAGTACTTAAATTGGCGCCATATCCTCATTCTTACAACAAATGCCTGGTAAATGTTATATGATCAGCGGGGAGGTATGAGTTCCCAACTCATGGGAGGGCCATCCCCATCTGGGTCATTGGTAAGTATAAAAAAATATATAAATTACTATAAATTTTTTCATATTTTTATACTGTACCAATGACCCAGACTTAGCTGAATAGAAAAAAGGCTGGAGGGCCTAGGACATAAAGGAAAATCCAATAGGCTCAATTACATATAAATAATTATCCCCTCAAGGAGAAAAGGAGAAACAGGATATACATATATCTTTCTTGTTTATACAAAATAAGAAAGACATATTACCAATCCGTAACTGAGCACAATAACATCAATGATCTCTATTAACATCCAGTATAACCCATTATACTAATTTCTTAAAGGAAAGCCAATAAATAAAGATAGTCCAGAGAATGAGTCTCTTTATACTCATTTAAAAGTGTCCAAGGATTGTATATTAACGCTCATATGACTCGTGACATATACAAATACATAAATGAGATAGACATTAGCTTTGCACTTTAAAACCATCCCAGCACCGACTCGGAATTACTGACTCAGGAGGAGGTATTCCCTTGCTTTTCACTATAAAGCCATTGATATAAGGGAAACCCCCCCCCCCCCCTTCCCCTTGCTCTGGGTCAATCACCCCAGAACGAAGAGGGCAGCAGGACAGAGTCACTGCTAGAACAGAAAGCCTACATAACTATAGTTGCAACTGTTTAGTGGACAACATTCTGAGCAACAGATAACGGACCTAAACATCTAAGGTCGCCAGAAATAGACTCAGTATTTCTAAGGTAAAAATTAGTGAACGTAGAAGGCTGAGACCAGTATGCATCTCTCATCAGATCCAAAATAGCAATACTATTAGCATAAGCCCAAGATGTAGACAGCGCTCTAACTTCGTGCGCTGAAATCTTAAGCATGGACTGCTGAGTTGAAGATAAACTTTCATAAGCAGTACGAATAGTCAACTGAATCCACCTAGAAATAGAATGGACCCTGACGTCCCTTCTATTAGGAAGCAGAGACAGAAAGAAACGTTTTCGTTCCTTTCTGATAAACTCAGATCTACATTTGTAAATACGCATAGCTCTAACTGGACACAGCAAAGGCCTATGGCCATCTGAGGATGGAAGAGCCCTAATAATAATCGGCTCAGGGTACTTATTAGGAGCCTGATTCTCAGCCAAAAATCCCACATTGGTAGTTAAAGTAATAGTATTACCAACACTACAATAGTGAGAATCATCAACAGATAGAGCATGAAGCTCGCTAACTCTTCTAGCGGAAGCGAAGGCTAAGAGAAAAGCTGTCTTATAAGATAAGTATTTGAAGTCTACCGTGTCAAGGGGTTCAAAAGTTGCTTCTTTGAGCTTCAGAAGAACCCAAGCTAAATTCCACTTAGGAATTAACCTAAGGGTTCTAGGTCTATTTATCGAAAAGTTTTTAACTAACTTTGATAAAGAGACATTAGATCCAATTTGTAAGCTATCATGATGAGCATAAGTACCCGATAGCATAGACCTATAACCCTTAATAGTTACTGGCTGCAGTTTGATCTTGTCAAACAAGTAGACCAAAAAATTAGCAATGTCTGGAATGGAGGGATCACAGATATAAATTGAATGATCCCTACACCAACAAGAGAAAACCTTCCACTTTGCTGCATAATTTAGCGAAGAGGAGGTCCTCCTACAGTTAGAAAATGCATCCACTGCTCGTCCTGTAAATTGCTTGCCGTGCAAGAAGGACCGCACAATGGAAATACGTGAAGGTTGAGACCTTGCGAGTTGTGATGCAGTGTGCGCGATTTCCCCTGTGAAAGAAGGTCCTCCCATGGAGGAAGCTTCCGAGGAATGACCCATAACAGACACCAGAGTAGATTTATCCATGGTCTCTGGGGCAACAGAGATGCTACCAACAGAATCTTGCAGTGAGATTGCTTGATTTTTAGCAATATCTGTTGAATCAATGGAGCTGGAGGATACACGTATCCTATCATTCCGTCCCAAGAGATCGAAAGAGCGTCTACTGCAAACGCTTGAGGATCATGGTGATACATACATCTGCAACTGATTGTTGAGGTGTGTCGCAAACAAGTCTGTCATTGGATGATCCCATTGGTAGCAGATCTGATTGAATACTCGCTTGTTGAGAGTCCATTCTGACGGCAACATGCAGAGTCCACTAGAACGTTCAGACGACCCGGAATATGACGGACCAACAGAAGAACATGATGCTCTGGGACAAACAGAAGGATTCTTTCCGTTAAGTTGAATAATGGAATGGAATGAGTGCCTCCCTGGTTCCGAATATACGCTACTACTGTCGAATTGTCGGACAGTATTTGAACATGTGAATTCTGAATTATGTTCATCCAATGACGTAGCGCAAGCCAAATTGACATCATCTCTTTGATGTTTATGTTCTTGTTCAGGAACTGCGAATCCCAAAGAGCCTGGCACCTCGAATCTGTTGGGCTCAATGTCGTGCCCCAACCTTTTTGACTCGCATCTGTCATAATCATAATAAACAACTGCGCCATGAGCGCATAATACGCCCGTTATTAATTACAAGAGGGAACCACACAATATGAGTATACATGTGTACTTGTCAGGTTACATATACTTGCCACCAAAGAATTCATGAAAATTGCTCAAAGTCCCACATGTGGAAAATTGCCTATATTTTGATGAATAAAGTCCCATAACTCTGGAATGACAAATCGGACAGCAACACAAATCGAAAGGGAGATTCCTTCTATCAACATATACTTGCAACCAAAAAATCATGAAAATTGCTCTCAGCATTTTCAAGTTATTGTTTGACATGTGAAAAATAAAGTCCCATAACTCTGGAATGACTAATCGAATGGCGACACCAACCGAAAGGGAGCGTCCTTCCATCAACATAAACCACCTACCAAAAAATCGTGAAAATCTCTCGAAGCGTTCTCGAGTTATCATACGACGTGTAAAAAATCAACAATTTTCTAAGTAATAAAGTCCCATAACTCTGAAATGACTAATCAAACGGTGACACTAAACGAAAGGGAGCTTCCCTCCATCGATATACACCACCTACCCAAAAATAACGAAAATCTCTCAAAGCGTTCTCGAGTTATCGTACGACGTGTAAAAAATCAACAATTTTCTAAGTAATAAAGTCCCATAACTCTGGAATGACTAATCAAACGGCGACACTAAACGAAAGGGAGCTTCCCTCCATCGATATACACCACCTACCCAAAAATCACAAAAATCTCTCAAAGCATTCTTGAGTTATCGTACGACATGTGACCGGACGGACAGATGGACAGACGGACAGCGGTATACCATAATACAAAGCGTTTTTTCAAAACGGGCGTATAAAAACCGGATCCAGCAGTTGAAGTGGAACTCTCTGAGTCAACCACTGAATATCTGCCCAAGTCTGAATCTCTTGTTTTACTTGGTTCGACAAGACGATGTTCATTTCGAGCGAATGAATCTTCACACTCCAAGTCTGAGTGAAAAATATCTGGAGTGGACAAGTGCGTAAGCGCCCCATCGGAATAAGGTCAGCGGCGGCTCCGCACAACCCTATCAGTCACATAAATTCTCTCGCTGTTACTACATCTGAGTGTAGACAAAAGCGAGCATAACAACTGACTAATTTCGCTCTGGGTAACGGAAGACGAACCAGATTGTTGTGCGTCTCGAAGCTCATTCCCAAGTGAATGAATGACTTGGACGGAACTAGATCCAACTTCTTTTCGTTTACTATGAAACCGAGATGTCGGAGCAATTGAAGCAGTCGTCCAAGTAGGCCGACGTTACCGCAGATGAATGAGCTCGGAAAAGCCCAGGGTGCTAGATTCAGTCCAAAGCACATTGCTCTGAACTGATAAACGACTCCTAGGATGGCGAAGCGAAGATACTTTCTGAACGTCGGATCTACCATGACGTGAAAGTATGCGTCTTTGAGATCTATGCTCGCAGCATAATCGTTCACTCGAATGCTCGCTCTCACCGATCGAATGGTCTCCATATAAAACTTCAGAGCCACGATCAGCTTGTTTATCCAGCTTAGATCTATAACTAGGTGAAACGAGCCGTCTGGTTTTGGTACCAGGAACAGGTGACTATAAAAACCGGGAGATTCCTGATTTTCTACGACCTCTATTGTGTTCTTCTCCTAAAGAGATTGCACCTCTGATAGAAGCGAATCTCTCTTCTGAAGGTTGGACGGAAGCTGAGTCCATCGTGGACTTCGTGTTAATGGAAGTTTTTCTCTGAAGGACAGTTTTAGACCTTCCGAAATAACCTCCTGTACCCATCGGTCGTCCGTAATTGACAACCAATTGGTTAAAAATCTTGACAGCCTTCCGCCCACTGGGGTGCAATAGAGGTTCTGACCTTCCCCTCCTTGACCTGCGAGGCTTGCAGGAGGAGAAACTATGTCCTCCCCGTCCAGCACCTCGACCAGTCAACCTAGGGGCATCTGACCGGTTGTCTCGGCCAGCATTTCGTCTCCTACCTGAGTCGCTACTCTGACGCTCTCTAGAGTAAGAGCTAGAGGATTTTTTAGATCCTCTATAGGAGCTTCCCTTGGACATACTCGCTCCAGAAGCTCCTGTCTTACTCCTCTCTGCTGAGTCTGGTTTCTTAGAAACAGACTTAAAAAGCAGAGAATCTGAAGCTTTCTTGGTAATCTGATCATAGATTAATGAAAGCTTACCATCAAAGAGAAATTCTCCTGAAACCGGAGCGACTCGAAGAGAGTTTTTCACCTTAGAATCCACCCTAGTGGATGAAGCCCGGGCAGCATCACGTCTAACTAACTCCAAATTTGTCACTGAAAGGGCGGAGTTATATGTGGAAAATGCGATTGCCCTAGAAAGAACTCTCAAGGAAGTTTGAACATCCTGGAATTCTTTACCATCGAGACGTTGCGCTAACGCTCTGGTAAGGTGATCTGCATATGATAAAGCATCTAAACTGGCTCTGTTAGACGAGATTGTCATCTCCAACGTACTGGAGAGAATTGACATAGACGCCGGCAAAGACAATTCCAAGTCTTCAGCCTGGTCGTCTAAACGCAGAGGAACTCTTGGAACACCCTTTCCTGCCGTTTCAAATTTATTCCTATTGTTGATGAACGGCAGATGTAGAGCATGTTGTGATAAGAAACTGGTTCTGCCTGTCTTAGAGGCTAACTTAAAAATAGCGTCATTCAGCAATTCAAACGTCCGTGAGACATTGCTAGACTGGACCGGATACTCAGGAACATCATCCTTAGTCCGGCCAAAAATGTCTGTATCCAGTGACGCTATCAGTCTCTTATCTGGTATCACAGCTCTCTGGTGCGATGGAACAACCTCTGGAAGGTGTTGACGGATAAAATCTACCGCCACCTTATGCTGTTCCAGAAGGGAAAAATCTAGCTCCGCAGTTTCCCTTTCACCATCCAACTGGACCAGATGCGAATCTCGGTCGTCCCTGTCTGACACTGTAGAGGAACATACCGACCCAGCTTCCTCCGACAGTTCCTGATCTGAAACTGTTTCTGAAGGTTGCTTGGACGCTGCGATGAGTTGCGCTATCTGTGATAGCAAGTCCGTCACGGAGGCTTGTGGAGCTGCGGTCTTACATTGTTTAGCCGCTGGAAGCTCCTGGGATGGTACATCCTACATAATCCTTTTATGCGTATGTCCCGACTGGTGAGGCCTCGTGTCCTTGGCTACCGGATGGAGTGACCTAGACGACATGGAATCCTTTGTCGGTGAAGCAGGCTGGATATCTGAGGTCACAAAGCCAAGGTGCGGTCGTGTGTTCTGGCGTGTGGAAAAGGAAGCCAATAGACTAGCCGTCCCCGGCCATCTATGCGGTGGAGCGTCCCGAGCAGGAGGAGTGGACGTATTATCTGACTGACGAACATTATGCACAACAACATCTGGCCCCAGATGTTGTTGTAAGAGAGAGGGGCCTCTCTCGCTCGTGGTCCAGGTAGACCTGAATGAGCTAGCTACCGGACTGCTGATCCATCCTCCAATCTGTCGTCGTAGGGTGTGCGTGATCCGAGATTATAGTGCTCGCAACACCCTTTCTCCTCTCCTGGCCCGCAAAGGACATACCCAGCGTCACATCACCCACATTGTTCCTTTGAAAAAGAGACTGAAAAACTAGATTGACCCTGTGGTGAGAGGACCGGCATCGACCTCTCACCACTAACAATATACCGTGACACACATCTCCAACGTTTGTCATCCCAACTGGCACAAACTGAATAAGAATTAGTGCGAGTACAGTGACTACAGCAAATGCAATGAGCATGAGAATCGGAGGAAGACTTCCTTGAATTACAATTTGAACAATATTCTTTCATAATTAGAAAATATTAGCCGTAGTACTCGCACTAACCCTCGAAAATACAAAGATACATAATAATAATACAATCCATAACAAAATTTCAAAAAATAATTCAAAAGAAAATTTTCGAAAAAATTTTGACATGAGCCCAAGTTCCCAAAGGGAACGATGAGCCCAAATGGATACCAAAAAAGCCTAAGCGTGGACAAAAATTTTAAAACATTTCTAAAAATTAATGTTACAGTTATGGATAATATTAATGTATCTGACTATATAATAAACCTTACAGAAGACAAGAATTACTTACAGAAAGTAACCGTTGTCAACGTAAACAAAAGTCAATAAAAACCGGAAAAAAAGACTCCAGGCACTGAAAAACATGGCCTGAAATCAGTAACCAATTTAAAACACTATCCGATGTAAAACAGAATCTTCCACAGAAGAAGCTGCAATACATCAGATGGTAGATGCATGACCAAAACGCCTAAAACACCCCAAGGGTGAGGACATAACCATGGGGATAACAGAATAAACATTCTGTAGCTAAGCTAAAACTCCCAAGAAATTTCAATAAAAAAATTTCAAAAATTATACCAAAAGCATGGGAGACTAGCAAGGGGGGTTTCAAGGAAATGGAGAGAGGAAACACTTAACAAACAGTGGAGATTTCATAGCAAGAATGAAAACATCAGGCCCATGTCCCGAAATTAGGGAACATGAAATAATTTTACATAAAAATTATACGTTACAGCCCTGAACACATCCATCCACTGTTCCTTCCTCTCATCCTCTTATTTCATCCTTGGATCCACCATTTCCATCATGATTTTGTGTCTGGCATCATTTTAACTGAGGCTGTAAGCACAGACATCAGTGAGATGTTACTGATAGAAGGGCCAAACAAAGAATGAGGATTTGGCGCCAATTTCGGTACTTCCTTGACACTGCATATGCGCAGTAGGTAAAAGTATGGAGGACCATATAGGACATTAGATTTTTTGATTTGGATACAAATTTTGGGGATTGGTGGGGGGGGGGGGGGGGGATTTGTGTTTGGCCCTGAATATTTTAGAGTTAGCACCAGCTAAGTCTGGGTCATTGGTACAGTAAAAAAATATTGATATTTGGTTATTAATGTTCAAGTTATTACATAAACAAGCATTACATGATATTTATTAACAAAGGGCAATAACTCCCATAATTTTCATCGCATATGGTTAGTCATCGAACTTGACATAGACATTGTTGCTATAGAGACATACACCAAAAAGAATTGAAATCCATTAATTATTGTTCAAGTTATGTCACAAACAAAGTTCTGAAAAAAATGTTGATTGAAATTTGCAAATTTTCAAGTCGAAAAGCCCCAATAACTCTTCTAAAA
Source organism: Pictodentalium vernedei (assembly GCA_031216915.1). Classification (NCBI taxonomy): domain Eukaryota; kingdom Metazoa; phylum Mollusca; class Scaphopoda; order Dentaliida; family Dentaliidae; genus Pictodentalium; species Pictodentalium vernedei. The sequence continues at coordinate 148,471,131 of CM062288.1, forward strand.
ATCATCAGACCATGTCCCAATTCAAACTTAACAATAATTTTGATATAACTGAGGCTGAAAGCAAGTTTGGACCTGATCTATGAATCCAAACTCAAGTTATCATCAGAAATCAATATGTTGATGGTAATGAGAAATTTCTAAGTCGAAAAGGCCCATAACACATGTGGAAATAATTGGACGGAACCCATACTCAAACTTGGCCTGCATTATTATCTGGGTAATACACATACAAACTTTGGTTAAGATCAAATACTACGAACTGGAGTTATCAGTCAGAAACCAAAAATATTAATAGAAGGTAAAATTCTAAGTCGAAAAAAAGGAATAACTCATGTGGAAATACTTGGATGGAACCCATAATCAAACTTGGCCTGCATTATTATCTGGGTAATACACATACCAACTTTGGTTGAAATCAAATAATACAAACTGGAGTGATCAGTCAGAAACCAAAAATCTTAATAGAAGGTCAAATTCTAAGTCGAAAAAGGGGAATAACTAATGTAAAAATACTTGGACAGAATCCATATTCGAACTTGGCCTGTATTACTAGCTGGAAAATACACATACCAACTTTGGTTGAAATCAAATAATCCAAACTGGAGTTATCAGTCGGAAACCAATTGTTTACGGACAGACAGGCAGATGGACAGACAGACAGATGGATGGACGGGCGGACGGATGGACAGACAGACCATTTACATAATACAAACATTTTTACAAACAGGTGTATAAAAAAAATACCAACCATTTTTGAGTGATACCATAATTATCTCATTTGTGACCAAGGAAATCTAAATCTAAGTTTTCAATCATAGCTTGCAGCTGCTCTTAACAGGTAGAGGGCTGGAAATCCATATTTGGTTTTTATTCTTCAGTGCAGGCACCCCAGCTTAAAGGCTGCATATTCAGTGGATGCACTTCATATTATTTTTTAAATGATATTATTTAGTCTGTAAGGATTAGCCATGTTATAATTTATGGGGAAGCAGGGCTTGACAATTCAGAATTTTGATGGACCCATTTGAAGGTTGCCCCCATCACATGTTCATTAACCTTTTGCCCCAATTTTGGGGGGTTAACCCTTTACCTCACATAGCTTTCCCCCAAATATCCTCAACTTCATGATTAAAACCTTTGTCTCAAATTTTCAATAGAAGCATACAAATATGGATATCATTGGAACCAGCTGATTCAGCTGGTTCCAATGATATCCATATTGGTATGGATTTATTGAGAAATTGCCATGATGTATGAGGTTGTGTAAGCCACACTTAGGCTATTTTTCTGGGCATTTTTGCCATTTTGTTAGGTAAAGGCTTAATCTCTTGGTGAACCATTATAACTGACAGATTTGGGGATGTGAATTTTGTTGAGAAATAAAAGTCATTATGATTTATAACAATTTATCTTTTATCATTGTTACATGTCTTCTTATGTCATTACCTTCCAATCAAATCTCCAATTATGAAACTATTTTTTGGTTAACCGATAAAGAGGTCTCCCAAAAATCTTTTTGCGTAACCTATAGGCAACCCGTCCTATAGGTTGCCCCAACTGTCAAGCCCTGGGGAAGTGCCTAGGGCCACTCTCCCATAAGTTGTAAAAAGGCTAAAACCTTTGAACAAATTTTGATGACAAAAAATGATTTAGCACTCTACCTGTTAAAGATTTATATTTCTTTGCTATCAGCCGGAATATAAATATTCTGGTACCTATTCAAAAACAGTTCATATCCTCTATATATTCTCAAGCCAATAAAATAACTTCACATATGATTTTTCAGATACGGAAACTAGATAAAATAGAAATATTCAAAAGAAAAGAAAAATATTTTATTTACCTCATTCCTTCTAACATCTCTCTCAGTACAAAAACATTCATTCTTTCCTGTAGAAGAAAAACAGAATTGTTTTGAAATAAAGTATAAATTGTACTATAGAAAATCTCAGTTAACTGAATTCCAAAATGGCCAGTTAACATGAATAATCATTCACCCTTTGCACACCTGATGTTGAAAAATCTTTTAAAATACTTGGTGTAATGACATTTTTTTTAATAATGATGACCGGTTTGGGCCATTAAGTTAGGTAAAGGGTTAAATTTGATGTCATTACACCAAGAAAAATTTCCAAGTTTTAAAAAGCAGGAATGCCACTGGTCAAAATGTCCAATATGACCAACATGTGTCTTCTCACCTCAGCTTATTTCAAATTCGAGGTAAACAATATTCAATCGATTTCATAATAATGGTTACTGTTGACACAAACCACCTGAAGAGTTTTGAAAGAAAAGTAAATACGAGGCCCCAAGGGGCCTTAATCGCTCACCTAACAAAGTGGCTCAAAGAAGTATTTTGGGTCACATTCATTTAGTCGTTGTTCAACAACACAACAGAGGAATGAAGTCATGAAATTATTCATAACTCTGATGTCCATGTCAGATGATTATTATCCTGGATCTTACCAACTGTTTCCAATTCTATCAGCTGTAGACAAGCACAGCCAAACTTCCAAGGGTTGTTATTTCATTGCACCCCCCCTCTCATAGAGAGCCCAAATATTAACCCAGGGACTCAATTTGAATAAACTTGAGTCCCCCCCCCCCCCCCCCCCCCCCCCCCCACACACACAGATTTTGTATACTAAATATCAAAAGATTCTAACAGATGGTTCTGGAGAAGAAGATTTTTAAAGAAATTCCCTCATATTGTACTAACTTACAATTCAGGCTATAGGGAGCCCAAATATTAACACAGGAAATCAATTTGAACAAACATGAATCTAACCCCCCTAGAGATACTGTATAGCAAATATGAAAGTATAATGACTGGTGGATCTGAAGAAGGAGATTTTTAAAGAAATTCCCTCATATTGCACTAAGTTAAACTTTGGGCTCCAATAGAGAGCCCAGATAATAACTCAGGGATCCTGATTTGAACAAAGTTGAATCTGTACCCCCCCCCCCCCTCCTCCGATGTTTTATATTATACCAAATACAAAAGCATTCTGACTGGCAGATCTGGAGAAGAAGATTTTTAAAAGAAATGTCCTCATATTGCACTAATTTTAAAGAAATGTCCTCATATTGCACTAAGTTAAAATTTGGGCTAAATCTTAACCCAGGGAATCAATTTGAACAAACTTGACCCCCCCCCCCCCTCCCCCCCCCCCCCCCCCCCCCCCCCCGACATGTTTTATACCAAAGGATTCTAATTGATGGTTCTGGATAAGACGATTTTTTAAGAAATTCCTTCATATTACACTAAGTTAAAAATCAGGCTCCCATGGGGAACCCAAGTATCAACCCAGGAACACAATTTGAACAAACATGAATCTGTCCCAACTTGGGATGTTGTATACCAAATATGAAAGGATTCTTACTGGTGAATCTGGAGAAGAAGATTTTTAAAGAAACTCCCTCATATTGCACTAAGTTAAACTTTAGGCTCCTATAGGCCCAACTATTAACCCAGGGACTTGATTTGAACAATCTTGAATCTCCTAGAGATGTTGTAAACCAAATATGGAAGCATTCTGACTGGTGGATCTGAAGAAGATTTTTAAAGAAATTTCCACATATTGCACTAAGTTAAAATTCGGGCTTCCATAAGGTCTCAATTTGAACAAACTTGAACTTATTGGTGAATCTGAAGAAGATTTTTAAAGAAATTTCCTCATATTGCAATTGAACTAAGTTAAAATTCACCCAGTGACTCAATTTGAACAAACTTGAATCTGATATATTCTTTATTTTTCGATGCTGATAGTGATTATTGGAGAACAATTCTTTGAATAAAGACTGAATGTTTCAAGTCAGAAATTTGCAAATATTTGGAAATAACATTTATGCCATAATGTCTTTCTATTGTCTCTTGTCTATTAGCATAGAGAAGGAGTGATTGACATGCACTGTATCAGAGGAGTTGTCAGTACAGGAGGAGTTTGGATTGAAGTTCTTTTGTTTTCTATGACTGACACACACAATAACCTTGCAACATTGAATAAATCATATGATGTCAGGGAAGGTAATCACACTACTGAAAGAAAGAACATTCCTATCTCAATAATTATTGACCCAAACCTATGCTTCATCCCCCCACCCCACCTCACACTTTTTTTAATAAATATATTAATGAATAAACTGGGCACATGTTCTCAGATCAGTGAGAATATCCAAGTGTTATTTGAACAGAATTTGAAAGTAGCAAAATCGGACTATTTTGAAATGATACAATAGAATGCCTTGTTGAATTTTACCTTTCCCAATATTGAATTTAACGTTGATAGTTTGATATGGTACTGTTACTTTTAACATACTGATATTTTAAAACAAAGCCAGAATCAGTATGGTTTCATTTTAAATACGTAATTATTGTTTTATTGGTATACTGTGTGGCCCTATCTGACTGTTGTTATTTATAAAAGTCACTAATCAAATTTTTATTTTATTATTCTTGCCTCTAATGGGAGTGCAATGGCTCAGTAGGTAGAGGTGCAGGCTGCAAGCCGAGAGGTCCTCGGTTCGAATCCCACCTGCGGCAACCGTGCTGTGTCCTTGGGCAAGACACTTCATCTCCATTGCCCGCGTGGGGGCACGATGACGCCGTGTACTAAGGCGTACTGCACATCGATGGTACGCATGTCTTCAACCAATCTAACCCTGCCTGTTCTGCAGTGCAGAGTTACGATGTTGGGGAGCTGGCAGCTGCTCGTCATTGCTCGGTGGTTCTCTCCGGGTACTCCGGCTTCCTCCACCCATAAAACTGTCACGGTCATGATTAGCCATTGTGCACAAATATGTGACCTTAAACATCAATAAATAAATATCTTGCCTCTAATACAAACCTTGTGACCCCTACCAAACACAATCTAGAGTCTATAGACAATGGTATGAAATTATACTCCCAATGAACTACATACATCATTGAATAGATTTGTCTAATATATCTGGTAAAGGTTAATAATACAACAGAACAATCTGAAGCAATGTGTGACACAACATAAACTATCGAAAATGTTGGGTATTTTATTACCTCTTTGGCTTGATTCCACGCATCTGCCTCAACAGGATTTATCTCTAGAGTTGGCAAAGTAAACTTGAAGTATGGGCGCAAGTTCTTGTAGATGTAAATATATGGCCCAGAGGCCACTGCAATTGCTGAAAAAAAATGATAAAACAGATTAAACTAGAGTTGTGACTGTCCTAGATAGGCCTTTCGATACTCCCCGCCGCATATTCTAAGGCAAAAAAGGGGCATAACTCTTGGCAAAAAAAGCCTGATCAAAACTATAATCGCAGGTGCACAGGTTCCCATGGTAGTAAACATCCATACCAAGTTTCAAAGGAATCTACCTCTAAACGTCTGAGAAACTCTCCAGACAAAATTATGTCAATGGATGGATGGATGGTCAATTAACTCCACAGTGCAAAAAATAACCCCACAAGTGGCCACTGTACTAACCCAACCCCACAACTACCACTGACCCTAAATTGTAAACCCCACAATGTACCTCTGCTAAGCCTGGTCAGACAGACTGATGGACAAACGGACGGATGGACAAGGTGATTCCAGTATACCCTCACAACTCGTTGTGGGGGTACAAAAAATATAAAATACTGTTGCAAACATGATTCGTTATGATTTTAACAAACTAGCCATCCAATTAGTGGTGGATCCCCAACATGTGCAGTGCACACAATTCTTATGATTTGCAATATATATATAGTACTGGTACATTCCTGAAGCTGATACCAGGCCAATATCAGATTTATCACTGGTAACTGAAATCAATAATATACCTATCACTACTAATGGTGTAGTAAATGCTTTGGTGGTTGACAATGATATGCAATTTACAGGATTAATCATTTATCCAATCTTCAATCAAATTAGGACCCACTGTATTACTATTGTTAACAAATTTGATATACCTGGTGTCCGTGGCTCATGGATGTCCATATAAAAAGTCATCACTCCAGTTGGCAATTCATTAATTGTGTGCTCACTTAATAAATTTGTACCTGAAATACCAAGATAAAAATTTCATTTTACATCTAAATTCAACTAAAGATATGTTAATAAATCACTTTTGATACCCCTATTACCAGGCTTCCAAACAATGAAAGTGTCAATGACACTGAACCTCAACTTGTCCAAGAAGGGACTGAACTAAATAGAAAGATCCAGTAATGTCAAGTCATTCACTCAAGATTCTACAGAAAAGACATCACACCAAAGCTACATATAAAATCTGAAATAATCGGGTGAGTGCTGGAGCATGTTGGGTACTAATAGAATTGTTATCAATTTATATGTCAAATCCAAGATGGTCAGCGGTGGCCATCTTTTTCAATGGAATGTAGAAAAAATTTGATAACTCCCATCTAGACATCATACCAAAGTTACATATAAAATTTGAAAAAGATCGGGTGAGAGGTGCGGCCTGTAGGGTCTGCTAATGGAGTTGTCGACAATTTATATGCCAATTCCAAGAAGGCCACTGCCAGCCATATTTTTCAACAAAATTCAGAAAAATTTGATACCTCCCATCTAGACATCACACCAAAGCTACATATAAAATTTCGAAAAAGATGAGGTGAGGGATGTGGCCTGTAGGGTGTGCTAATTATTGACAATTTATATGCCAAATCCAAGTTGGCCAATGGCAGCCATGTTATTCAACAAACTTCAGATTAAATTGATAGCTACCATCTAGACATCACACAAAAACTACATATAAACTTTGAAAAAGATTGGAGAGAGATGCGGCTTGCAGGGTGTGCTAATGGAATTGCTGACAATTCATATGCCAAATCCAAAAACATTTGATAGCTCCCATCTAGACATCACACCAAAGCTATATATGAAACTCAAAAAAGATCAGGTGAGAGATGCGGCCTGTAGAGAGTGGTTATGGAAATGTTGACAATTTATATCCAATCCAAGATGGCTTCTGGTGGCCATGTTTTTCTACAAAATTCAGAAATATTCTATAGCTCCCATTTAGACATCACACCAAAGCTACATATGAAATTAGAAAAAGATCGGGTGAGAGATGCAGCCTGTAGGGAGTGTTAATGGAAATGTTGACAAGTGGGTGAGAGATGCAGCCAGTAGGGAGAGCTAATGGAAATGTTGACAATTTATATGCCCAATCTGAGATGGCCTACCTGAAACCTCTGTCTGGTCTGGCGGTTTGAGTTCTGGAAGGAACGTAAACACAAAAAAATCGAGATCTGCCCTCAAGTCAGAAGACTGTTGGCTCACGACGCCGGGTGTGTCTGACCCATCCTCCAAGTCTGAAGACACATAGCCCATTACGGGCAAACCATCCAATGCCTCCCATGGTGTAGGTGCACCTGCTTTGGGAGGCAGTGTGGCGTGGTAGGGGGGTAGGGGGGGAGGTGGCACATGCAAGCCACTAGTAGTCTTGCTGGAAGCAATGGGAAGGCTCCTGGAAAGAACCTGCGTGAGCAAGGAGAGGGCCTCCCTAAGTTTACAGCCTGTATTAGCCAGTTTGACGTGGGAAAGACCCAGCAAAGTGGTTTCGCTCCTGACACTTTTAACCAGCGAAGGGTCACGATCCTCTAGAACACCCGACACAGGCAACGGATGGCAGCTGAAACATCTGAATGCAGATGCTTATAGGGGTATGAAATACCCCGAGGATCTGAAGTGTGGGAACTCAGGAGAGTCGCTGTGGACCTCTGAAGGACAGAAGGTCCAGGCTGCACAAAAAGCGTTGGTCCAGCAAAACTTTTTATACTTACCAATGGCCCAGGCTAGCTAGTGCTAACTCAAATTAATCCAGGGCCAAACACAAATTTTGCCCCCTAATCAGGGCTCGATTTAACTGGATTCGCATAGCGATTTTTGAATCAATTTTCAATTATAGCTAATCAATTTCACATGAGAAAAACAAATAAATAATAGGGAATGCCAAGAAAACTGTATCCAAGTTAGTAAACTGCTATACAATTTTTAAAAATTAAATTGAGCCCTGCCCCCAATCCTCAAAATTTGCATGCAAAACCGAAAAATTAAGTCCTAGATAGTCCTTCTTACTTTTGAGATCTGCGCATGCGCAGTACCCAGGAAGGTACTGAAATTTTTTCTACAATGCCTGCTAAATGTTATAATCAGCGGGGAGGTATGAGTGCCCACTCATGGGAGGGCCATCCCCGTCTGGGCCATTGGTAAGTATAAAAAATATACAAATTTAATATTTAAAATTTATCAGATTTTTATACGACAACCAATGGCCCAGACTAGCTGAATCGTAAAAAGGCTGGAGGCCTAGGACTTAAAGGAAAATCCAATCTCTCAATTACTTCAGTAAAGGATAGCTCCTACAGGAGAATAGGAGAAGACATAGGAATTATATACATGTCTTTCTCTTTTATGAGAAAAGAGAAAGGCATAATACTAACAATGTAATTGAGAATTATATAATTTCTCCATTTAATGCCAGCATAACCTGTTATGCTAATTCGGTGAAGGAAACCAATATATAAAGCTAGTCCAGAGAATGAGACGCTTTATACTCATTTAAAAGTATCCGAGGATTGTATATTAACGCTCGTTTGACACGTAACATATACAAATGCTTCACAGTGAGCTACACTTTAAAAAACAGTACATAAATGAGACATAGTTATTGCTTCACACCGAGCTACACATTAAAACTACCCAGCACCGATGCAGGACTACTGACACCGGAGGAGGTATTTCCTTGGTTTTCACTATAAAGCCAGATTATCATAAGGGAAACCCCCCCCCCCCCCCCCCCCACACCTTTCCCCTTGTTCTGAGGTAAATTCCTCAGAACGAAGAGGGCAGCGGAATGGCGTCAGTGCTCGAACAGACTGCCTAAAGACCTTATAGATGTAACATTAATGGACGACATTCTGAGCAACAGAAAGAGGTCCCAAAGATCTAAGGTCATCGGAGATGGACTCTAAATTTCTAAGGTAAAACTTGGTAAATGAAGAGGGCTGTGTCCAGAAAACAGCCTTCATAAGATCAGTAATGGCTATACTATTAGAATAAGCCCAAGAAGTGGACAGTGCTCTAATCTCGTGCGCTGAAATCTTGTTGACAGAACGTTGATCCAAAAATAGATTTTTGTAGGCAATACGTATTGCCAACTGAACCCATCTAGCGACAGAATGAACAGAAATATCTTTTCTGTTAGGAATCCAAGAAAGAAAGAAACCTTTTCTTCCCTTTCTAATAAAATTTGATCCACGTTTATAAATGCGCATTGCTCTGACTCGACACAGCAAAGGTCTACAGTTATCCGAGGATAGTATTACCCACACTATGGTAATGAGATTCATCAACAGATAAAGCGTGAAGTTCACTAACTCTTCTAGCAGATGCAAAGGCTAAGAGGAACGCCATTTTATAGGTCAAGAATTTGAACTCTACAATGTCTAACAGCTCAAAAGGAGCTTCTTGAAGCTTCAACACAACCCAAGCCAAATTCCACTTAGGAATTAATCTGAGGGTTCTAGGTCTATTAAAAGAGAAATTTCTAACTAGCTTGGATAAATAAGTATCTGATCCAATAGCCAAGTTATCATGATGTAAGTGTCTGATAACATAGACCTATAGTCCTTAATAGTGACGAGCTGCAGTTTGAGTTCGTCAAACAGGTAGACCAGGAAATTGGCAATCTGTGGTATGGACAGATCATATATGTCTATCGACTGATCCATACACCAACGGAAAAAAAACCTCCACTTTGCGGCATAATTCAACAAAGAGGAGGCCCTCCTACAGTTAGAATTGCGTCCACTGCTCGTCCTGTGAAATGTTTTCCGTGCAAGAAGGACCGCACAGCGGAAATACATGAAGGTTGAGACTTTCCGGGTTGTGACGCAGTGCACGGGACTTCCCCTGATCTAGAAGATCCTCTCGTGGAGGAAGCTTCCGGGGAATGTCCCATAACAGACACCAGAGAAGATTGATCCAAGGTTTCTGTGACGACAGAGGTGCTATTAGAAGGATTTTGCAATTAGACTATTTGATCTTCAACAGAATGTGCTGAATCAATGGAGCTGAAGGATATGCATATCCTATCATCCCGTCCCATGAGATCGACAGAGCATCTACTGTGTACGTTCGATGATCTGGGCATGGCGACACGAATGTCGGTAACTGATTGTTTAGGTGTGTCGCAAAAAGATCTATCATGGGACAATCCCACTGGTAGCAAATTTGCCTGAATATTCGCTTGTTGAGAGTCCATTCCGATGACAAAAGGCGACCTTTCCGAGAGAGGGAGTCTGCTAATACGTTCAGATAACCAGGTATATGATGGACTGAGAGATAAACATGATGATTCAGAACGAATAGGAGAATCTTCTACGTTAATTCGCATAACAGAATCGTGTGAGTGCTGCCTTGGTTCCTGAGGTTAGCAGCTTCTGTGGAGTTGTCCGACAGAATTTGAACATGGACATTCGCTATTTGATATTGACATCATCTCTTTGACGTTTATGTGCTTCTCTAGAAACCAAGAGTCTCAAAGACCCTGGCACTTCAAGTCTGCAGGACTTAGGGACGCACCCCAGCCCGGCTGAATCACATCATAATCGTGAAAGCCGGATCCTGCAGTTGAAGCGGAACTCCTTGAGCTAACCACTGAAGATCTGCCCAAATATGAACCTTTTGTTTTACTAGGTCCATTAAAACAATACTGGTTTCAAGCGAATGTGTATTCACACACCAGTTCTGAGTAAAGAATATCTGCAGGGGACGCGTACACAGATGGCCCATTAGAATAAGATCCGCAGCCGCTCCGCACAGCCCCATCAGTCGCATAAATTCCGTCGCTGTTATTGCGCCTGAGTTTAGACAAAAGCGAGCATAACAACTGACTAATTCGCTGTGGGTAACGGCAGACAAGCCAGATTGTTGTGAGTCTCGAAGCTCATTCCCAAGTGAACGACGTGGATGGAGCTAGATCCGACTTTTTCTCGTTTGTAGCAGACTCTGAACATCGTTCTGAAGAATAATTCTCTTGCCGTATTTCTGAAGAATGTCGTCCAAGTAAGCCGACGTTACCGCAGACGAATGAGCTCAGAAGTATGACATTATCAAGTTCATTATTCGAGTGAAAGCCAAAGGAGCCAGATTCAGACCAAAGCACATTGTTCTGAACTGGTAAACCTCTCCTTGCATGGCAAACCGCAAGTACTTTCTGAATGCCAGATGTACCAGGACATGAAAGTAAGCGTCTTTTAGATGTATGCTTGCCGCTTAATCGTCCACTCGAATGCTCGCGTTTACTGACCGAATGGTTTCCATACAGAACTTTGGAGCTACGATCAACTTGTTTATCCAGCTCAAGTCTATTACCGGTCAGAACGAGCCTTCTGGCTTCGGTATGAGGAACAGGTCACTGTAAAAACGTTGAGAATTTTGATTCTCGACGACCTCTATATTGCTTCCTTTAATAAAAGAGCCTGTACCACCGCTAGGAGAGACTCTTTTTTGAAAGGATCCGCCAGAAGATTTGTCCAACGCAGACATCTTGTTAGTGGGGGTTTTGCTTGGAATGATAGCCGTAGGCCTTCTGAGACTATACTTCTCACCCACTGATCTTCCGTGACTGCTATCCAGTTTCTCGTGAAGTTTGATAACCTTCCACCAACTGGCAAGCAATAGAGGTCTTGACCATCACCTGTAGGACATATGAGGCTTATGGCAGGGACCAGCCTAGGGGGGAATTTTAGGGAGACTTCAAGTCTCCCTCCAGAAAAAATAGGGAGACTGCAGAGTCATGTAGGGAGACTTCATAGGCAAGTGGGGAAAATTAAGAATATTCATGTACCACCTCCGCCGCCCCTTCATATTTTCAATTTATGGTCCTCCATTAACGTACAAAAAATCCAGGTCCAGTTGTCTATGATGCATCTGTGCCAGGTTAAAAAATCACAATGTAATTATTGACTGAAAATCCCCCACTGCTACCTTCTCCTTCATGACCCCTCACCTCTTCTTCGTGCCAATCCCCCATCACCCTCCTGTGGTAGCCTTTCAACAAAGTCTACTAAGCTAATAATTTCCTAAGTCTGAAAGTGTGAACAGGACCAGACGTAAGAAGGTTGCTTGGGAGGTACTTTGTTAGTTAATAAACAAAATACATTCTGGGGTCGAGTATTTTGTAAAAGAAATGTCATTTCGCATCATTTTTATGGCATTCCGGTGTCATTCCGCGTCATTTCATGTCATTCTGATGTTTAGGAGGACCCTTTTTCAAGATCGTCCACATGCACACTTGTGTCATGTGCAAAGCTTTTCTTGACATCACTAAAGCTTTTTTTCATGTGTTTCAATTCCATTCGTGTTTTTCTGGGAATAGACAGCCCAACAGTTAACAGTCGTCAGCAAATCGAAATGAAAATAATGTGTTATAAAATACGTCCGTTGTGTATACATTTTCGGCATCCTAAGCGACGTAACCTACTTTCAGACTGGGTTGTTTTGACTTTTGTTCTGTTGCGTAAGTCACCTATTTTTGTTTCGACACTTGAAGCTCCGACTGGAACGCAACAAAATAGAAATAAAAAAATCTGCCAAAAGCGACAATAGACAATTGATTGTCGTGTGATTTCAAATAAATGGACGTTTATTTGACGAATTAAAATGCCCATTTATCACACTCGAGCACATTCTATTTTTGAAAATACTCGTTTTCATGTAAACCTCGCATCACTCAGTTCAGCCTTTTTCATTCTGGCCAATTTTTAGAGGGCGACTTGTAATCGCCCCGACTATTTTTCTAGGCGACTTTGGGCTTAGAAGGGCGACTTAATCGCCCTAGTCGCCCTCACGGCTGGTCCCTGGCTTATGGGAGGAGAAAATACATCCTCCCTGCGAAGAACCTCGTCCCATCAGCTTAGGGGAGCCTGACCTATAATCCTTTTTCCCGAGTCGATGTACTGACGAATTATAAGAGGATTTATTGTACCCTTGCAAGGAGTTCCCTTTAGATGATTTAGATTTTGAACGTCCTCGCTTACCTCGGTCTGCTGAAGCGTACTGTTGAGACGCTGACTTTAAAAGCAGAGCACTGGAAGCTTTCTTAGTAACCTGTTCATAGACTAATGAAAGTTTGTCGTCAAACAGAGTATGTCCGGAGACCGGAGCGACTCGGAGAGAGCTTTTCACCTTGTCATCTATAAGTGATGATGCTGCAAGGGCAACATCACGTCTGATTAACTCCAAATTTGCCACTGGCAGGGCAGAGTTGTACGTGGCATACATGACTGCCCTGGAAAGAACTCTAAGCGAGGAACAAACATCCTCATATTCCTTCCCATTAAGACATTGCGCCATAGCTCTAGAAAGGTGATCTGCATAGGACATCGCATCCAGATTCGCTCTATTTGATGAAATAGCACATCCGAGCATATATTCAATGAAGCAGGTAGGGATATGTCTAAATCCCTGGCCTGCTCATCTAAACGCAAAGGAGCTCTCTGGCCATCTTCTCCAACCGTTTTAAATGAATGTGGTCCAAGGAACAGTATATTTATATAAGAAACCGCCTTCCCTCTTAGCAGTAGAGAGGTTAAATATGGTGTCATCGACATGGCTGAAGGCCTGCGAAACCTGTCTAGACTGTATCGGGAAGGAAAGAACTTCCTCTTTCCTCCACATGAAGTCTGCGTCTAAAGACAACAGTGGTTTCTCCTTAGTTGTCGCAGCTTGCTGATCAGGTGGAACAAATTCAGGACAGTACTGATGGATAAATTCCATCGCTACCATATGTTGTTCCAAAAGGGATGGGTAGTCCTCTTCCTTGTCCCTTTCACCATCTGACTGAATCAGCTGTGACGTTCAGTCCATCGCATCTGCATGTGCAGATGACTGGACCGATCCAGCACCATCCGACAGCTCACTACCAGAGTCTGCAGGAGGCTGCTCTCGCACTTTCTGCGACAGCAAGTCCGTTACCAAAGCTTGAGGAGCAGCGGTTTTCTATTTTTTAGCCGCTAGCTGCCCCTGGGACGTAGTTCCGGAGATGGATCTCTTCTCTGAACGTCCCGATGATCGAAGCCTCGGTTCCCTAGCTACCAGATGGTCCGACTTCACAGGCAAAGACTGGCTCCATCTTCACGCAGCTGGCTGGATATCCGAAGTCGGGTAGCTAGGATGCGGTCTGTGTGAATTTGAATCGTAGTGGAGGAAGCCATGACTGTAGCCGAGGACGGCTGCAGTCTAGACGGAGCGTCCCGAGCAGGGGTCAGCCGAGTGGGCGACTTTGGCGAAGAAGTCGCCTTGTCATTCCTCAAGTCGCCTTGGCTTACATTAGGGGCGAAATTCAAGTCGCCCTCCAAAACTTCCTTGGGAGACATGGCAGTTTACTGTATTTTCTTATGTTTTATTTTCAAAAAAAAAAACAACGCTTCCGCATTCACAAAAAAAGTAAACACGACGGCTGCTGTTAAAATCCGTCATACGGCTCTGAAAAAAGCCTAAACTAGCCCAATTTTATATTTCTGAAAAGAGTTGTAATGGCATAGTCATTCGAACAATACGCCCAAACTGATAGCAAACAGCACAAAATGCTATTTAAAACCAAAAGTGTCAGCAAAAACAACGAATCAAACAAGACACGCATCGAGTTTATTAGAATTTATTAAAGTTAGGTAACCACCGTTTCAAAACCATAAAAAATGTGCAGGGGACAATTCATAAAAACGTAGAAATTGCTTACGGTTACACTCTGTTCCATTGAAAAATTGGTTGCATTGAAATTCGCCCCGCAGTTTTTGCATTGAAACTGAAAGTTTTTCTTTGAAAACTTGTGTTGGAAGGGGGTTAAATGTAATAAGGCTACGATAGAATCACATATATTAGGATGGATAAGAATGGCAGGCCTTATAGCACCAATCGGACATGTCAGTGTAAGATGGATTGCAGAAATTGTCATTTTTCTGAACAGAGTTTTATCACCCAGCGCAGCAGGTAAGGGAGACAATTAAAATATTTTGTCATTGACCTTAGAAATAAATCAGCTCAAATTGTTAATGACGCTTAGTTTACGAAGGATGTTGAAAACTTTTTTAACTACGCTTTTCAATTCAATTAGGACATTCAGAAACCATGAATGACCCAGCTTCTTATGTGAACTTGAAATTTATTTTAAATACTTTAAATATTTTTTTTAAAAGAATATGCCTTCTATTACAGAGAACACTCTCACCATGGGTAATGCTAAATTTCAAATCCACTGCATTGAGGCAATCTTTATACAAAATCAACTGCATGGTAACCCTAGTCATCACTACTAGGGAAAGAGTTAGGGTATTCAGAAACCATGGACAACAAAATTTTTTGTAGGGGAGGGGGGAGGATTTTAACCTACATGACTTAGTTTTGTGTGTGTAAGTATAACTTTTATTTATTTTTTCTCCACAATTGTGTCCTCTATGTACATTTATTTTGTCACAATGTCATATAAGTTTTGTTTTTTTCTGACTTCTCCCTCATGTCCACTGACTTCTCCCTCCAGGCCCCTGATTTCTCCCTAAAGTCTCTGGAGGGAGAAGTCACTTCTCCCTAAAATCAGCTGCCAGGCTGACCCCTGGTCGCAAGTGGCAGGTGTGGACGTATGCTCCTGCTGGTGCAAGTTTCTCAAAACAACACTTGGCCCCAAATGTTGTTGGGCTAGAGAGGGACCTTTCCCGCTCGCAGCCTTGTCAGACCTCGCTGAGCCTCCTGAAAAGAAACTTGGTGACTTCTTCCCTATTTCTGTCATCGCTGGGAGAGCTTTTGATTTTAAGGTGCTCGCTCTACCCAAATCTACACTTCCTTCGACCACAACAGACTTACCCAGTGTCACAGCTCCCACGGATGGAGTAACCACTTCACCGGACGAGCTAGCTGCCTGCAAGGGATTAAGAGCACTAACTGGAGGCCTTATCCCTTGCTTAATATTCATGAGCACCTCAGGAGCTCTGTTTGCACATCAGAGCGCGACGAGGGTAGCACACTTTTGATGGGTTTCACAATACCATCACCATGTTCTTGTTCCTCTGAAAAAGAGACTGAAAAACTCAAATTATCTTGCAGTGAGAGTTCCGGCATAGGAATCTCGCCGTCAACAACGTACCGTTACACCCGTCTTCAAAGGGAACATGATGAGCCCAAGGGCATCCCGATAGAGCCTAAGTCTGGACAAAATCCAAATTTTTTGAGCTGCACTACCGGAATCATAATCAATGTATCCTACAATAATCCTACAGTAACATAATACTAAATACTACATATATTTGAAGACGTTGTCAATGTAAACAATGTCAAAGGAAAAAAAAACGGAAACAAGACATCAGGCACACAAAAAGGCCCAAAGTCAGTAACAGATTTTAATGCTCCTAGATGTAAAGCTAGATCTTCATTCGAAGAAAAAACAATACATCGGATAGAAGATGCAAGACCAATACGACCTAACACCCCATGGGTGAGAACGTAACCATGGGGATAAACATTCTGTAATACACGTTAAACTCCCAAGAAATTTAATAAAAAATTTCAATAAAAATAGCCAAAAAGTTTAGGAGTTTAGCAGGAGGGCATCAAGGAGGGATAGGGAAGGAACACTTAACAAAGAGTGGATAAATCATTAGCAAGAATGATGATGTCAGGCATATATCCTGAAATTGGGAAACAGTTACAGCCCTGAACATTTCCAACCACCGTTATTCACTTCCATCATCCATTTACAGCCTTGGATCCACCAATTTTACCATTGATTTGTGTCTAGCATCATCAAATGAAAGTGTCAATGACACTGTAGCTCAACTTGACAAACTTGAACTTGGTAAGTTATAAATGAAATGGCAAAAGTGAAGATCATTGGTACCAAAGTCATTTTTTTTGCCAGTGGCAACATTTTTTGACAGAAACTGAAGAAAATCGATAGCTCCTATCTAGAGGTCTCCCCAAACAAGCATGCCAGGTTTCAAAGCAATCCGATCATAAATGTGCCCTGTAGGGTGTGTAAAAGGGAAATATTGTGGTCTGACTAGACTAAATTCTAAGAACGTTGGCCGTGGCAACATTTTTTGACGGAAATGGAAGAAAATCGATAGCTCCCATCTAGAGGTCACCGTAAATAAGCATACCAGGTTTCAAAGCAATCTAATCGTAAATGTGCCCTGTAGGGTGAGCCAAAGGGAAATATTGTGGTCTGACTAAACTAAGTTCTAAGAATGTTGGCTGCGGCAACATTTTTTGACGGAAATTGAAGAAAATCGATAGCTCCCATCTAGAGGTCTCCCCAAACAAGCATACCAGGTTTCAAAGCAATCAAATCATAAATGTGCCCTGTAGGGTGTGCCAAAGGGAAATATTGTGGTCTGACTAAACTGAGTTCTAAAAACGTTTGCCGCGGCAAGATTTTTTGACGGAAATTGAAGAAAATCGATAGCTCCCATCTAGAGGTCACCCCAAACAGGCATGCCAGGTTTCAAAGCAATCCGATCATAAATGTACCCTGTAGGGTGTGCCTAAGGGAAATATTGAGTCTTCTGACTAAACTAAGGTCTAAGAACGTTGGCCACGGCAACATTTTTTGACAGAAATTGCAGAAAATCGATAGCTCCCATCTAGAGGTCTCCCCAAACAAGCATACCAGGTTTCAAAGCAATCTGATCATAAATGGGCCCTGTAGGGTGTGCCAAAGAAAAATATTGAGGTCTGACTAAACTAAGTTCTACAAACGTTGGCCGTGGCAACATTTTTTGCCGGAAATTGAAGAAAATCGATAGCTCCCATCTAGAGGTCACCCTAAATAAGCATACCAGGTTTCAAAGCAATCAAGTCATAAATGTGCCCTGTAGGGTGTGCCAAAGGGAAATATTGTGGTTTGACTAAAGTAAGTTCTAAGAACGTTGGCCGCGGCAACATTTTTTGACGGAAATTGAAGAAAATCGATAGCTCCCATCTAGAGGTCACCCCAAACAAGCATGCCAGGTTTCAAAGCAATCCGATCATAAATGTACCCTGTAGGGTGTGCCAAAGGGAAATATTGAGTCTTCTGACTAAACTAAGTTCTAAGAACGTTGGCCGCGGCAACATTTTTTGACAGAAATTGAAGAAAATCGATAGCACTCATCTAGAGGTCTCCCCAAACAAGCATACCAGGTTTCAAAGCAATCTGATCATAAATGTGCCCTGTAGGGTGTGCCAAAGGGAAATATTGAGGTTTGACTAAACTAAGTTCTACGAACATTGGCCGTGGCAACATTTTTTGCCGGAAATTGAAGAAAATCGATAGCTCCCATCTAGACGTCACCCTAAATAAGCATACCAGGTTTCAAAGCAATCAAATCATAAATGTGCCCTGTAGGGTGTGCCAAAGGGAAATATTGTAGTTTGACTAAACTAAGTTCTAAGAACGTTGGCCGCGGCAACATTTTTTGACGGAAATTGAAGAAAATCGATAGCTCCCATCTAGAGGTCACCCCAAACAAGCATGCCAAGTTTCAAAGTAATCTGATCATAAATGCGACCTGTGAGGTGTGCCAAAGGAAATTGTGGACGTACGTACTAACGTACTAACGTACAAACATACGTACGTACGTACGTACGTACGTACGTACGTACGTACGTATGTACATACGCCGACGGACGAGAAGTGATGGCAATAGCTCAGCTTGACTTTGTCAAGTTGAGCTAAAAAGGAGATTTAAAAGCACAGATGTCAGTTCATTGTTCATTGTTTCTGACTTTAGGGCCAAACAAAGAACGATGGTTTGCGCCAATTTCGGTACCTTCCTGGATACTGCACATGTGCAGATCTGAAAAGTATGGATGACCATCTTGGACTTAATTTTTTTGGTTTTGCATGCAAATTTTGGGGATTTGGGGGGGGGGGGGGGGGGGGCAAAATTTGTGTTTGGCCCTCGATTAATTTGAGTTAGCACCAGCTAGTGTGGGCCATTGGTTGTCATATAAAAATATCCTGCTGGGCTTGACGGCTGAGAGACCACAGCAGAGGGTTTGGCCGGCAGCCCCTTCCGACTTTGCTGAGTTAAAGTCAGGGAAGGCTGAGGCCGATATCCCACGTCCAAACAACCAGACCTCCTTGCAGACCCCTGCAGAGATAAGCCGAGGCCAGCTGAAATGGTGAAAGTAGACATTGCAGACGGAACAGCAGTAGCAGCAGATACTTCAGGAGCTGTTGAAACTGGTGGAAAAGTGGAGAGAGCTACCAAGTCACAACCCTAGTGACAGCCCCAGATGTTGACTGGAGGGGACAACCGTCCGGAACCAGGCATCCCTTCACTGGAAAACTCAATAGCTCCCGCAGTATCCACTGCAGGAAAAGACTGCACATCCCCCACGGAGGGGGTAAGACTCTCACCAGACGTGGTCATGTTGGGAGGCCCCGACTGACAGTGTTCCCATTTCCTGCGGGAGTGGGAGGAATGGCCACGAGAACACACCACACGGTTCATGGAAGCCCAAAAGGTGGATGACCAAGACCCACAGGGTCGATCTGAAGAATACCCATTACATGTGGAACATGAAGCATGAGAATCATCAACATGCTTCGACAAAAGGCACTGCCCACAAGGAAAAAGTCGTGGGCATAGCAGAGGTGAGAGAAGTAGAAGACAAGGTGAGGTGAGAGAAGTAGAAGAGAAGGTGAACTCAACAGAAAAATGAAGTAGAACACCCCCAACTACAAGAGGAAGGTGGCAGAAAATAAAGGCCCGGTGGAAACACAACACAACCCAGATGAATAAAAGGGAGCCAGAAAACAGAGATTCCACCCTCAATGGAGGGGAAAAATCCTGCCAAAACAGCCCCCTCCCCCCCCCCCCCTACTGACACCTAACTCCAAAAATAATATCCAAAAGGATAACATAAATTGTCAATGGAAAAATATTAACTGAACTGCACGATACACGAAAGTTACATGCGAACAGAGAGAATATAAAATAACAAAAATGTGGATATGTAACAATGAGAATATACAAAAAACACAGGCCTGTTAATATAAGATCAGCAGATCCATAATTCTGGTCACAGAAACATGGTGTCAACGAGTTGAATTATCACTATTTATCAGAGCAAACGAAAGCACATCTTCCTAAATGGCGGAATGAAAGAATGAGTAATTGGTACCAGAAGCATGGAATTGTTCTAGAAGAGCATCCCCTACTGGGTGTGCGCCAATAGCAAATGACCCAGTTTGGGCTCATTTTTACTTGGTGCTTTTGCACTACTTTTCTTTCTCAAATCACTTGGGAAAGATCAAAATAGAGAGTATACTTCCGAGTTAGGGACTTCCACTGTAATGCAAGCCTGTTGTAGACAATTGTAAGGTTGGTTGATAAGAAATCTGTTGAAAATGCCCTTAAAATGCAAAGAGGATTCCAGAAGAAAATGGGCTATTCTTTTAGCTAACACGAAAGGCAGATGACACTTGCAAACAAAATTCTTCATTTTTTTGCATCAAAAACATAGCTTATGACTCCTCATTGGAACAAGCTCATTCCAATGAGGGGCCATAAGCTATGTTGTTGAGACAAAAAATTAAAGAATAAAGACTTATTGATTAAATGATACCAGAACAGTTATAAGCATTTTCCAGTTATTTATTTATTTATTGGTGTTTGAGGTGAGATATTTCTGCACAATGGTTCACTTGGCTGGAGGTTGGTTTTAGTTTAACTTCTTCATTGCAGACATGTGCCTCAGTGAAACATAGTAAATTGGCAGAGTTTTTTAAATATTGTGCTGAGCAGGATAGCATCACAAAATTCACCCTCTGGGGACCTCATTCTGCAGATGGCACTCACCTTATTCCAAGGCATGTAAATTACTAAATTTGTATATTTCATTTTTCCATACAGTATTAGTTGCTCCTCTATGCATGCAGTTCATAGAGTTTGAGTTATTTGATAACACAAAAATACATGGATGGGAGAGACACGCTCTTCAAATCACCCTACCCATACTGTAAAGAGAATTTAAGGTATGTAATATTTTCACTTCTTCATGTGCCTTTCTGAAACATAAGTAAACTGGCAGGGGAAGTTGGCCCACCACCATCCCGATATTTCTAAAAAAAATATGTTTTAAATGGTACCAATGAGTGTGAATATTTTTTTGTTCCAAGCAATATTACCTGCTCTTTCACACATATAATAAAATTTGAGATTTTTTTTGTCACCCAGTCCCCCTGGGTATGCTGTTGGGGTATCTGATAAATCAAAAATAAAGGGACATGGTTGATTCATTCATAGGGACATGGACTCCCCCCAACCCCTCAATTTGTACCATATTTTATGCATACATTATATATTAGTTGTTCTTCCATGCAGATAATCATTTTGATACTGCAGCATTTATTAATGTACAGTTCCATGAGTGACCCCCCCCCCCCCCCCCCCCCAACACACACACACACACACACTGCTTAGCATTAAACAAAAAACATCAGATGTTTCTGACATTTCTGTTAATTTTACAAAAAAATAAAAAACTTCAACATCTCACAGTTGGAAATTCCCATCTTTGGGATGTATGCTACCATTTTGATGAAAATCTGTTGAAAATGACCTTACAAAAGCAAAAAGAAAATTCTAGAAGAAAAAGGGCTATTCTTTTAGTATAATAGATTAGAAATGAGGATAATGCTATTGCTTCATTCACCACTACTGGAATATATATTAAAACCATTGTCACACATCTACCAAAGCAGACAAAACAGAAATGGAGGATTTTATATGAAAGTAATTTGAATGTAGAGCTTTTTTCGTTCTTCCAATTCGGTTCTGGTTTTTGTGGCAAATGTGAAAACTGAACCACAGGGCCAAACAAAAACCTACCAAACACTTTTTCTGTCTTTGCACATAAACTGATCAAACTATCTTACTGGAAGGGAACTGGTCTAGTGGCCTATATGGACTCACTAAGTCTATCGGGCAAAGGGGAAAACATGTTTTGTTCTCATTGTCACATTTTCTCCCTTATTATCCACCGGATGAGTCAATCAGGGAGACAATGTGACACTGAGAACGCAACATAGAATAGATGAACGTATTTTTCTGATTCAATAGTCTTAGAATCCCTAAGAATGATCAAAGGGGCAAAGGGAAGTTAGGCAGAACCTAAGGAGATACTTACAGATAGGCAGGGTTTCCAATATCACATCTGAGGGTCCGTCAAGCGAACCCATTCTCCCTGCCAATCATTTTCTGATAAAGCATAAAAACAACATAACGCCATAAAATTCTAGATGTGGTCATTCTCCCAATAAAGTTGACACATTTTAGGAGCACCATTTCTGGAATTGGCATTCTGCAACTTAAGATTGTCGAGGGTCGTTCGGAAACTATCGCCATTTTCTGCCATTTACCGATTAGGTAAGATGTCACATGCTGATTGTAGTGAAGAAATGGCGATAACTTTGGGTATTTCCACGAAGATTTGACATAATTATTCTCACAAGAGCATTCACACTAAAACATGAATCGCCATCACAGATGCAAGGAAATGGCCTTCCTGCAGTGTTCAATTCTAATATTTTCATGGTCGTGCCAAGTGATCTGTGATTTGTCCCTCCTACCGGACAGACTAATTATTTATTCATAGCAGAAACCCTGAGATTATTATTATCCCTGGTGGGTGAGGGTGTGAGATGGGGAAATCTCACTCGAGGACAAGATATTTGGGCCTGGCACAAAGCTTGCAGAGTGTGTAGACCAAATATCTTGTTCTGAGGGTGAGATCTCACACCTGCCTCCATCAGGGATAATTTTTCTCCCCCACCAAAACAGTCTGACTTCATAAAAAGTAATTCAGGGGCACGTGCAACTATATCGAAAAACTTTGTCAATTTCTGAAAAAAAATGATTTGCTTATTGGAAAGAGCGCACAAAAGTTCTGTATATACCAGAGGTATATACCACAAAATTAAATCCCAACGCCGGCAAGACAGGGGTTAAAGACTTGTAGCAAAATAAACATTGACACATTCCGATGAATTCTGCAATGTATTCGCTTAACTTTTCAGTGAGAATTTTGAGCAACTCACTCCACTCATAATGGCGTTCATCCAAAAATTCATATAAAAGAGTCAAATGTCCTTCGGTTTTGTGGTCTGTATTTTTATTTCTATTTTCTTCGACAAACGTCTGTCTGCTAATATTTCCAAAACATGACACCATGTTGTTTGTTTACAGAAGAAAATGCGATGATTGCATAGTCTTGTGCTCATTTAATAGGCTGATAAGCCAATATAAATTGGTGACATGGGTGGGGTGGGGTGAGATAGCTGTCACATGGGTGGGGTGAGACAGGCATATCTCTCCCAGCTGTCTTGCATAACTTTATATATGTCTCAGTACCTTCGTGGTGGGAGAAAGGACTTTTTGTGGTGAGTGGTGTCGTATAAACTATTGTGGGTTTATTCCAAATCAGAGAGCCTGAAGTCTTGTTTACTATATGTTCTTAACACATAGAAAGCGGAACCAAAATCGAGGTTTTTTCCTGACACCGAACCTGAATATGAAAAATCAAAACCACCCAGCTCTATTTGAAAGACTCAACACCTACCTTTGTAGACTTTCAGCTTCATGTCATAAGTACCAGTTCCTAAATCTGCCACTATTAATTTCCATTCTCCATCAGCTTGAATATCTGACATCACAATGCATTGTGTGAACGTATAGAGAGAAGCCACGGGATCATAATAGGCATCCAACCATTTATCACTCTCCTTTCTGAAATTATATAAGTATATTCAATGCAAACAAGCATATTGCAAACTTGTATATATTACTCTACTTACTACTATTGTGAAATTCAAAAACAGATTTCAATCCCACACTGTATATTATAACTAAGTTCTGAAAACAACAAACCTGTGAATCCTGGTCAGAGATGAATCAAATTGAAATTTTATGGGTTTTTTGCGCAATAAAAGCCCTCACAAAAGTTTACAACTGCACAATTCCATATGTTTTTCTAAAATGATAATATAATTTTTAAAGTCAGTTTTGTTTGTATTGTGACAATCATATTATATCAAAGCTGTTGTGAAATCTACTCAATTAGCTTTTTGCTTGCCTCCAATTAACTGCCCGCACATTTCGGCACTGTTTTTGATTGACTCTGAATACTGATCAAAGTATAACTCCTTTCTAACAAACAGAAACCTACAACTTCCCACCAGTGTTTTAAGCTTAACTTGACAAAGTCAAGATAAGCTATTGCTATCATGCTTGTGGAAGTCTGTTAGTCTGTGAGTCTGTTCACATTTTTCTTTAGCACAGTCTACACCCCGTAGTTCTTGTCTGATCGTCACAAAATTTCATATGCAGGTTTGGGGTCATATCTAGATGAGAAAGTTCCCTTTTGGTCGCAATTTGTCAACCGGTATGGCTGCCCGAGCCCAAAACCCGAAAACCATTAGCACAGTCTACAGGTCGTATTTATGAAGGGTTTTCATTGTAATTTGGTAGGATGCCTCTGTATAATGTCTAGATGAGAAAGTCCCCTTTCGTTCATGATCTGTCAACCGTGATGGCTGCCCAAGCCTGAAACCCAAAAACTTTTAGCACAGTCTGCAGGTCATATTTAATATGGAGGGATTTCATTGTAACTTGGTAGGATGACTCCGTATGATATCTGGATGAGAACTTCCCCATTTGGTCACGATCTGTCAACCGTGACGACTGCCCGAGCCCAAAACCCGAAAACCTTTAGCACAGCATACAGGTCATATTTATGGAGGAATTTCATTGTAACTTGGTAGGTTGACTCCATATAATGTCTAGATGAGAACGTCCCCTTTTGGATGCGATTGGTCAATTGTGTCGGCTACAGGGGCCCTAAGTCCAAAAACTTTTAGCACAGTCTACAGGTCATATTTATGAAGGGATTTCATTGTAATTTGGTAGGATGCCTCTGTATAATGTCTAGATGAGAAAGTCCCCTTTCGGTCATGATCTGTCAACCGTGATGGCTCCAAATAATGTCCAGATGAGAACGGCCCCTTTTGGTCGCGATCATTCAGCCATGATGGCTGCCCAAGCCCAAAACCCGAAAACCTTTAGCATAGTTATAGGCCGTATTTATGGAAGGATTTCATTATAACTTGTTAGGTCGACTCCATATAATGCCTAGATGATGACATCCCCTTTTGGTCGTGACTGGTCAACTGTGACGGCTACAGGGCCCGAAGCCCAAAAACCTTTAGCACAGTCTACAGGTCATATTTATGAAGGGATTTTATTGTAACTTCGTAGGATCACTCTAGATAATGCCCAGATGAGAACATCCCCTTTTGGCTGCGATCATTCAACCATGATGGCTGCCCAAGCCCAAAACCCGAAAAACTTTAGTACAGACTACAGGTCATATTTGTGAAGGGATTTAATTGTAACTTGGTACAATGACTCAGTATAATGTCGAGATGAGGATTCCCTTTTTAGTTGCAATTGGTCAACCGTGATGGCTGCACAGGCCTGAAGCCCGAAAACCTTTAGCACAGTCTACAGGCCATATTTATGAAGGGATTTCATTGTAACTTGATAGGATGACTCATTTTGGAATAATTTTACTGTAACTTCGCACACATTAACTGTGAAGGCCACATTAACCCACCCCTCAGTTCTTTAGTACAGTCTACACCTCATATTATTTTTATCAAAAACATAGCATACAGGGAACACAAATTAACATATTCCCAATTATCACAATTCTTGTCTTATTTCATAATCCTTTCATAAACATTGAACATTATCCTTTTCATAAAACACCACACACAGACAATTTAAGCTACAGTGTTATTGACACTTTTCTTTTTATGAGTACATTGCAGCCGTCGTGGACTGGTCACTTTCCATGGGTGGGCATTATTTCCCCGGACGTAATAATATTAGATTCCAAACACTAATTGTAGGAATAATCATCAAAAATTTACAAAAATTAAAATTTTGTTGATGATGATTTTTATTACCTGGTAAACGCATGTGTGGACATCACTGCCCATGCATGGATTACAATCAGTCCATAGCATCTGTACTGTACTAGTAAAACTTTATATACATATATTTAATTCATCTAAACACCAAATTAATTGAGTAGTTATCAGAGCAGCATTATTTTTATTTGTTTGGGAGTTTTCAAGTGTTTGTATTACAACCAAAAACAAGAGTAAGCACCTAATGGGAATTTCTCTTATCATTTGTATATAATTTATGGAATGGTATTCCTAGATTTCAAATTGGAAAATTACATTAACCCTTCACCTAATGAATCGGCCACATCTGCCCACATTATTTTCAAATTTCGTGTGATATGGCTTTGTTGAATTTTTTTTTTAAATTTAAAAATAGAGTACTTAAACTTATAAAAAAATTTTTTGGTATCCTACGCATTAGGTAAAGGGTTAAATAATAATCACAAAAAAGTCAGGAAGATTTGGCCCTGAAACTGAGAAAAGTAGACCAAAACCGAGGCTGAATCTTCCTGTAGTCGAATCTTCACATACCCATGGTACATGTGCAGCTGAAACCAGAAGTCCTGTGACTGTATTGTGCACTATTTTGAAGTAATAGCAGGCTGAGTATGTGCATTTTTGTCCCTGTCAAACTGAACCATTAGCAAAACTCGGATCCTGTAGAAAAACAGCATACTCAACTCTGCACAATTCTTTACTAGTAAATAGAGATCATTAACAATATTCCGAGACTCTATTGCGATACATGTGCATGTAATGACATAAATCAATATTAAAATATGACTGCACGTACAGAATGAAGAGGGTGGATTGCTACTTAATTGCAGAGTCATATATTTTCCATTATAACTGTTCATAACAGCACAAGAAACACTTGCAAACTTTCATCACATGGACCACCGGTAACAACCTGGTGGTCCATGTGATGAAAGTTTGCAAGTGCTTGTTGTGTTTTGTCCCCAGAAGTTGTAAATGATTTCTAAGTGAAAAATCTACCTCACAGTGATTTAGTAGTATACCACCCTCCACATACTGTAGTCTCAATATTTTCTTTCTGTTTGATCGGTTCAGTTTGTGTTTTCACTACCGACCTCGCTAATAGCACATTTTATTTTCCATTACACAGTACAAATGCTCTTGTGTATTTCAGACTGCTTCATTCTTCTGCAGTAAGGAGTGCATTAACAAACAAGCATTTTCTGCACTAATTGTGACAGGACTTCTAGTTTCAACTGTAGAGACGTGTTAAGAGTCCAAATTTGAAAGCCATTTTGGGGAATGAATGGGAAACAAATTGCTAGTCGAAACTTGGACCCAAAGGTCGTAATGAAATCTTTTGGTGTGGGACCTCCAAGTAGTATGGTACCACAGCAAAATAGGCAAAAATTATATAATGGACTTTGTCAGTTTTGCCCATTGTTCCAAGTTTGGAATTACAGACAACTTGGACGAAACAACTTGCTCCAGGATTAGTCTGACCAAGGCATGTCAGACCACTTTTAAAGACAACTCTGACCACTTTCGAAGACATGTAACGATTCGTTAGGTAAAGGTTTAAGCACTACTTGAGACTCATCATCCAAACAAAAATGAACATAACTGCTACCTTTAGGTTTCCTCTTTATTCTTTCTTTATCGGAGTTTAACAATACTTTCGACAGACAGGGTCATCTCATGCTGGACAGTTTTACTGAAGGAGGACACCGAGGTACTCAGAGAGAATCACCGAGCAATGGCAAGCAACTATCAGACTTACCAACTCCACACAAGCAGGGTTAGTATTGGTTGAAGACAGGTGCACCATCGGTGTACATTGAGCCTTAGTACACAGTGCCACTGTGCCACCACATGGGCAATCAGGATTAAGTACCTTGCCCAAGGACACAACACAATTACTCCTGACGGAGATTGAACAGTGGACCTCTTGGTTTGAAATTCAATGTCGTAACCACTGAACAACCATGCTCTCTTTCCTCTGTATTGAGTTTAAAGTAAAGAGTGTTTGGTTGAAGGAAGTGCTCTGCTGATGTATCTATGAGATTGTACACTATGCGATACATCATCATCACTCTAGAGTCTAGATGTGTGCCACAACAAGCATAAGAGTCTCTGCCACTGGAAGTTTTGCAACATAAATGTAACACTACTGGTACGATGGCAGTTCCATATGACAAAGCAAGCTGCCCAGCATTGGACTGCCTGTCTCTTCTTGGTATTATCATGTTTTGCCGGGCTCAAACATTGGGAGCATACTCAATGGTCGGGTGAGCCAATATTGTGAAGCATTGTGCCTGGATGCTGGGAGGACACTTGCTGATTTTGCAGCCTAAAAAAGCTAAGGTGGAATTAGCTTTCTTTGTGATTCTATCAATATAATGATCCCAGCTCAGGTTTTTGTGAAAATTAACACCAAGATACTTTGAGGAATCCATGCATAGTTTTCAAGGTCTGTCCACGAATAGTGTACCTAAATCTAGTTTGCATTCTTCTGTTGCTTATTTAGAGCACTTCACATTTATCAGGGTTGAAGCTTGTGTGTCTGTCATCTTCCCAAGATTGAACACATCTTTAGTGGTCTCTATTTGTTGCTCTAAGTAGAGATGGTTAGATGCAATATATAGACTAGCTATTATCAACAGTAATCAATTGCAGAGGCAATCTCCCTAGTGAGACAGCAAATATAAATTTCTATCAAACATTAAACATACAAAATATGGGTTAAAAACCAGATATTACAACCACCTTTGGAATATGTTTTATACATAATATAGTGTATACTTTTTGCATTTATTTGGAGTTTTTAGAATCAGCAATGCATTTGCAGTCACTTTATCCCAACTTGAAATAAATGAGACCACAAGTCTAAAGTCATGCTATACATTAACCCTTTATCCAACGTAACAGCCAAAACCGGCCAGCGCTATTCACAAAATTCACCATTCAAATTTTATTACTTTTTCATTTTTTGTCACAAAAACATAGCTTATGACCCCTGCATTGGAACATGCTCAACCAGCTCGTTGCAATGAGGGGTTATAAGCTATGTTTTTGACGCAAAAAAATAAGAAAAATTAGTGCTTCAAGAATTTAGTTTGCAAGTGTCATCTGCTTTTCATGTTAGGTAAAGGGTTAAAAGATAAATTTTACAAATTAAAATTAAAATATTGGTATCAAACTTTGGATATGTATTGCATATACCGTACACCAAATCGCCAGATAATGTTTATTTGGGTATTTTGGAGATCAGTAGTTTTCTCACAGTCTCTTTACACCTACTTGCAAAAAAATGAGGCCACAAGTCTGAAATCGTGCAATACATTTAAAGCGAAATTTTATGGGTTAAAGTTAAAATACTGGTACCAACCTTTGGAGATATATATATATATATATATATATATATATATATATATATATATATACGCTATGGACAATATCACCAGACAGCATTCATTTGGGGAATGTAGCAGGTATACTTTGCCTGCGGTCTCTTGCACAATCTCATTTCTACTTACAATCTCATTTTGGTATGACATAAAAAAGGCAGTTGTCTACAAAAAACTGAACTGTTAACAACACTCTAAATGGCAAATCATTTAAAAAGAGTAGAAAAGAGAAGCGGGCTCCTGATGTCACTGAACTTGAAGTTGATGATTTGCCATCATGGACAGTGGACTGTTTGTGGTCTGTTTGAAAGCTAATGATCCACGAGTGGGGTTGCCTCTAATGCTGTAGTGTAACAGCTTAAATTATAAGTCTATTGTGTAGTACTTTGTTGAAAGCTTTTGCTGAAGTCCAAAAACATACAGTCTACTTCACTTGTTCTCTGTCATATCGATGCTCTGGGCAAGGTCCTTTACTGACAGGATGAGCTGTGTCTCGTTGGAGTGGTGCATCCTCAACTCAATTTGATAGTCGGTTAGGATGCCCATAATCATCCATATTGGATTGTGTGGCTGTGCAGGGATATACGGGCTGCAATTGTTAAAAAATTGAGTCATGAAGGTCCAAATTGGGAAAAGAAACTTACTACATGTTTTTTTTTTTTTCAAAGTTCACACAAATGATGATTTTGATTGATATTTGTTCAAATTGTCTTATAGAGATCACAGTAAGGATAATTACGGGGGCAACTATAAGTGCCAGTAAATCCTTGTTATATTTAGAAACCTGTTGGGACTCCCTGCAAGAAAGATGCAATAAACACAAGCTGATAGAGTTCTTCAAAAAGTATCATCATCTATCTCAAACTTAGACAGCTAATCAAGTTCCTCCTCTTCCGTGTCCTTGATCAACTGGTTGCTCAATGTCCCAACAAATCAAAATTACAGGGTCCCATTCTGCCAGACACAACTGTATCAGTCTTCCTTCATCCCTAGTGTTACTAACCAGTGGAATGAGATGTCCCTGTCAGTCTGAGAGAACATATCAATGAGGAACTAAATTCTGACCTTCAGCGACCTCCGTGTTTTTATAGTTGTGCTAAATCATGTGCTGCCCATATCTACCATTGTCAGTTGAGACTGCGCTGTAGTTCCATAAATTTCTACTTATATGACAACCACCTAGCACCTAACCCTTTCTGTGTCTGCGACGAGAGCGATACATCAAAACACTTTCTTATATACTGTCCCATCTTTATAAATGCCAGGAATAACACAATCATTATACTCCCTTTCACAATAGATACATCAACTCTTCTCTTTGACTCAGAGCTCCTGAGCCATGAGCAAAAGAGCCTTATCTTTGAGACGGTACAGAACTTTATTTTAGCAAGTCAAAGATTCAAAAGACTCTGTCTGAAGAAATGATTGGGAGTATGTTCATGCCTGTAAAACTTGCTCTCAATAATTTCTGCAGATTCGACACCATCAGGCCCCATGCACTCGTAATCCAGGACTACTGTTGCACGAACTCCACAGACCGCAAAAAGTATCCAAGATGCTCATCGAATTTGCTTGTTCATCATGTCCTATAGTAATGTATTATGCATTCAAGCTGGCTCTTCCCGCCTCTATTCATTTCTTCTCTCCTCTCCTTGCTTTTTTTTTCTGTATTCTTCTATTGATACCTACATGTTATGTTTAAACAACAGTCAGTGTTAATTGACAGTCACAATCTTGTTCTCGATGAGAAGTCCCTTCTCGGTACAGCGGCAAATACGCTATTGATAAATAATCCACCAGACTTCACTGGTCTAAATTTGACTTTTCTTATTTTTTACACAATATAGAGTACCTATATGCTAACAATTAATATTTTATTTCGTCTTTATGTATTATTTTGTTTTGTTCTCGGTTGTTCTCGGAAAGTAGACTTACCCTTTTGTATAGGCTAATCTAGTCTTCTGAAAATCAGTGATACTTTAATGCCAATTTTGACTGGAACAACAGTTCAGGATGGTAAACAAATGTTACTAAATCTTAATTAACATGAAAGTCAGCAATTTCTAGGGGTAAAGTAGCTGCGATTCGTGATATATATATAGTTGCAGTACCACTAATTTAGCAAAGATTGAGACACCTTTCGCCATCTTGAAATCGGCTTCGGCAAAAAGGTCCATACTCGAGAGCATGTCAATGGAATAGAATTGCCAAATTTGACCCAAAGCTCACAGAGACCAACCTGCAAATGACTGTGATTTACACTTCATTAACGGCAAAAATATCCAGCAGACATTTGGTATGAATGAATAATTTGGTGTTTCTTAAATGTCAAGATATGTTGGATCTAAATTATTTCTTCACACTTAGAGATATTTTTCCAAGTGAATGGCCCTCCTAAATTGTTCATTTTCATGATAATTCAGATATATATTTAAAGAATGCCAACTCTCTGAGGAATCGACTTGGCAATCACCCATCCACATTCATAACTGCACATATTCTCCATTCTTTCTTAACTGTTGTTTCATTTCTCACTTCCTACTCTTAATGGGAAATTATATTGGATCCCGACTGAGTCTTGTAATGAAACTGTGTATATTTGCCACTTAGATCAGCGATCTGAACGTAGTGGCTACCCCTACATTCAGATTCCTTCCATTCAAATCTGTGGTAAAATTCCCCAATAAATTTTATTGGGAATTCAAAACATGAAAATAGGAATATATATCAAGCTTTCGCCCTTATTACTGCCTGCATTCGATAGTACACGTATTTCCTAATGAGGTGTATAAATGGGGGTAGACTTTATTTATTTAAATTTTTCCTATGAAGTCACCGTATCATCAGCTGCACATTTTCTGCACATGCAGATACTGCTGCAGACATGTCCAACTTTCAAGTACTTCCTTTTTCTTATAACAAACAGCATAAAACAAATGACTGCAGTCTAAAAATTCACTGACTATCACTGTAAAGCAGATGACAAGCACTTGATCCGTTTCAATATTCCGCAATCATTTTTAGACGGTATTTTGAGACATCAGAAACGTTACATCATCGTTGTTATTCCAATGGCGTCGAGTTGTGGAAAAAATTGTGGAATGGAGTGCTTTTTTTAACAAATAAAAAACCTGTAGAATGATGATTTAATTATTAGTTTATGATAAACATGAAGTTAAACACCTCGTAGATAGTTGTGTAAGAAAACTGTGCTGATGAATCTTTGTTTAATGGGCGTATTCACAAATGAACAGGGAAGGGAGTATCGGTCAAGGCAAAATAGGCTTTCATTACTTGTCTATATTTATAATACTTTTAGTGTATCACGGGGTAAAGACATACGTGGTGCATTCATTGTTATCAATGAAAAATGTGGTCGGAGCCACAACTTCCAGTAACTGTGCTTGTCAAGGGTCACACTAAACACCCAATTACACCCCAAAACACCCAAATACTAATACAACAGCACCCAAATACACCCTTAACCCTTTACCCAATGTAACAGCCAAAACCGGCCAGCGCTATTCACAAAAATCGCCAATTAATTTTCATTATTTTTTTTTATTTTTTGTCTCCAAAACATATGTTATGACCCCTCTATGCTTTCGAAAGACAAGACATTTTTATTCCATGCAGGCAGATTAAGCAGATTCGTCAAGAGTATTTAATTGTTGAAGATTTGGTCACTAACAAACAGAGCATTTATCATAGGTATATGGGCCGGGGGAGGGGGGGATGGGGGGGGGGGGGTGCTGTTGGATTTTTTGGACAGTTTCATATTTCTTTTCGGGCAAGTTTGGGATGAAAAAAATTATGAAAACTGCCCGATTTTCACAGTGCAACTTTATTCCTTTACCACATGAAGCTTTATAACCAAATTCAGCTAGGTGCACTTCAAAAGTGACCAATTTCCTCCGCAATTACAAGGTTGGAAAGGTAGCTGGCAGTTGGGACTCTAGAATTGGTCTCAGACCATCAAATTTCCCTGGGGAGACCCCTCGTACCCCACCAGTGATGGGGGGGGGGTTACATCCTTCCACACCCACCTTGGCATTATGCTCCTTGATGATGCCCACGGAATCACTTTTCAAAATCTTCCAGACATTTTTTAATTTTTGTATCAGTTCTGATGTTGTTCCTGGTTTTCAGTCACTTTCTAGTTTCATATGATTGATTGACTCACAGTTATTGTTGGTCCAGAGAATTTTATTATTTTCAGTTACTTTTTGGGGATCCACAACATAATTAATTAATCATTCTTTGAGTCTGGTTGAAAAGTAATTGACAAACTTGGGGAAATGTGAAGCAGACTGTAAAAATTCTTCAGATTTCTGTTCAAACTGAAAGGTGTCATCAGCTGTAACCAGGTCTTCAGGTCCAAATATCAGTTGCTCAGTTGCCTTTCGTTCTTTGATGCTGGCTCTCATTGAGCGTTGAAAATAATTTGACACATTGTCCTTGATGTGTTTGGTACAGAGAAATCTTGCTGCATTTGGGAAAATACTGTCCAATGCAATTGTAAGGGCTTTTTCACAGTCATTGCCAATTTCCATATCTTTTGATACCCTAAAGTCAAAACTTGAAATAGGAGTAGTAAGAGCCGACATTATATGTGCTAAATGAGTGATAATCTTTAAATGTTGCATGTCTGTGTAAGAATAGTGGTCCAATAAAAAGCGGATGTTGTGCTTTACTTTCTTTCCTAACAAGTTGCACATTTTTGTATACAAATGATGAGACAAAATATGGTACCAGATTAAAAGTTCTGTCAATTCCTAGTTGAAAATGAAATTGGTGACTGTGTTCCAAAAATATTTCAAATCTAGAATTTGTTCCTCTGTATACATAATAAAAGACGGAGATTTTTCTTGGGAAAGTAGAATTTCTTGAACAATTTTTTTTTTCGGAACATACAAATTCCATTCAAAATATCATCAGCTATGTTATGACCTTGGCTTTTATTCTTTTTCTTCTTCTCATTGTAGCATTTGTTGGCAACTTGTTTAAAATCTTGAGGTGGTAAAATTAAATTTTCATTGACCATTTCTGAATAAATCACTCTAGGTTTTTTAGTACTTACTCTTTCTTCAATTTCTTCCATTACTCTAGGGTCAGTTCGTACAAAATCACCATCATGATGTTTTGCATTGCTGTGAGGTGCTCCTGAAAGTGGCATTGTGCCAGAATATTCAAACCAAAAAATATTATCTGAGCCATTCATATATGTGATCCTCCTTTTATATGAATTCTTTCTTTTTAAAACGGAATAACTCCTATGCAAGGTAACAATCTTTTCATCTAATGGCTGTGGGTTGAGTGGCAAATCGTAAATCCTTATTTTCAATTAGATATAAACTATTTACAGTTGTCCCAAAGGGTTAAAAGATGAAGAATGCAACTCTTGAAAATGCATCTGTCTATGCATTTTGCCTTATGGGGCTGGCTCCCGATATTACCTACTGATAAACCTTCATCTGAAATCTATTGTACAATATAAATGTCAAGAATTGAATCTTTTCTGGATACCTCGTCTCGTATAACCTGTTGTCAGAAACCACTCCATATCCATATAGTCTTCCAATTAATAACTGTAATATGCTGTAAGATGTGTGTCAGAACTTTTAGAAGCTCCAAGATTATTTGCAACGACGACGGGTTTAAAATATGGAGTGGGCTGGCATTTAGGTTTATCTATCTTAAAAAAACGCTGGATTTCTTACTGGAATACACTTTCTTGAAAGAAAGAGCTACTATTACTTCCATTTGCTCTCATAGTTAGACTGCAAATAAACTGTTATCTTCTTAAGGGAATGTCGGGTAGACAGCCAATCTGGCTACGTCATTCCCTATGGTGTGCCTATTTCTGTAACACAAGATTATGTGAATTGTACTGTAAACCATTTCTGCATACCGTGAATAAAGAATTATCTATCTATCCCTTGATTAAAATCACAGACTCCACAGTCATCTGAAAAGGCACATTTTTGCTTCTTCTGAATCCTCTTTTTATTGGCTATAAAGTCAATCAAGAAAAAGACATTGTTGTTTTTTTTGACCAGCTCGAATTTCGGGCAAAACATTTTTCCTAAAAACTAATTCTTTATAAACATCTGCCACTCCCAAAAACTTCCCTCCTGAAAGAATTTGTTGTGTCTCTTCAACCTGTGCAAAAGTATGATCATTATTGTATTTGATATTGCAGTTTGTATTAATTTCACACATATTTTCATCAATGGATTTGTCTACATGTATTTCTGGAGAATCATCACAGGATTTGTAACTAAGATCAACATTATGGTTTGACAAATCACTTGACTGATCACTGTAATATGAATCCATGTGAATGAAAGATGGACATGTCTTTGCAGGTATTGAACTGGCCATGTTAAAAGTTTCAGCATTCTGCTGTAACTGTTTATCATTAGTTTTTTCTTTGCCATTTGTCTGAGGAGTGGAGTTTGCTTGAGGCTGCAATTCTGAAAAGCTCGGATCTACCTCATCAGTGCTTTTATCTAAACTGTAGGTTTCAGGAGCACAAATTAGAGGAACAAAGTGATCTGGATACCATAATCCTGTTCTGGTGCGCAACCTATCCTTGTCCATGAAATGTAGATTGTCCAATTAGCAGACTTTGGAATTGTTGGTTGCACCACATTTTTATGTCATCTGTAGGCAAGATCTCGAAATCCATTAACTTGTGGATAAATAGATTGTATAGTAATTCCAATAGAATGGGTTACATTGATGCTATTTTACTGCAAATGATATTAGGTGTGCAAAGTATAATTATTACATAGATGGGGTGGGAGGGGTATGTCAGGCTCAAAAATTAAAAAAACGAGGGAGTTTATAACATAAATATTAGACAAAATAACACTGGGACACATTGCAATGGTATAGTTTTTAAAAACACATGTACATTAAATATGCCTTATAATGCAAAATTTTTATTTTATTTGGAGTATTTTAAGTGAAAAGTTCACATTGACCTCAACAAAGCTTAAAATTTATTTTCTTACCTTTATTGCATCTGCAGTCAGGTCTTAACATTCTGCATGAAACCAATGTTTGCAGTAGTCACAAAAATGCAGTTGCCATTACATTCATCCTGACAGACTCTACAGAGCCATTTGTTCATTTTTTGTTTCTTGGACAAAGGCTGTGACATGTTGAAACAGTATGAATTGTTGGTAAACTATTACAAGTAGAATTCAATAACGTACAGGAAATGATATTGCGGAAACAATTAGAATGATTATCAGCAGATGAAATGGTTTCACGTGCCAAAGGCATGCAGGGACAGTGTGGGGCAAGCCCCTTTCGACGCCCTCAGCAATAACTGTATTTAAACTTCTTTTGTTCATGTCTGGGTGTGGAAAAGGAGGAAGAAGTAGAGGTGTTCAGCGGCGTCTATGTCTCCGGCGGTTCTTCTTGGGAGGGGGTGGCTGTGATGGAGAGATCGCTGTCGGAGGTGTTGTTGGTGTCGGATGACTAGGGGACTGGCTTGGAATGAATGGCCAAGTCCTTGCAGCTGATGGCAGTGTGGTGGCTGCCTCTGGTGGATTTTTTTGTACATAGCAGTTGCCAAGTATCTGTGTATGTGACTGTAGTAGTTCGAAGTTGTTTTTGTAGACATCCACGGTGCTTATGTATGGTATTTGTCTCATCAGAAAGTCTCGGTGTCTGTCATCTCTAAACTTCATTCCCAGGAGAGCCTCCACGGATTCTGTGGTGCTCACTTCCCGATTGGAGCTCTGGTAGGAAGGAGCTGGAGAAGCAAGAACAGGTTCGGCATCAGGTGCGATGTCCAACTCAACCTCCTGCTCCACAAACAGTCCTTCACCCTCCATCTCCTCTTCCGAGGAAGAGTGTGATGGCTGGAGTTTGGACTGTTACCTGGCGAACCAGCGTTCTCCGGACCATCCACCAGTGGAAGGGGCCGAGCTGGACTTGGAATGGTCAGGGGTAACAGGCATCAATTTTTCATCACCCTGGTTAGCCTCCCCCACTTCCTTTTCCCTCTTCTTCTTTGTCGTGAACTCTGTCAGTCGGCGGGCATCGCATCGTCTGGCAGAGGGTCCCTTCTTTCTCTTTCTTTTCTTCTTGGTCTCGGAGGTTTCTGTCTTTTTGTCATCATCCAGCAAGACAGAGTCATTTGAAGGGTGACCAGTGCGGTAGGGAATCACCCCCACGAAAGGTGCTACACCTCTCCAAGGATGTTAGTTCGGCTTCATAGTCAAAATCCACTGTCAGGTGAATTTTACCCTTGAGCACCTGGATACTCCAGGTGGTAGCCAGGGTAGCCTTCACTCTGACAAGTGTTTCTTGTATAACAAGTGGGAGCTCCATTGTTCAGTTGTTAGCACCTCAGAGGCCAAGGTGAGAATGGAATGATTATTCAGTAGATGAAATGGTTTCACGCACCAAAGGCACGCAGGGACGGTGTGGGGCAAGCCCCTTTCGACCCTCTTTGACTGTTTAGCAGCGCTTATGTCTCTTGTTTTTCTTTTTTGGTGGAGGAGGTTGTGATGGTGAGACTGTAGTGGTTGTTGGTGTTGTTGGGCTGTTGATGTTAGAGGACTGACTTGGGTGGTAGGGTCTAGTCCTGG
The DNA here is from genome assembly GCA_031216915.1 of Pictodentalium vernedei. Classification (NCBI taxonomy): domain Eukaryota; kingdom Metazoa; phylum Mollusca; class Scaphopoda; order Dentaliida; family Dentaliidae; genus Pictodentalium; species Pictodentalium vernedei. Next base: position 148,509,126 of record CM062288.1, read on the forward strand.
CTGCCATAGGAGTATTCTGGATGGTGAGCTCTGCCATTAATGCATCCGATCTTTCAGAGAGCCAGTTTCCATTTCTGCCTCCACAACACTGATGACATTGCCATCCTCCAGGTTGCCCCCCATAGGAGAGGCAGCTGGGGTGTGGATGGGAGTCACAGGAGTTGGAGGTGGGGAAATGGTAGTGGCTTCCTCTATCTTCTCTTCCGCCTTCTCTTCCTTCTTCCTTTTCAGGAACTCATCCAGCCCCCGGGCATCACAGCGTCTGGTTGATGGGCTCTTCTTCTTCTTGATAATCTTTTCAGGGCCAGATCCAGGTTTCTTCAGTTGAGGACCAATGTGAGAAGGGTTCCTCTCACAAAAGGTACTACCTTTCCCCGAAGAAGGTGCAGTGGTGTTCTCCACTGTATCAAACTCCAGTGTCAGATGAACGCTCTTGCCTCTCGCCTGGAGAGTCAAGTTGAGAGGGCAAGAGACGCCCAGAGCTGACAAAGCTTTCTGTAGGTTAATTGGAATGTCCAAGTTAGCCATTCTGATTGCTATTGTGATTGCTCAGATGGTGTTCACACTCTGAAGTCAGAGGTGAGAATGGCGTGATGACAACTGATGATTATTAATTTTGAGTCACTGACTTATATATTATTTTTTGTAATCAGATCCCCATTAGATATTTAATAATATATAATAATATACAGGTGGTTGTTGTCACTCCCAAGCATCATATTATACAACACCCTATCTATTTCATATGCAATAACAAACATCATGATGTGAGTGACACCTTCTAATCTGCAGTATAGCAGATGAAATGGTTTTGCGCGGTGAAGGTGCGCATGGATGGTGTGGGGCAAGCCCCTTTCGACCCTCTGCAATAACAGTGTTTAAATTTCTTTCGTTCATGTCTGTACGTGGAAAAGGAGGAAGAAGTAAAGGTTTTCAGTGGCGTCTATGTCTCCGGTGGTTCTTCTTGGATGGAGGTGGTCGTGATCATGCATGATGGAGATATCGCTGTCAGAAGTGTTGTTGGTGTCTGAGGATTAGGGAGCTGGCTTGAAGTGAATGGCCTAGTCCTTGCAGCTGATGGGGGTGTGGTGGTTGCTTCTGGTGGATTTTTTTGGAGATAGCAGTTGCCGAGTATCTGTGTATGTGACTGTAGTAGTTCAAAGTCCTTTTTGTAGACATCCACGGTGCTTATATATGGTATTTTCCTCATCATAAAGTCTCGGTGTTTGTTGTCTCTGAACTTTGTTCCCATGAGAGCCTCCACGGATTCCACAGTGCTCACCCCCCCGAATGGAGCTCTGGTAGGAAGAAGCTGGAGAAGCAAAAGTGGGTTTGGCGTCAGGTGTTATGTCCGACTTGACCTCCTGTTCCACAAACACTCCTTCCTCCCCCATCTCCTATTCCGAGGAAGAGTTTGATGGGCTGGAGTTTGGATTGTTACCTGGCGAACCAGTGTCCTCCAGACCATCCACCTGAGTGGAAGGTGCCAAGCTGGACTTGGAACGATCAGGGGTAGCAGGCATCGAGTTTTCATCACCCTGGTTAACCTCCCTCACTTCGTTTTCCCTGTTATTCTTTTCCATGAACTCTGTCAGTCGGCAGGCATCATGTCGTCTGGAGGAAGGTGAAGGTCCCTTCTTTTTCTTCTTCTTCATCTTGGAGGCTTCTGTCTTTTTGTCATCATCCAACTTGTCCGAGTCACTTGGAGGGTGAGCAGTGTGAGAGGAAATCCCCCCACGAAAGGTGCTACACCTCTCCAAGGACGTTGGTTCTGTTTTAGTCTCAAAATCCACTGTCAAACTGTGAATTGTTCCCTTGCACACCTGGATACTCCAGGTGGTAGCAAGGCGGCCTTCACTTTGATCAGTGTCTCTTGAATAACTAATGGCAGCTCCAGAGGTATAAACAACAGGTACAAACTTACGTAACCTGCTATCTATTAGTAAATGGGCTTCATGTTTTTACTGCATTGAGATTTTACATGTAATAGCTATGGACAGGCTATAAGTTAAACGGATTATGGAGGAAGCTTGAACAGATGGAGAAAATGCCCAACTGGCAATTTTTTACCCAAATATCTGTATGTTTTAACACAAATAAAAAATATAATACTTCATATTTTTCATGTTCAGTAAATGTATTTGTGTCCTGAAGCAAATTTAAGGCTAGGTACCTGTAAGTTGTTTGAATAAATTTTCATATTAATTTTTTTAATTCTCATCTTATTCATTTAAGGGTGTATTTGGGTGCTACTGTATAAGTATTTGGGTGTTTAGTGTGACCCGTGGTGGTTATGAATAGATAGGAATTTCAGAAGAACAATTTGTTGTTTTGATTAGGGCTGTTGAGATTATTCGATTAACCGTCGACTGTTGCGGTAGTTGATGGTTTTTATTTTTAGTCGATCACTGTTCAATTTTAAAGTGGCACAAGTCGGATTAAAATTGTGCTGTGTAATTAGATAAATTAAGGGCCTATATTAGTAATGAAATTTTGTTTATTTTGAAAATTCTCACCTCTGATATTCCTTCAATTCAAATTAAATATACACAAAATGTACATCAAAATGATGGTTGGGATGGATAGAACACGAAACACATGTCTAATCAACTCATAGAGTCGACTGTAGGCACCACTGGTTCCTGGAAGTCTGCTGCCGTATTCGCACCAGAACTGATAATTTAATAATATTTCACGAAAACAACTCGTGTCCAAATGTGCTTTACATATCCAAAAACAAAGCTAGGGGATAAAAATTCTTCAAAACATGGCGACAGAGCTGCATTGGGGGAAATTCCAAAGCCTTTGCTTTTGTTTACATACGAGTATACTTTCGATTTCCGGTCGACGTCATCGGACAGAAAAAGCATGTAAAAACAACGCCGTCTAAAATCAAATAATGAAAAAGATCGCCTTCATACAGTATACTGTTATTAGATAGAGATTGCACAGTTGCCATATTCAATGCAAGGTATCATGATACCTGTTGAAATATCTTAGAATTACGATTTTGTTTTTCGATGGAAATTCGTGGTAAGGAGTGATTTGTGCATGTCTGTCGAGCATGGAAACCATCTTCAATAAAAAATGCAGACAGTATTGTCCTTTTCCAAAATGCAGTCCTATCGCTGTATTCGAAAGAGTTTTGAATGCCTAGCTTTGTTCTTGGATATATGAAGCACATTTGGCCACAAGATGTTCTGATGAAATATTATTTTATTATCAGTTCTGGTGCGAATACGGTAGCAGACTTCCAGGAACCAGTGGTGCCTACAGTCAACTCTATGAGTTGATTACATATGTGTTTCGTGTTCTATACATCCCAACCTTCATTTTGATGTATAATTTGTGTATATTTAATCTGAATTTAAGGAATATGAGAGGTGAGAATTTCAAAATAAACAAAATTCCATTACTTATATAGGCCCTTAACAGATTGTTAACCTTTGAAATGTCTCGCTATAGTTAGTTACTTATAATGTCCCATGGCCTTTGTTTTCCGCATTATTGGGCAAGAATGCAATTTTGAAAATAGTGAGCCTTGCCATTTGATCAATCCCCGTTCTCTGTAGTATTAACCAGCACCTGTTGATAAGTTCTAAAGAGTATCATTCAAATGGGGTATCTTTTAATAATTGCAGTTTGGGAAGACACTGCAGAGTAAATAGAATCTTCTGTCTTGTACACTCGAGCAACCCTCTTTAGAATAATTTTAACCAAGAAACTGAGAAAATTGTCACAAGACCCAAGGCGGTAACTTCACTAAGTTGTTATTTATTTAATGGTGTTTGAGGTTACATACTTATGCACAATGGCTAATCGTGACCGTTTTATGGGTGGAGGAAGCCGGAGTACCCGGAGAGAACCAATGAGCAACTATTAGCTCCTCAACATTCTAACCATGTTCAAGCTTTGCTCAAGCAGAGTTACAGCGGTTAAAGACATGTGCATCATCGGGGTGCACTATGCCTTAGGACATAGCATCATCATGCCCCCCCCCATGTAGGCAACCGGGATGAACGCGGGTCATCCCAGACGGCGATCAAACACGGGACCTCTAGCATAGAAGTCCAACAGTCTACCACTAAGCCACTACGCTCCCTCAGTAAGTTGTAACTTGTGTTGGAGTGGTGGGGCTTTTATATTCAAAATTTATGAATATTAGTTACAGAAAAGAAACATTTTCACAAATGTTCTTCTGTTTAAATTCTTCAAATCAATTGGAGTCTGCCGGAGATATTCCGGTGTTTCTAATTTATCTCGATGCAGAAAGGTACACATTCAAACATCGTCAGTTTTAAATTTATTTTGTAAGTATATTACAGATTGTTGAATTCACAGGAAACGACTGTTATAACAGGATATGGACGTTTCATCCGCCAGCCGAATCATCCATTTGCAATTTTACCCAAATCATCTGCCAAAACGCCGAATCGTCTGCTTGCAATTTGACCCAAATCATCCACCAAGGGTTTGAAAATCAGCAAAACATCAGATGGAAAATAACTTTAATGATATTTATTCAGTATCAAATAGCACAGAACACTGAATAGTAAGCATAGATTTTTTTTAAATGTACTATATAGCACATCTTTTAAATATGTTTCTTGATATAAAATCTTATTATGTATTTGTGCACTAATTTTATGATTATTCATTGACCAGTTATAACAATTTCCTTTCATTTTTTTCCGAATTTTGCGATTATTCATGGTTAAGCATGATGGTGCCTTTCAATGAATAATTGCAAAATGATAAGATTTTTTTTTCATAGAACTTAATATGACATGGTGTTAATGTCTAGAACTGAACAGGGGCTAGAGAAATTGCTGGAAATTGTTGGTAGATATGGGAACACTTGGCGGCTCGAACTAAATGAAAATAAAAGCAAGGTAATACCCATTGGACGCAAGGTAGATATGACGAAGAGATGGAGAGTGGGGGAGTTCTCAATCCCCGAAGGGGAAAGCAAACAAATCACTGTAGGAGAAACGGGAGAGTATGAGTATCTAGGGGTAAGCATAAATATAACGGGAAGAGGGGTGTACAGAAATTACTCAGCCAAACTGATTCTGAAGGGGAAAAGAATTCTGAACCAAGTAAAACTTTTAGGGAAAAATAGTTTCAATAAGGTCTTTGTGGGGAAAACACTGTGGGAGAGGGTGGGTTTACCAAGTATAACGTATGGCACGGACGTGATTCCATTAAACCAAACCGTTATTAAGAAGTTGGAAAGTACTCAGAATGATGCCGGCAGATGGATAACAGGGTCGAGTAATGCTGCAGCTTTGGAAGCAGTAAGGGGGGAGCTTGGGTGGATGAAAATCAAGGACAGGGTAGATTTGGGAAAACTGTGTTACTTTAACTACTTGAGAAACCTGCCTGACAACCGGTGGTGCAAACTGATGCTCGATACCATTTGGAATTCTAATATAGATACGGGGTGGTCAAAACATGTGAGGGAACTAATGGACAATTACTCTATAGAGGTCACAAACATAGAAGTTGGAATGAAAGAAGGCAAAAGGTTTGTCAAAGAGAGAGTCATGGAAGATCGCAATCGAAACTGGCGAGTAGGGGTTAGCGTGAAAAGATCACTGCAGGGGTTACAATATAAAGAAAAGCCAGCTTTTGAGAAGTACCTAGATGGCACCTTTGGAGGGTCACTGCTGTTCAAACTGAGATCAAGATCACTGGAGCTTCGGGGGAAAATTGGGAGAGATGGAGAAAAGGGATGCCAAATGTGCCACTCTGGAGTAGTGGAGACCCTGGAACATTTTCTCTTGGAATGCCCACAGTATATACCTCATAGAATAAAATTTACTGGAAGAATAATGCAGAAGTGGGGTGAAGAAACAAAGGATAGATAGCTGAAGGGGGACACGAGGGAGAGGGTAGGAATGCTTATTGAAGAAATTGAAAAAGAGGAAGTGAGGGACACTATTAAGCAGTTTATATCTGAATGCTGGGAGGAGAGGAGGGGAAGAGGGGGTGGGTGCAGGGGGAATGATGGCCTTCTCTTATGAGGACCGCGACAAATCAGCGGCTGGCCAAAGAGTTATTATTATTATTATTACCATAAGTTTTGATGCGTTTCTTGGAATAGCAAAGTTTTATAATATTTATATTACATTTGCTAATAATTTTGCGATTATTCGTTGTTAAGCGCCGGTGGTGCCTTTCAAGGAATAATTACAAAATTATAAGATTTTTTTATGGAACATAATATACTTTAAGAAATTTTGCTGTCTTTAAGAATAATTTTATATAATTTAATTATTATAGTTGATCCTTTCAATGAATAATTGCAAAATTGAGCACTGTTGGAGCATTGTAAATTAATGTTTGCTGATCAATAAATTAATTTCTACCAATGTTTATCTAGCTAAACATTGAATAAACATTAATCAGAACTGTGTTTAACAATCTGAAATTAATTAGATGACTGAGTTGTTTATTGTGTTATGGCATGTCTGTGTTCACAATCTTGTAGTATAAGTATATGAAATTTTAATGCAAGGAGGTACATTAAGTTTTATTATAATAGATGATATACGATAAATTTTTTTTAAAATCCAAAATAGATAAAAAATAATGATTCAAAATACATGACTTGGGTAAAATTGCAGCGTACGATTCAGCTAGAGGATGATCTGGGTGTAATTCATTATAACTGTCAACTAATAATAATAATAATAATAATAATAATAATATACACATTTATGTAGTGCCAAAATTATAGTTCAGAAGATATAGAACCATATTCTAAGGCGCTGTACATGTTACTGAGCTCATGCAAATATACAAACGGAATATATACAGTATCTTACAATCCAGAACATCACTTATAGGCTTTTTGGAACAGGTATGTTTTGAGATCTTTCTTGAAAAGGTTGACATTTGACAGTCTTTTTAGGTGTTCTAGTAAATTATTCCACAAGTGAGGGCCAGCAAATGAGATTGACCTATCTCCAAATGTCTTACACCTATGTTTTGGAACATGTAGCAGCATTTTACCATTGGACCTCAGGTTGTATTGACACACATTCTTGGTATTAAGGTGTTCTTCTAAGTAGATTGGTGACATGTTGTTTTGTGTCTTAAAAACTAATAATAAAGTTTTGAAAATTATTCTGTACTTGACTGGCAGCCAGTGCATATCCCTCAGAACTTTGAGTGATGTGTTGAGATCGTGATTTCCTACATACCACTCTGGCTGATGCATTTAGTACCATCTGCAGGCAAGAGTACTGATATTGTGGAAGGTTGAACAGTAAGGCATTACAATAATCCAAATGTGAAGTTACAAAGGCATGAACTAGGGTTTTTGTCGAGTCTTTGGTGAGGAACTGTCTTATCAGTTTAACTTTGTATAGATCTCTGAAAGCCTTATTGCACATATTTGTAACATGTCTGTCCATAGACATGGTAGAGTCGAAGAAGGCACCATGATTACGTACACTGTTACTTGCACTGATGGCAGAATCTCCTACCTAATGCTGGCGATTAGTCGACTATGAAAATTGATAGTAGCGACAGCAGTATCCAGTCACTTCGGCCCCAAGTCATTTCGGCCCTAGTCACTTCGGCCCCAGTCTCTTCGGCCCCTTGGTCATTTTGGCCCCATTTTGAGAGTAGCGATCTATAAAGAACACATCATCCCTGTGCGCCATAATTCATCATGAAACACTGAAACATTTCATTTATTTATTTATTGGTGTTTAAGGTCACATATTTATGCACAATGGCTAATCATGACCGTGACAGTTTTATGGGTGGAGGAAGCCGGAGGACCCGGAGAGAACCAACAAGCAACGGCGAGCAACTGTCAGCTCCCCAACATACTAACTCCACACAAGCAGGGTTAGCATTGGTTGAAGACAAGTGCACCATCGACGTGCAGTACGCCTTACTACACAACGCCACCGTGCCCCCATTGTCTCCGGACAATGGAGATGAAGTGTCTTGCCCAAGGACACAATGCGGTTGCCGCAGGTGGGATTCGAACCGAGGACCTCTCGGCTTGCAGCCTGCACCTCAACCTACTGAGCCACCACGCTCCCCAAAACATTTCATTCATCATCATGAATAATAAAGGGATGCTTGAACAGCAAAATAAAGCCATCAAAGTAATTACGAAACTGGATGACTCCCTTTCAAAAACACATATTGGTGGATTTTTTTTCCTTTTTTATAACCGTTATGGATAATTTGCTGGGGCTGCTTCCAAATCAGCGACTGTTTTGGTTTCTTTTTCATTTTTTCTAAAACCACCACCAAACTGCGATTTCGATACTACCATAAATATTCCCATGTTTCTAAGTAAAACACAGAGAATTCTTGTAGTTATGCACAATTCCTAGTCACCTTTCACTCTGAGGTCTGCGGGGGTCTGACACCAGTACCCCACTGCCAATGCACACACTCAAACCAAATAACATTACAGACCCTTGCTTCCGACTCTCGTGGATTCATAAGCAAATAAAATTATTCAGGTCGCAAGGGCTTTCAAATCCCACATCGTCTCTGTGTGCCTTTGGCATGCTAAACTTTCCAGTCATTCATTCATCATGAAAGAAAATCTAGATGTAGGTATGAAGGAATATCATATATCATACAGGCATTCAGGCAGTAACGGGTCACAGGCAATGCTGAGTCTTAAAAAACTCGACTTTGAAGAGCATTTCAAACTAAAATTTTATTCCGGGTTTGTGAAGTAATATGTTTCCCATCGTCTATGAAAGTTTTGTGAGTTCATTGTTGTTTTTTGTTGACAAAAGTGAATTTTTTTAAAAAGACTGAATGTGCGCCGAAAAAAAATTTCGACACGCAAAACCACAAAAAAGTTTTCGTCTCAGCTACAGGAAGAAAAATATAAAGAGTGTGAATGTAAGTATTATTATTTGAACAGGTTTGTCTATGCTTCAAATTTACGATAAAATAATTGGGAGAAATATCGGGCACCATGATATATTTATTCCATTTCAACAGCGAGTTGAGTTGTCAACCGGGTCACTGTCAGACATGCGCAGTAAAACCTATTGAAACACTGCTCAAGTTGATCTATTTTTAGAAAATTAACGCAAAACTACTGTATTTGATCCACTTCATTTTCGTTTTTTTCCACTGTAAAATTTGTGACTTGTGTGGTGAAATTAATTCAGAGAAGTCACAAAAGACTTTTTGTGTCCAGTAAATACATATAACATGAGAAAATAGATCACCAGTGGATGCCAAATGGGGATCATTCTTTAATCTTTATAGAAACAAGTGATAAAATAAACAGAAGCTGTTAATGAGTGTTAGATACCTGTCAATAACAAAAAACTAAATTTGGATAACTTATTTTATTTGAGAGAAATAAACGAAAATATGAAAGGTGAGCCATTATACCCCGAATGACTGTATATATACCTCAATATCTATTTGAGGTATAAATGTTGAAAAATAATTAAATAAAAAAAATGTTAAAATTAAAAAGATATTTAAAAATATTCATAGAGGCCGAAATGACTTGGTATATTGGGGCCGAATTGACTTGAGGCCGAAATGACTGGGGATGTTATGACTAGGGGTCGCGGTGACTGGAATTCGCGACAGCCCCAGTTGTGATCTGTTCTGATCGGGAAAAAATACATAATTATCTGGCATGAATTATGCATGAATATTGTCAATGGTTTAGGGCAGAGGATTGGGAATTTTCAGGCTGGAATTTGAAAAAATAAGGCAGATTTGGCATTGGGAAAGGGGCCCCTTTTTGGTCCCTGCTGCTGGCTTGGATTATCCCTATTGTGGAGTAATGTTCCATGACCTTGCTGCAAATTCAAACTCACCGATCTGAATCTTGGTTTTGCTCTTCGGTGGCCATATTCTTCCAGTTTCACAACCGTATTCTGATCACAAATGTCAAAACAAGCCAAACAATCCTAAACCTGTCTTTCACTTTTCGGTATCCAGTCAAAACATTTTCAATAGTAGCACTCGTTTGACATTGCAGGACACAAAATATTGCTCCCAAGAAATGGATACTGATATGAATAGCTCTTGGTGCAAACTCTAAAATGTGTTGTCTCCTCTCGTCTCGGTGTGTTTGCTTTGGGGACAAAAACAATTTTAACTTATTGCCTATTTTCCACAATCTGCCCCCCCCCCCCCCGCCCCCCCCCCCCTAAGTTGTCGAAGTTTCTGAACTTTGGTAAGCGTGTCTTCAAAAATTATTTGTTTAACCCTTTACTTAACATGAAAAGCAGACGACACTTGCAGAAAAAATTCTTGAATAACTAATTTTTTTTCATTTTTTGTCTCAAAAGCATAGGTTATGACCCCTCGTTGGACTGAACTCGTGCCAACGAGGGGTCATAACCTATGTTTTTGGGACAAAAAATGAAAAAATAATGAAAATTAATTAGCGATTTTTTAGAATAGCACTGGCTGGTTTTGGCTGTTACGTTGGGTAGATGAGATAATTCATGCACGTACTCAAAAACAGTAGTATTCTCTTTATTATACGTGTTACAATGTTTTAATTGCAATTAAAACCTCCAAAATGCTGTAAACGTACTGTGGAAGCAATCAAAATTTATTACTCTCCATCTTAATTTTTATTGAATGAAGTAAACAACAGGAAATTGACGTAGATCTTTGAAAAATAATATTCCTTATATTGTACTAATGGGAACCCATTTGGACGTTACGTTGGGTAAAGGGTTAAACAAGCAATATGATCAATGAGTGTTTTTGTTGGCTTGTGGTTGTGGCTGAGGACTGCTCGTCAAAATAAGTTATATAAAAAAGATAAGTTGACAACAAGATTAGTCACAGAAAATTAAAATTATACAATACAATTAAAGTGCGAGGAGTCAGTGAGGATTGCCTCGCTACTCACTGAGAACTTTAGGACTGAGTCTGTGAGTACTGCCTCGCAACTCTGCGTGTGGAAAATGGGCTACGAAGAAACCCACACTCGCCCCATTAATAGCAACAATCAGGGGAACGGGCAAAGTCGCCCCTGGCTCAAGCCGCCCTTCGGGTCAAGTCGCCAACGATGACGCACATAAGCTTTCAGCTTTTTGTCAAATCCCTCTATTATTCTGCTACTCTACATTGTTGAACAAATGTTATATAAGATATCTCATCCAACTTCTTTACTGTTTGTAAACATTTTGTTATATATGACATTTTTAAAGAATAAAATATTGTTTAAACCAAGTCGCCAACGGGTCAGGTCGCCCCCATACATAGGGTCAAGTCGCCCCCCAAAAATGTGTTGGGACTGGGAAGACTTAATAATAACGTAAACAACTTTTTTTTATTTTTTAAAACTAGAACAAAATATATACAACTAGTTATTTCATATTTTACATCAATATCTATCTATGGTTTATATAATTTATTTTATTAATATTAAAATGTTAAAATTTAAGATTGTAATTCACGTATTCACGTATGGGAAATCGAGATCGCGCTGTAGATTGTGATCGCGTATCATAACGATGTTACGTTTAAAATGAATGGCTTACCTTCACTGAATAAGAATCATGGGCCGCTGAACCGGGGGAGGCTGTGAGTGGGGGGGGGGGGAGCCCCCACCCACCCCCTTTTTTGGCCATGAAATTGTTTTATAAAATGTATGTTTTGATACGGCATTTCCGTGTATGTTGTTGGTGCGTCTTCTGGTAAACTCTCTGGTAAATCGGGTTCCTCAATTGATGTTTCTACGACGAATGAATGTGAAGTTTAAGCGCGCGGAAGGCACATAGGAACGATGTGGGATTGAAATTCCCTGCGACCCGAAGAATTTTATTTGTTTAATAACTAATGTTTCTGGGTGATTATTTACATTACGATGTGGCATGTCAAAACTTATCTCTGAAAAAAGGTACATTCAAAGATGTGTGGTCTGGACTTTCAAGTGGATCCAAAACAGAACTTGTGTTGTTGTTATCGGGTGTTTCCTGTTAATCTTGATGAACAGTTTCAATAACAATCCACCAAAAACACTCATTGACCAGATTGCTTGTTTAAACGAAAATAGGTATTTATGCTTACTCTTTTCAGAGCTGTTAACGAAATGTCGTCAGCCACAATACACTCACTGCTCAGATTGCTTTTTTGAACAAACACTGAGTGGAATTATTATTTTTGAATCATTAAGTTAGATGTCTGGGTACTTAAAGGATACTTTTCTCCTTAGTCAGTGAATACGATTTTTTTTAACTTTTGTGTTAAATTTCATATTCTTGGAAAGGAATTATTATTCTTTCATGAATGCTTTGTGTAGTGGATTCAAAATTTGCATAAAGGATTTTATTTATTTTTAACAGGATTTTCTTATTATTAAAGGTAAGTGCATAAATTAATATTCCATAATTGACTGTTTTTTACTAAAAAAATATAAAAATAAAGTTAGTAAAAAAAAATTTTTTCGCCACCCAACGCGGGTCAACTCACCTCAAACCACACGGCGACTTGACCCGGAAATATATGTTGGGGCGACTTGACCCGAGGGCGACTTGACCCGGAGCCACAATCACACAACAGTCACAATATACAATAGCGGATCTCTATCTCTCTCTAATAAAGATATGGAGGAGTGGAGTCAGTGAGCATTGCCTCGCTACTCACAAAGAACTTTAGGATCGAGTCTGTGAGGATTACCTCGCAATTCTGTGTGTGGGGAGCTGGCTACGAAGAAACCCAACTCTCGCCTCATCAATAGCAACAATCACACAACAGTTACAATATACAATAGCGGTTTTCTATCCGTCTCTACCTATAACTTTGTTTGCTGCACGAAACGGCCCAGATTAATTTTGGTCAAAACGGCCCATATTTTGAGACGGAACGGCCCATATTTTGAGACAGAACGGCCCTCATTTTTCGATTGAACGGCCCTTATTAAAAAAAACCTAGGCCTTTCGTCTTCTGCAGTGGTCGTGATCTGCGTAAAATTTAAATCCAAAACGTCAAAAAGAAGGGTCGAAAGGGGCTTGCCCCAAACCGTCCCTGCATTCATTCTCCTCCACCATATTTTATGTGGCTATATTCTTGTTCTATGTACCTCTTATATCATATTAATCATAGAGCGTTATGAATGAAATGCCAATAATAATTATAATGTCATGTTATTCCAGCTGTAATACCGACTTTGATATTTTGTAGGATACCCGAAAGAAAATGTTATTAACATTTCCTTGTGGTCATTCCACACCTTATTTCGACTGGTACTGTAATCTAGAGTGAAGTGGTGGGGGGGGGGGGGGGGGCGAGGGGGCAGACACCAAAGAGTAGCCGGAAGCAACCGTGTACAAAGCAATGTCATTATGAGCAAAATTATCATTTTTCGACTCAGTGTGTTTAACCATGCAGATATTAATTTAATTTTTCATTTATTTCAGATGAACAGAAACTAATCTTTTCTTTTATTGAAGGTGTTTCATTTAAGTCCAGCATAGTGAACCGGTCACGCGAATTATTTAGTTTACGAATAATTCGCGGGATAAACGGGCACAACTCCGACCCTATTATAATGATAAGTATTTTTCGCTAAATCCAAATAACGTTTGTAAAAAAGTCAATGGGAGCATAAGAAATATTTTTTTTTAATAAGGGCTGTTCTGACCAAAAACCTGGGTCGTTCTGTCTCGAAATCTGGGCCGTTCCGTCTCAAAATCTGGGTCGTTCTGACCTAAATCAATCTGGGCCGTTTCTTCCTGTCACCATAACTTTTATAAGTGAACACTCTTATTTTTACTTGAACCAGAAGAAGCGCAGAAGGGATTGGAACATATTTTTTTATTAACATACACGGGAAACCCAACACCAAACAAGGATTGAAACAAGTTAGGGACTACCCGTCCCAGAGACTACCCGCCCCAGGCCTATTTTTGGGGCGAGTTGGCCCGATTGTTTTTATGACTTTTGAAGAAAAATAAAACTAACATTTTGGGGGATAGTATTATATAAAAAACCGTTTACTCATTCTTTTTTATGGAAAGTTATCCACATTGATCCTGTTAACACTTCTGTACACGACAAAGAAGCGTCCACCCACCCCAAGAAGCCAGAATACAATAGAAACTAGTAATGTCTAAAAAAAAGTTCTGACAGCAATTACTTATTGTTTTATAGTTCGTTTCATTTTGTTTTGGCTTATGACTTATTCAAACATATTGCATTGTTATTTTGCTAACTGTTGTTGAATTTTATTTTTTTTTTTTTTTATTAGATCCGAATTAATAAAATCATAAATTTCAAAGTTGTTGTTTATTATAACACGCGTGAACATAAATCCATTTGACGCGTAATTATTACTATGATCGTATTATAAGTAATAACAGCTGAATAGTTCATTCGAACTTATTCATATGATATTACTTATAATACCATCATAATTAAGTCAAATGGCAGGCCGCTGTCCCTGACGACTGTGGCGCGTGAAAACGTGGGGCGGGTTGTCCCTGGGTTAGATTGTCCTGCTTACAAATATTTTCCAAGTCGATTGACAGAGCAACGGATACATCTGGCTGTTACTGACCTTATCAATACCGGTGATTTTAACGACAATCAAATTGCAGGTCCCAGAGGGAATCTTTCAAATATTATTAGATATTTTAATTTTAGACAACTTGTGGATGAGCCTCCGTGTTTCACGGAATCCTTTACTTCACTGATTGACATTTTCGCCGTAAGCAAGACAGTCAACATGAAGACTCGCGAGATCTTAGATCCTGATATGATCCGCTATCACTGTCATATGGTTCTGGAGACTGACTTTATCAAACAATCGCGCATCTCTTTCAGAGACAAATTTGGTTGTATTCACAGGGCCACTATCGCGAACTGAATGCCGCGCTGGATAGTGTTGACTGGGATATTAAATTCAGTTCATCGAGTCTGGATACAATTGTCTCCGAGTTCACTGAAGAGTCGCTGGAATTCCAGCGGAGAATAGCTAATTTTATGATTTTCATATATTTATATAAGCTCAGTAACACAGAAGTGCACGCAGCCACAACAGACCAATTCAAAGCTGCATTAGAAAAACAAACACCATAGCGCACTCCCCTCCGTCGTATAAAAGCCAGTAGGATTCTACGACGTAACAAATACAGATACAGACAGAGATACAGATGTGTAATTTGTTTGCAGCAATAAATATCCGATTTTAAATATCGACTGCAAACAAAGCTCAAAAGTTGAGCTAACTAAAGAGCTACTTGACACTGTTTCCCGTCACATATCCAACAAATGGATCACTGTCAGAAAGGACCAGCCGAAATGGATGCATAACGAAATAAGGTTACAAATAAGACAGAGAAAACGGTTATATCGTGTTTCCAAACGCAATGGTCTCCCACAGGGTTCGTGACGTTTCGACCTTGAGAAGTTTCGGCCTGGGACGTTTCGGCCCCATAGAAGGCAGAAACGTCTCACTTTTTAAGCTTTTACCAAGTCATTTCGGCCCCAATAAATAAATATTTGCTTATGAGTCAATAAATATTTTTAAATATTATTCAACATTTACACCTCTAAAGGATTTATTTTCACAGCTCAGTACATAATTAATCACAGTTACAAACTGTCAGTTGTCATTCATACAAATGATTCTTGAGTTTGGTTTTCGCAACTCAGTTTGTGTTGAAAAACAGCAAACCATATGTCAAACTTGAAAAACGACTAAAGGAAGCTTGGAGTAAATGAGAGCATATCCCCTCCTCCCCGCCCGCCACTCTCTTAAATGAATTTGTCGTTATTTGGCAGTGACTAAAATAAACTACAATTATTAGATTTACATTTTTTTCCGATTTAATATTTAATAAACTGGTATTATCACCTGTTCCCAAACATTGGCAAACCACTTCCCGAGTTGATAATGCAGATAATCAACCAACGGTATAATTGATAAACTGAATATAATTTTGTCAGAGGCCGAAACGTCCCAGGCCGACTCAAGGCGGAAACGTCCCAGGGCCGAAGCGTCTCAAGGCCGAAACGTCCCAACCCCCTCCCACAGTCCTTAGAAAAATATAAATTGAAGAGAAACGAAGTGGTCTCGGCCATCAGGAAGGCGAAGGCAGCTTGTATTGCTAACGTACAGTCAGTACTCACTAGTCGTGCAACTACGCCAGCCCAGTGGTGGAAAAACCTGAAGACGTTTATTGGCAACACAAATTCGGATATTCCGTCTATCAGTCATTTGGACAAAACGTACGCCACAAACAGAGAAAAAGCTGACGTGTTCAACGAATACCTTCGCTTTATCTCATCAGTGGACGACTCTCAAGCCTCTCTACCAATACTGGCCACACCCGTACCTCACCCAATAGACAGTATAACCAAACAGAGCAGCGAAGTATACGAAGCGCTAAATCACTTAATGCATCAAAGGCTACAGGACCTGATCTTATAAGACCCCTGTTGCTCAAGAAATGTAAATTATCATTATGTGAACCCCTCTCAGTAATTTTCAATATTCTCCTGAATAATAATTACTTTCCATTCATGTGGAAAAAGGCTAATGTAACGCCCGTTCTAAAAAGCACCCTTCCAATTTAGTAACCATCTATAGCCCGATATCCCCCCCCCCCCCCTTAGTTTGTTGGCAAGGTTTTTGAAAAATGTATCTACAAACAGCTGTGGAAGTGCTTGAGTGACAATAACATCCTAAGTCAATTTCAGTCAGGGTTCATTCCTGGTGACTTCAACTAACTTACCTCTACCACGAATTCTGCCCAGCCCTCGGCGACAGAAAAGATGTTCGGATGGTCTTCTGTGACATCAGTAAAGCATTCGTTAAAATAAGATGGATCTCTTTTGCAAGCTGGAAAAAAATTGGAGTGCCAGGTGATTCACTTGCATTTGTAAAATCGTACCTTTCCAACAGGGTCCTGCGGGTCGTAATTGCCTCCGAGACGTCATCCCGGAGACCATTAAACTCTGGATTTCCTCAGGGGTCGATACTTGGCCCGTTATTATTTCTCATATATATTAATGACATAACAGAGAACATCTTAAGTAGCATTCGGCTCTTCGCTGATAACACATCATTGTATCTTATAGTTGAAAATCCAACCCAAGCAGCAACTGTTATCAACCAGGATCTGACTACAATAGAGCATTGGACCAAGACCTGGTTGGTTGAGTTCAATCCTAAAAAATCTGAGATCATGGTCATACCACGCAAGATTACCCCTGCTTTGTACCCAACAGTGTTTATTGGTAACACCCAGACAGCCGAAGTTAAAAGTCAAAAGCACCTGGGAGTAATCTTAAATGGTGCATGTACATGGAATGACCACATTGAACTTATCTGCGGTAAAGCATGGTCTCGCGGAGATTAACTAAGGAGACAAAAGTTTACCCTTGACCGCAGTATCACCATTTGGGACAATTGCACGGCGAGTAATACAATCGAGCTGGAAAAAGTACAGTTGGCTTCAGCAAGGATAGTGACTGGCGCAACCATGAGTGCTAGGACCTCCGCGTTGTGCAATGAAACCCTCTGGGACTCCCTTCAGGAAAGACGACGTAAACACAAACTGAAACAATTCTTCCGAATGTGTCACCTTATGACGCCCCCATATGTTGCTAATAAAGTTCCTCCAACAGTCTCTGCTACCAGTCAATATCTCAATCTCCGAGCAAGTAATAATCTCCGAGTTCCCTTCTGCAACACCCAACTGTACCAGTCTTCATTTATACCGAGAACTACAAGCCTATGGAACGACATACTGTTTACGGAATTCCTGGTCCGACATGCAACATACGACATACAACATACGACATGCGAGAAACGAGAAACAACATACAACATACGAGATACAACATACGACATACAACATACGACATACGAGATACAACATACGAGATACGACATACAACATACGATCGAGATGGGGTGCCATATGAAACGCGACCAGGAAGTCTGGCCCATTTCGTCTCGCATCGTACTTTATCATTCTTGTTGTCTTATGCAAACACGAACTCTTTGAATGCTGCTGGCAGATATTCCTGCCAAGGCACAATTTATCTTGCCACTGCAATATGTATAAATTTGGGCATATTTAATCAAATTTTCTCCCTGTAAATTAAATGGATTTTTTTCACCAATGATTTCTTGAGTTGAATTTTTCGGAAGGCTCAGTAGGTGGAGATGCGGACTGCAAGCCGAGAGGTCCTCGGTTCGAATCCCACCTGCTGGAACTGATTTTTGTCATTGGGCAAGACACTTAATGCCAAATGCCCACGCGGGGGCACGGTGGCATTGTGTATTGAGGCGTACTGCACGTCGAAGGTGCACTTGTCTTCAACCAATGATAACCCTGCTTGTGTGGAGTTAGTTCTTTGGGGAGTCTGACAGTTGCTCGGTAGTTCTCTCCGGGTCCTCCGAATTCCTCCACCCGTAAAACTGCACGACACGAGGTGATCCTGGCTGTCGAAAGTATCGTTAAACTCCAATAAATAAACGAGGTGACCCTGGCTGTCGAAAGTATCGTTAAACCCCAATAAATAAACGAGGTGACCCTGGCTATCGATATATTTCTTCGTTTGGTCTATTCGTCTTTTGGGAGGGGACAGTAGTTATCCTAAATCCCTTTGGTGGTGAACTGAACAACTTTTTTTGGTTGATGGTTTGATCGTGGGAAGGACATCAATTTTTACATAATTTTTTACATCAACGTTCGTTGTATCTAGGCCCTATGTCTAAAAACCCGAAATAATTCCATGATGGCCAACAACCACAAGGACAAGTCCTTGGGAGGTTTGTGTTCGGAATTCAAAGCACCATCACTGGATCAAAAGGTACTTTCTGACCTTGTGTTTTAAAGAGTAATTAAGCCTAGGCGACTTCAAAATTTAACACAGAGTACAGAAATATGTACTTATGTATGGGTGTCTCTCTCTCTCTCGCTGTAAGTGTTTAATAGTCTAGGTGAGTGATGCAAAGGCCAACCCAAATAGCTCGCATATTTCTCCAACAATACAGTTCATTCTTCGTTATCAAATTGTAAATATGTTCCTTTCAGTACAGAAATTTCCTACCTCATGTTTCTACTTTGAACAACCTTTTGCTAAGCCCATTTCTCATGCCAACCTGTACTCAAACCTACCGTGCCGTAAAGCTGAAGAGATAACAACAATCCAAGTATTTCCCCTTCTGGTGTACTTTTCGATCACATACATGTATAACATTGCACTATATCGTGCTCGGATTGGTTTGTTCAGTACTGTAGTCTACTGTCGCAGCATTAAGTACAAGCTTGATAAACATCAAACACTGTGTCTATTATATTATCTGCATATTCGTTCAAAGGGAGTTAACCTTCTTGAAAGCCGCACGGCCATGTTTGTGTTCTTTATTAACCCGTTTAGTAAAACCCTATATCAAGGTTCGCTCAGGGACACTAACATGCAGTCTGCACTTGCTGGGATTGATAAACTAACTGTCAATGCAGTTTTTTCGGTGATGGACAGTGTATACGATGGGACACTCTCTGCTCCTATCGTCGTTTTACTTATGCTCTTTTTTACGCTGATCTTATTATCGGGCGATGTTGAGCCAAATCCAGGACCAGATTCTACTCTCTCATATAGGAGAGATAACACATTAACAATATGTCATCTGAATATTCAGCGTATCGATGTAAAACTGCAATTAGATATTATGAAATGTGAAGCTCTATCTGTGATATCCTGGCCTTCACCGAGACGTGGCTGCACGAAAATATCCCAACATCTAATGTTCATTTAACCATGCAGCTTCCAGGAGCCTCTACGTGAGGACCGTGCGACGAGGGGTGGAGGTGTGGCGGTATATTTCAGAGACGGTATTGGTTTCCGACACAGACCTGATCTTGAACTATTTAATATCGAATGCCTTTGGGCCGAAGTTTTAACAACACATGGTAGACCATTATTGCTGGGCATGTTTTACCGCCCACCTAACAGTATAAATGAACTGTGGACTATCATCTCCACCTCCATTGAGAAAGCCAGAGACACCCAAATAGCCGATATTATTGTTACTGGTGAGTTTAATGATAATCAGTTAGTTCTTGCAGGAGGCAGTCTCTCAGAAATTCGTAAATATTTTAACTTAACCCAGCTTGTGAATGAGCCTATGTGCATTATTGAAACTTCAGCATCCCTGCTTGACCTCTTTGCCGTGAGTCATTCAGTGAATGTGGTGTCGTGCGAGGTTTTAGGTCCGTTTTTTTCCGGACATGATCCGCTACCATAAATCAATAACTATTGAAATCGACTTTGTTAAGCAATGTCCCCGTAGCTTTTAAGAGACGAACTTGGTCTTATGCACTCGGGAACTATGTCGACTTGAATTCTGCATTACTCAATGAGCATTGGGATCAAATTGTCGATAACCCCGATTTGGTTATTATAGTCTCAGCCTTTACCGACAAATTACTCTATTTGGCATCAAAGCATATCCCTAATAAATACATTACCTCGAGAACCAATCAACCTGTTTGGTTTCATGATAACTTAAGGCTACTCATTAGACAAAGGAAACGGCTGTATCGTGCTGCCAAGCGAAGTGGTCTTCCGCAATCTTGGGTTAGATACAAAAACAAGAGGAATGAGGCTGTGTCAGAAATACGGAATGCCAAGGCGTTTTATATAGCTAAAGTGCAAAAAGTACTGAAAAGCCCAGAGACGTCATCGGCACAATGGTGGAAGACCCTCAAATCATTCGTGGGAAATAATTCCACTCCAGGTATCCCAATCCTACTTTACCTAAATAAGACATAATCGTCAACCACCGAGAAAGTCGAGGTGCTTAACGAATATTTCAGTTCTATCTCTACTATTGACGATTCTGAAACCTCTCTGCCATCATCTCATCCACCATCTAACGTAATACTTGATAACATAACACTCAACTGCCACGAGGTACAAGAAGCGCTAAAAGCAATAAACGTAGCCAAAGCATCTGGTCCGGACTTGGTTAGCCCCCGATTCTTAAAGAATATAAGAACTCTTTGAGTGAACCCTCACGATTTTGTTTAACATTTTACTAATTGAGTGTTGCTTTCCGTCTGCGTGGTAAAAAGACTAATGTATCTCCAATCCTGAAGAAAAACCCAGCCAACGTAGTTACGAATTACCGCCCAATATCCTGATCAGCTGCCTTGGCAAAGTGTTTGGAAAATGTATCTTTAAACGCGTATGGAAGTTTCTGAATGAAAATAATAGCCTTAGCCAATTTCAATCAGGTTTTATACCACACGACTCTACAGTTTTACAATTAACCGATATATATGATGAGTTCTGTTACGCTCTTGACGAAGGCAAAGAGGTTAGAGTGTTTTTGTGATGTCAGTAAAGCGTTCGATAAGGTATGGCACGCCGGGTTGATCTACAAATTGGAGAAAATCGGAATTCGAGGAGAACTACTCAAATTTTTCAAATCATATTTTTCAAATAGATCCCATCGAGTTGTCGTAGCTAACGAATCCTCGTCCTGGAGAACTGTTTGCTCTGGAGTTCCACAAGGCTCTATTCTTGGACCTCTTTTATTCCTATTTACATCAATGATATAACGGAAAATTTGATCAGCAATATACATCTCTTTGCAGACGATACATCCCTTTATTTAATTGTAGAAAACCCTGTCCAAACGGCCAATTTGATCAATCATGATCTGGCGACAATCGACAATTGGGCTAGGTCGTAGTTGGTTGAATTTAATCCCAAAAAAAAACGGAAAGCATGATCATATGTCGTCAAAGAAACCCTCCCCAACATCCACCCCTTTTGTTTGCTAATAATCAAATTGGTGAAGTTGACAGACACAAACATTTAGGAGTTGTTTTAAACTCAAGATGTACATGGAATGACCATATTGATTATATCTGTTCTAAAGCCTGGACACGCATACACTTAATGCGAAAACACAAATTCGTACTTGATAGAAGCGTTCTGGAAAAAATCTATTTCGCATTTATAGGACCTCTTCTTGAATGTGCCGATACGGTTTGGGACAACTGTACCGAAACCGACAAAGCAAACTTGGAAAAAATTCAGGTAGCTGCTGCTAGAATTGTCACTGGAGCAACTGTTAGCACTAGCAAAATCTTATTATACTCTGAAACCTGTTGGGATCCTCTTCAAGACAGGCGTCGCAAGCATAAGCTAATGCAGTTCTTTAAGATGTACCACCACATAACGCCTCCATATATTGCTAATAAAGTACCACCGTTGATCTCGGTGATCAATACGAGACATAATCTCCGCTCCGGTGGAAACCATAGGATTCCTCCCTGTCGAACTCAATTATACCATTCGTTCTTTATCCCAGAGGTGACTAAGTTATGGAATCAAATCCCATCGGCGGTAAGAGAGAATAGATCCTACAGTAATTTTAAGAGCTTTTTAAACCGCAATAACCGACGACCCCCATCATTCTTCAGGAGCGCTAATTGCCATGTAGCACAAATATATAACTGTAGGCTACGCTTGGGATGTAGCAATCTCAACTCACATTGTATGCCAATCACATATTACCATCACCATACTGCCAATGTGGTGACATTAAGACTACTGAACATTTTCTGCTATTGTGTCCAACCTACATTAATATTCGTGATCATACTGTTGGCCAACTGTCCTATGCTCCCGATGTATCAACACTACTATATGGTTCCGAACTTCTAACCGATAAAGCAAATTGTACAGACTTCGGTGTCGTTCAAGAATTTATTATGGCATCTAAACGCTTCCTGTAGTGAATATTCGGTTATGGTGGCCATGTATCTATATGATCGTTTCGGTCGAATGTAATAACTTTATATGTAATATTTGATTCTGCAATTCTATGCTGATCGTATGTTTTTAGCACTACTAGGCAGGTTTACGGTCCAGTTTCACACCCAGGTTGGCTTCCTCTTTCGACCTTTCTCCTCGTCTCTGTATATCCCCTTTTGTCTCCAATTCTAACTTGTTTTACTTTGACAGGCCAAGTTTGAACAAAAAATACAAATGTGCATATGTCATTGATCCTACTGTATTAATATTTTATGAAAATGTTGTACGTGGAAACGACGTAGTATAAGCTTTATAGCTTCCTGTCGGATCCACCTTTTATTTTGCTGCATTTTGTATATTCGGTTGAAGATATTGAATAAATATTGTTTAAACTAAAATTTAACCCAGAGTACGGAAATCCTTACGGAAATCCTGGACCGACATTCGACATGCGAGATACGATATACGACATACAACATATGCCATAAAATACCCGTGATCATTGCGGCCAATCAAGTAATTTGTGCTTTGTTTGGCCAATCTAAATGATGCTTTTATTCTGACTTGTTCATGATCGGGACCGTGAGAGCACAGAGGTTTGTTTCAAACAATGATTCAGGAATAAAATAATATTATAAAATAAGAATAACTGGATTTTATAATATTATTTTATTCCTGAATCATTGTTTGAAACGAGCCCCTGTACCGTACTGGGAAGGACACCCGTGGCGTTGGAGTAGACTCAATTTTTTCACCAACGTTCGTTGTGTCTGGGCCCATGGGCCTCGCCATGATATTTCAAAAGGGGTTCGACTTTGATGAAAAATGTACACCGAGGATACAGCAGGTGCCCAAGGGTATCCGGCTTATTCAAACCTTGGTTCTTTCGGGCCTTGGTTTGTTCGGACCCTGGCTTTTTCGGCCCTCTGGCTCATTCGGACTTTGGCTTTTTCGCCCCTCGGCGAAGGAATTTGTCGTGATTGCTGAAGGCACGAGCATACTGGAGGCGGCGAGACATGTTCCTCGGGAAAATTTTTAAATTTAGTATTAAAATGAGCTCTCTGGTGCACTTTTGGTGATTTTTTAGCATTCTTCGTTTTTGGAAAAAAAAACGTAGAAGGGGGTTCGTTCTTAGCCTGACTCCCCCACAATCTCCCATCCCACCCGGAGGCACCTATGAGGCCCCATGTCTTAACACCCGAAAATGCCACGATGGCCAACAACCATAAGGGCAAGTCCATGTTTTGGGTGTTTTATGGGGGGGGGGGGGGGGGGTGGTGTTCGGATTTCATTACTTATGAACAGAGGCCAACAATTCCAATTTAACAACTACTTTATGGGCTGATTGAAGATAGGCGATTTCCCTTGTGACTTGCGTTCTTTTGGATGGGCTATTTACTTAATCACCACTTGTGCATTTTATAAGACAGCTACACCGCTTTTTCATATCTATTACCATTTGGCGTTTGTAGGAAACCATTCGCGCGTTTTGCCTATATCTTTATGCAATTGTGCAAGAGGGATAAAATAGGTCTACATGTACTTTCTAGCTTGAATTTTGAAGTCGTTTAGGCTTAAAACACAAGGTCAGAAAGTACCTTTTGATCCCGTGACGGTGTTTTGAATTCCGAACACAAACCTCCCATGGACTTGTCCTTATGGTTTTTGGCCATCATGGAATTTTTTCGGGTTTTTAGACACAGGGCCTAGATACAACGAACGTTGATGTAAAAATTGATATCCTTCCCACGATACCACCAGTTCAGTTCGTCACCAAAGGGACTTAGGGTAACTACCGCCCCCTCCCAAAAGACGAACAGACCAAACGAAGAAATATATCGAAATAAAGAAATAAGGTTTCGGCATTGCGATGGTGCGAAATAAGCAGACGCGTAGCCAGGATATCAAAGTTAGAGGGGGGGGGGGGGGGGGGGGGGCAAGAGTAACACCTAGCGGGACTAGTTCAGCAATCTGAACGTAGCGGCTACCCCTCCCCCTACGAAGGTGGTAGCCGCTACGTTCAGATCGCTGAAGTATTAGGCGGTACACAGAATAGGATGCGCATCATCATCCGAGCCACGTAGTGGCGAGATGGAAGGCGAGCACAAGAAGGGGACACCTCCCCCCCTCGCTGGGGGGGGGGGGGGCTCCTCCTGGAAAAAAATTGAAATTCGACACAAACGCAATTTCCTTGACTCTGAGTCCGTATGTGTCCATAATTTGTAAGCTGTGAAGGTATCAATAATTAGGCCACATCACGTAGGGTCACTCTTTTTGGGGGAACTGGAAATAAGACAGTAGTACCCGAACGTTCATCATTACCCAGACTTGGGGGGGGGGGGGGGGGTGGGCAGGCGGTGGTAAATTCCCATAGGAATCGGACTTTGGGGAGAGCAAATGTTTTCTGTGCAAAATTTCGACACCATTCCAAACTGCATATACAGTAGGGGTTTGTTATAGAAAGAAGATGGGGAGGGTGGGCTTTTTGTTGAAAGCTTTCCCCACGAAACGGTTAATGTTGCTATTGAAGTCGTCATTGAAACAATGACCGCTGTTGTTGTTCATTATACAATCTAATATGACGTAAGGGTGGTCGGGCTTCTCGTACGGGAGCGATATCGCAGTATAGTATAGGCACCGTATCCCCCTGTAGGTCCCGTTTTGCTCTTGGTACTCCTAATTAACCGAATGCTTCATATTATCCCATGGGGGGGGGGGGGGGTGGTAGTACGTAATGCTTGTGCGGCTAGTATTGTGACGTGGGGCGAGAGTAATGCATGGTTGTCTGGTGTAGTAGTATAGGGTGTGCGGTTTGTACTCCCGCTGGTTCAGTGTTGGCTTTTGGTACTACTATCCATTTAGGGCAGTGTGCTAGCCCACAGATGTTATGGGTAGTACGCGATGCTAAGTCAAGCAGTGGAGTGGGGTGGGGTAATGCATGGTTATCCGGTGTGGTAGTATATGGTGTACGGTCTGCACCCCCAGTTAGTCTACTGTTAGTATCTGGTACTACTAACCCACTGAATGTATTTTACCGTCGGAGTTGGTGTAGGTAGTGTGTAATGCTAGGTTACGCGGTATTACAAAGAAAGTTTAGACGATTGTAAAGGATGTACGGCCTGTATCCCATAGGTCTACTGTTATCTCTTATTACTATAAAACCGCCCAATAGTTTGTGGTGTCCCGTGGATGGTTTGGAATGCTAGATCATGCAGTTGGGTGCGTGTGGTGAATGCTTGGTTTCTGGTTTCGTTATAGAATATGGATGGTCTTTTGACATTCTTGGACATTGCTGGGGGAAGAGGTCGTGATCTGAGATAGTTAGCAAGTCTGTAGTAATGTTACAAGTCAGTAGTAATGGTACAAGGCTGACAGAACATTATAGTAATGGTGAATACAATACTGGCTAATCACACGACAGATAGTTGAAGACACAGTGGAAGCCGATGGTAAGACCACCAGGAGCTGTTTCGGAGCTTGGAATTCCACTTATGTAATCCCACTAAGAGAATTCCTTTTCAAAAACGTCTTTGGTTACAGAATCCCTTTTTCGTCGCATGTGCCCCTGTGATGCAGGTGTTGTGCATTAGAACCTAAGCACATATTGGCACACCCAGCATATCTCTATGTGCAGCATGTGATGTGCACTAGCACATCCCATCAACCACCTATTGCTCCTAACACCCGATCAGCTTCTAGATCACCCCATGGCTTTCATGGGTCCTTGACCACTACTGTTGACTTACTCAAAGTCACCATCATCTGTCCTATTATCAACTTCTTCGCTAGTCACCCAATAGTATAGTCTTCTTCAAACTCTCCCCTCGGTCAGATCTTTAACAGGCGCAACCAAATTGCCCCATTCATCTAAGCCCGTATTGGTTTTGACATTCCCTTGACCTAGTGCATGCTAGGGCGCCGTACATATAAGAAACAGTCTTTTGGTGACACCGAGATGTGCTTATGTGCTAATGCACAACGTGCAACAATAATGCAACACTTATACACATACGACGAAAAAGAGAATATGTAACCACAGACGTTTCTCAAAAATGGAGTCTCTCTTAGTGGAATTCAGACCTCTAAAACAGCTCCATATGGTCTTCCACCTGCTTCCACAATGTCTTCAACTATCTGTCCCATGATTATCCTCTATTGTATTCATCATACTATAGTGTTCTACCAACCAGCCTTGTACCATTACTACTGACTTGTTAGATTACTACAGACTTGCTAACTATCTCAGATCTTTACCTCTTCCCTCTTCCCTAACACCATTTTAAACATTCCTTGTAATACCGCATTGCCTAGCATTACGCTCTACCGGTACCAATCCCCGATGGTAAAATCCAATCAGTGGGCTAGTAGTACCAAATGCTAAGAGTAGACCAACTGGGATACAGACAATACACCCTATACTACTGCATCAGACAATCGTGCACCCCCTCCCCCCCCCCCCCCCCCCCCACACACACACGCTGCTGCTTGAACAAGCATTACTTACGACCTATACCATCTGTGGGCTAACACACCGTCCTAGGTGGATATTGGATAATAATACCGAGGCCTAACATTGAACCAGCAGCACATCCTATACTAACGCACTAAACAACCAGGCATTACCCCACCCCCATATCAAAATTCTGCCCGGACTAGCATTACGTATTACCTATACCAGTCATGGATAATATGAAGCACCAAGTCGATTAGCAGTACCCAGGACTAACAGGGGACCTCCCGTACCTACATGGGGTATATAGTACCCATACTATACTACGATATCACTCCCGTACGAGAAGCCCGACACAAGGGGCGCGGTAGCCCAGTAGGTAGAGGTGCAGGTTGCAAGCCGAGAGGTCCTCATTTCGAATCTCACCGACGGCAACCGCGTTGTGTCCTTGGGAAAGACACTTCACCCACATTGCCCACGTGGGGGCACGGTGGCGTTGTGTACTACGGCGTACTACACGTGGATGGTGCACTTGTCTTCAACCAATGCTAACCCTGCTTGTGTGTACTTGGTATGTTGGGGAGCTGACAGTTGCTCCCCGTTGCTCGGTGGTTCTCTCCAGGTACCCCGGCTTCCTCCACCCGTAAAACTGGCGTTGTCATGATTAGCCATTGTGTAGAAATATGTGACCGTAAACACCAATAAATGAATAAATAAATAAAGTAAATAAATAAATAAATAAATAAATAAATAAATAAATAAATAAATAAATAAATAAATAGAAGCCCGACACACCCTATCCGAATAACGTCATGTCAGATTTACAGTGGACAACAACAGAAATCATCGTTTCTATGACGTTACGTGCGCATCATGACGCCCCGACGTTAATAGCAACGTCAACCGTTTCAAGGGAAAACTTTCAACAAAAATCTCACCGTTCCCGTCACTTTTCCATCACATACCCCTGCTATATTATTTATTAATTTATTTATTGGGTTCTGACGGCACTTTCGGCAGCCAGGGTCACCTAGTGTCGCACAGCTTTACGGGTGGAGGAAGCCGGAGTACCCGGAGAGAACCATCGAGCAACGTAATCTTATAGACTTGGGACACGGTTCACATTCGCTTTCAGCTTTCTTCCGAATCCTCAGTTGCAACAATTTAGTTTGATACATTATGTGTTAATTGTCTTCACTGAAGTTATGTACAAAACATTCAATCCGTTTACATTTGTTCGCATGTATACAATTAACCTGTTTTTTTCAATAAATATTGTTTAAACTAAATATTTTTGCCCTTTTGGGGGATTCTGCTTGCTTTTCTCTTTTCAGTGAATCGTAATCTTCCGTAATTTTTTCTGTTATCTAGCGTTATATCCAAACTTCGCACCGGCAGTTTTCTGATGCGAGTTCCTCAGTTAAATCAAGTAAACCTTTTTTGTGTGATTCGTAAAGGGAAATTCCACCTTTCGCTTATCGATAAACAAAAATTAAGATGCTTCGACGACCTCCTACTCGGATTGAGCTAAATGTTAACGACGCGGAAGATTACGAATCACTGAAAAGAGAAAAAGAAGCAGAATCGAAAAAGAAAATGCAAAGATCATTCGATGAAAGTCCAACTGAAACAGTAACGCAATGTCCATGGAAGAGCCGAACTGAAATTATTCATGAACGAATCGGTTATGACCCCCGTCCGTCCCCTAGTCAGCAACCATCAAGACTGCCAAGACAATGACCCCATTTTGGTAAGAAAACAATAGATCATCCTTTTAACGGGTATCCTTTTGGGATTTACTCTCCAATATTGTGTCACGGCCCTACGAAACTAAAGGGCTTCGGGTGGGTGTCGGGTCGTTGCGTTTCACTTCCCCGTCCCCAGGTCGTTTCGTTCCTTTACCAGTTCGTACTGGGTCGTTTCGTACTGGGTCATTTCGTACCCCTATAAATATGTAAGTGTAATCAACTCACTGTCAGATGAGAAAGTTGATTATAAAATCGATTTATTGAAATAAAAAGAAAAGCGACTCATTGCACCGATTTTAACAGTCAGTGATGAAATTTAAAAAAGAACAACAATTATTATTTATTATGTACTTTTTTATTTATCTTATTTCAACACATATACTTTTGTCTCAAATAAAATGATTAAAATATATGTACCAAATTTTTTAGCTCACCTTGACGAAGTCAAGCTAAGCTTATCGCTTCTTCTCCAAAACCACTGGGCCAATTCAAGGGAAAGTTTGTGTGAGTGATGGTGCTGAGGGGTTATTGCATTTTTGTTCAACTCAACATGCCCAGCCCCATAGGGGGAAAAATGCTCCAAAATTTAAAAAAAATCTTCTCGCAGGTACAATGACTTGATATTTGGTATGGAGCTTCCTTTTGAGGTGTAGATTCAAATTTGTTCAAAGGAAGTTAGTGAAGCAATATTTGCCATTGTAATGGGAGGGGAAAGATTTTTGACCCCGCCCAAAATTCAAGTTTGTTCAAATCAGGCCCCTGGGCTCATATTTGGGCTACCTATGGTAGCCCAAATTTGAACTTAGTGCAATATGAGGAAATTTATTTAAAAATCTTCTTCAAATCCACCAATCAGAATCCTTTCATATTAACATCTCTAGGGGTGGAGGGTCAAATTCTAGTTTGTTCAAATTAGGGCCCTGGGCTCATATTTGGACTCCCTATGGTAGCCCGAATTTTAACTTAGTGCGATATGAGCAAATGTCTTTAAAAATCTTCTCCAGATCCACCATTCCAAATGGTTTCATATTTGGTATACAACATCTCTAGGGGGATCAGATTCAAGTTTGTTCAAATCGAGAGCCAAGTTTAAATAATATTTGGGATCCCTATGGGAGCCTGAATTTTAACTTGGTGCAATATGAGGGAATTTCTTTAAAAATCATCTTCAGATTCACCAGGCAGAATCCTTTCATATTTGGTATACAACATCTCTAGGGGGTGGGGGGATCATTCTTTTGGTCATGACTGAGTGGCTCAAGGATTGACAATGGATCATATGGAGATTGATTGCTTAATGTAGATTCATTCGTGGCCTCGGTTTCAAGCCAGAAAATAAGCAGACTGTCATCTGCAAAATGAGGTCCCCAGAGGGTGAATTTGGTGATGCTATCCTGCACAGCCGGGTAGCATCACAAAATTTACCCTGTGTGAACCTCAGTCTGAATCAAGGTCTCAAGCTAAAACAGAAAGATGTATCTAGAGGATGAATTGGCCCATTGTTGGGGATAGCATCAGCAAATTCACCCCCTGGGAACCTCATTTTGCAAATGACAGGTTGCTTATATTCAGGCTTGCAGGGTAGCATCACTAAATTTACCCTCTGTGAACCTCAGTCTGAATCAGGGTCTCAAAACTAAACAGAAAGAGGCACCCAAAGGATAAATTGGCCCACTGTATGGGATAGCATCATCAAATTCACCCTCTGGTGAGACTGCTTATTTTCAGGCCTGCTCGGTTTATATCAAGTTCTGTTCAAAATGAGCACTTCAGACCCTGTGGGACCTCATGTTTTTCAAATAGCACAACAATCCAACATTTATAATTAAGTCACATTTTTAGTGGAAGGTGGTGCAAAACAGACTGCTTTAGGGGAAAAATGTTATTTTGGGACTACATGTAGAAATGACCACCTATCGTCTTTGAGCATCAATGGTCGCACTTATTTTTTTCAACTGGCATTTAATGAAGTACACAATGAATTTTAAAGATCATGACAAGTTCCCCCCTCCCCCCTTTGCCTCACCATTGGGGCAAAAAGGACTGGCGTGTCCCATTTTGCCCCAATGGAACGAGAACCTGTAATTGATAACAGTGACCCATTTTGCCTCATGGGACTGTAATATTCAGTCACGATAGGAGCAGTTATGACAGCCCGTTGTCAAACTTAAGACAACAAGAGTGTACTTTATAAAGAATTTGTTGGAAATGATCTTATTATCCCCCACCCAATCCACCACCATTGCCACTTGAAAATGAATTTTGGCTGTTTGTTAGTTAGTGGGGGCAGGTGGGGGGGCAGTACTGGATTGGGAACGCCACATTTCAATCATGGGAAGTGACTTGAAAAACAGCCGAATGAGGACAAAAATCAGTTTTCTTAGTATGTTTGTGCTATTCTTGTTGACAAACTAACTGGATAAACAATCTGGCAGAATTATAATTATTGGTCAGTAAGATAAAAACATGTGGCACAGTGCGGCATGGTTAAACAAAACAAAACGTAACGGGTAGAAATGTTTTTAAAATATAATCTAACTGAAATAATTAACATTCAAAATATACTTTACCTGAATTAATTAATGCTGTATTCCATCATTAGGTATGAAATGACTCAGTGCGAACTGGTAAAGGAATGAAACGACCCAAGACTGGGTTTTGGGGAAAATAAAAGCACAGAAAGGTTGATACTGACCTTATAAACACACATACAAAATATAATGATGGGACTTGTTTAACCCCTTTTATTACAGAAATAAACCAATAATTCTACGGCCGTCTCCACCTAGTAGTACTGTATTAAATGACAACCGCAGATCGAGATGCTGATTAACTGATGAAAGATGGCACAGATATCCTCATACCTTGATTTCAATCCACTGACAATGCATTTTATTGATAATGGTTTGTAGATTGTTGTGCAAATAATCATTTTCCACTGTTTGGGGTGTTTGCAGTTTATAACAGAAACCGGCCGGTCTTGACTGACAAGACTAGAAGCGATAGTTACAGACCAAATGACTGACTTTACGGGGTGATCTACATAACTGTTGAAATTTTAATTTGGCAACGCATGCAAAAAATTACAAGTCAGACATGAGACAGGCACAGAAACTAACAATTAACCCTTTACTCAACGTAACGGCTAAAACCGGCCAGCGTTATTCACAAAAATTACCAATTAATATTCATTATTTTTTTCATTTTTTGTCTCACAAACATTGGTTGTGACCCCTCTTTGGAATGAGCTCATCAAGCTCATTCCAATGAGGGGTCATAACCAATGTTTTTGAGACAAAAAATGAAAAAAATTAGTTATTCAAAAATTTTGTTTGCAAGTGTCGTCTGCGTTTCATGTTAGGTAAAGGGTTAAATGTGCCGGTACGGATGTTAGTTAATAAATGTGAAAAAAAACTACAAAATAAAACCTAAAACAATTTTAAATTAAAAAAACACAGTAAAACTAAAAAAATTGTGCAACCCAAGACAGGAACAACTTGGCACATATAAATAAGCAGTACAGAAGCATCTATGAACCGTTTAGCCCTTATTCAAACCTCTGTTATATTCCAGGTGGTTTAAGAACAAGTTTCAGTGTTTCTTGTATATTACCATAGGGCTATTAACCAGGAAATATGAATTTAATATAACCATAACTGGGGGTTCCACCTGTGTTGTCAAATAATGATTGTCGATTGGATTACAATCTCAAAGGTGTTAATCCAATAACGCTCGCAGATTGCCTCACTTAAGTAACAGCTTGGTCCACGATCATCTGTTAGTGTTGTATGAGAAGACGACCATAGATTTATGCTCATGGTTCCCATTTTTCGCTATAAAATGGGATAAACATATCCAATCATTATAATATTTCACACATAGGTTTAGAAGGTTAGTATCTACCCTTGTGTGCTTTTATTTATGTGTATGCTCATCTACGGTCGCCTTTTAGTATGTCTCAGATAATAATGAATATGAAATACATCCTACCTACATGTAAACATGAGCGCAAACTTCCAAGACAAATTAGGTTTAGCAAGTGCATAGCCAGAAATATATATTATTGGCAGAGGGATTGTACATGTAGTTTTTTGAAGGGTGGGGCTCTAAACATTAACCTTATGAATTTATGCATATCACCGAGGCCGAAGGATCCACATGAGGAAGGGGATGTAAGGAGTTCCCCTACAACTGATGGACATCGGGGGGGGGGGGGGGGGGGGGGGGGGCACTACCCTGGATACTTGTTGGTTTAAATTCACCACAAATGGCACTGGTGTAAAACCAAACAATCACCCCCTGGACAGATTGAGGGATCCTTTGAAGTAATCTGAGTAAAACTCATGACAAATTCTTTACAGCAGCTGATTGTTCCACCTTGTCACATTGTCACAAATGGGTCTGTGTGAGGAGTTCCCCACTTGTTGCAAAGAGACCTGACGACTTGTCTGTTTAACATCCATTCGGATGGGAGAATCTGCCTTTACAGGATCTGCTATCGCAACCTGGTATGGGTCTGACTAGCAATCTGAAATTGTTTTGATGAACTAATAGAAGAAAATCTCTGGTCAGTTGATACATAGGAATCGAGTGAGTGCCTTGTGTATGCCACAACTGTCGAATTGACAGAAAGAATGAGAACTGCATAATCCGACAGAAGGGGTAACCAGTGCCTGACAACCAGAAGGACCGCTAACAACTCTTTCTGGTTTATATGTAGATTCAAAGTCATTACGATTTGACATGAAATTTCTTAACCTCATTCACTAAAATTGATCTGAGTCTTGGTAAACCTTGGTTCAGATTAATTAGAGTTGAAATGGTTAAACGATTAATTGATTAACCAATGATCAACATCTTGATCGATCAAAAAAGTAATTGGTCAATTAACTGTTATGTTTGAACTACTGTATTTTCTGGGTTAACAAAGGAACAAAACTTCTCCAAAACAGGCAAACATTGTCACACTGACTCACATCAATTATATGAGACAGAGTAAAGCATGCAAGTTACATGATGACATACTTGTTCACTTTCATGATCATTATACTGTATCAGTAGCTGGAACTGGTCATTCTTAAGTTAATCTTTACCCAATGTGGGTAGCAGACGACACTTGCAAAATAGATTCTTGAATTACTAAAAATTTTCAATTTTTGTCTCAAAAACATAGCTTATGATCCCTCATTGGCACGAGCTCAACGAGCTTGTTGCAATAAGGGATCATAAGCTATGTTTTTGAGACAAAAACTGAAAACATAATAAAATCTGAATGGAGATTTTTGTATGCAGAGCTGGCTGATTTTGTCCTTTACGTTGGGTAAAGGGTTAATGCTATAAATCATCAATGGTACAGCAATTATTCAGATACCCATAAGGGCAAGTGATTAATCGATTAACCAAGGTTTATCCATGTGATTAATCGATCAAGAAAACCCTTTAACCATTTCAGCTCTAAGATCAATTTCAGTGAACTCAGCACATACAGTTAAAACTAGAAGTCCTGTCATGAAATGCGCACAAATAGTATGTTGGTCTGCGCGTTAATGTACACGTTATGGCCATAGTAAAGCTATCAAATTCTGTACATATGGCCTGTGCACAAGCAATGTTTCAGCCAATGGACCTCCGGGTAACCCAGAGGTCCATTGGCAGAAACATTGCATGTGTTTGCCATGAGTAACCAGGAGAACCTGCCGTGATTTGGATGCCATTCGATATGGCAATTGCGCGCAATTCCAACGCGCAATTAAGCCTAGATAAGCGCACTATTCGTGACAGGACTTCTAGTTTTAACTGTAAGAGATCGTCTATATCAGAGAGTAATCACACACCTGAATAAGCAATGTTTTTGTGGCAGAAATTGAAAAATATTAAAATTTCAAAAGTGATTTTTGTGAATAATGCAAGCCAGATGGCAGTCACATTAGGTGAAAGGTTAAAATATTGTTTCTTCATGAAGTTCTGTATAAAAAAAACAACCTTATGCTTCATGTACTTTTACCATGAAATGATGGGCGTTTCTATTTTTTCAGGTTCAAGGTCAAGCAGGAAAAATCATTATGAAAAGCAAATGCTGATACCATTATGTGAAGGATACACAACATCAGACCAGTATTTGTCTGAGGATTCTGTTGATGAAGTGTACACATGCTGTTTGAAAAGACCTTGCAAATGCGTATGGAATAAATTATTCCAACATGCACTGTGAATGCATACAAGCAACTCGCAATGCAAAATATTCCAATTATGATACTGATACGGGTTACTGAGAATACAAAATTTTATTGTAGTGGAGTTCTCTTAATTGTATATCTCTTAAAAGAATAACCCTGTCAATTGAAAATAATTTTCAAATACCAAATGAAATTTCAAGCAACAGATTTTTTCTCACAATGCAACTGGGATGTTAACCAATATAGGCTTGTTTGACTAGCTCAGCGAGCTCTGTCAAACAAGATTGAATTTTTTGGTTTACCCTTTATCCAATGTAACTGCCCAAATCGGCCAGTGCTATTCACAAAAATCACCATTCAATATTCAACATTTTTTCCGTCAAAAAAGGCTTATGACCCCTCCTTGGAACGAGTTTTTCCATTGAGGAGTTAATCCATCATAAGCTATGTTTTTGAGGCAAAAATGAATAAAAATTAGTTATTCAGTAATTTTGTTTGCAAGTATCGTTTGCTTTTCATGTTTTGTAAATGGTTAAATATCTAGTTGCATCGTGGGAAAAACTTGCATTTTGATATTTTAATTTTCAAGTACCAAACCATTTACCATACCTTTAATACAAATTTTACCTATTAATTGCATATAGGTTATAGAGTACACTCTTGTTAATTGATTAAAAAATCTTGTAAGCTATCAAAGATCAAAAATTGCATCACAGAAAACATCTTCAATGGCTTGGCCATGATTTACCCGGAAAGAGATTTCTAAGGAAGTTTTGGCTGTCTTTACTAACCGCCAAGACTTGACTAAAAATCATTGCAAGAATAATTCAACAATATGGAAAACCTCTTCATGACTGCATTTTGGGGCACATGTTTGATGCTACAAGAAAATACCTGGAGATCATAAACCACAATCATGGCTCCAGTGAAATGTACTGAAAGCCTTTTAGTGGCTTTACACTGTATGCCTTAGGTTGTTGTTTGCTCAGTAGGCCCACCAGGTACTCTCCAAGAAATAGTAGCAAAACATTTAATCATTTATGAACAAACACTTGCAAAACTGAGACTCCCTTTGCTGTCAGCATGGCATCTTTGAAAAAAATATTGTTATAAATCACCCTTGAAAAATAATGCACTCTCGTTGTACTGTATATGTACATTGGGTCATGTGTCATGTCCCATTTGTCATACACCCATTTATCGTCAGGGCTTACAGTTCATCTAAATTTGGGAGAATCCATTTGGATTCTCATGAAAATGGTTGTAAGAATCCATACCTACTATGAGTGTCCCAGAATCCCATGAGGCCACCATGGTTGAACCCCTGTTGTATACTGATAACACCTGCTAACCCTTTACCAAACACAGCTGTTTAATTTTTAAAACATAATCACAATTTGATAATTTTTTTAAAAATAAACAATATTAACCAATAAAACCTTACAAATATGGATGTCATTGGAACTGGCTCATTGAGCCTATTCCAATGACAGCCATTTTTGTACAATTTTATTGATAAAGTTTCAGGATTTATCAAATTATGTTAGCCTTGTATGGGTTAAATTGCTGCCACTATGTTAGGCAAAGGGTTAAATGGACTCAATTCTTTTCATGTGAATCTTAGCAGAGGTGCTGCGATAATCTACATGGATTCTCGCTGGTGTTGTTGCACAAATTTTTGCGTGAATTAATTCCCGGATTCTCATCAAAATATAAGCCCTGATCATACAGATTTAAAACAACAATTTTAATGCCAGACTGCTCATTGGTCTCTTTTCTGTTCCCTAATAGTGTCCAACACGAGGATACCTTGGCTGCCGAAAGTGTTGTTAAACCCCCATAAACAAATCAATCAATAAATTCCCTTATAGTGAAGTGGTATAATCCACCAAGAGGAGCAAGATGTTGTGTCTGTCTGCAATTTCGACAAAGTGCTTCAACCCATGTGTCTTGCACATCAACGATTCACAGAAGTGCAAGGGCACCAGCACGGTTTGTCCTTTTCTTTATGTCAGGGTTTTCCCTGTATGATACAGCCAAACTAATGTTTTGAACTTTTCTCCATGCAGTCTGGATTACATGTAGTTCAAAAGTAGAGTTGAAACGGTTAACCCATTAACCAATGATCAACATCTTGATTAATCAAAAAAGTAATTGATCGATTAACCCTTACTTTTGAACTACTGTATTTTCTGGGTTAACAAAGGCACAAACTTGCTCCAAAACAGGCAAACATTGTCACACTGACTCACATCAATTATATGAGACAGAGTAAAGCATGCAAGTTACGTGATGACATACTTGTTAAGTTGCATGATCATTATACTGTATCAGTAGCTGGAAATGGTCATTCTTAAGTTAACCTTTACCCAATGCGAGTATCAGATGACACTTGTAAAATAGATTCTTGAATTACTAAAAAAAAATTCAGTTTTTGTCTCCAAAACATAACTTATGATCCCTCATTGGAACGAGCTCAACAAGCTCGTTCCAATGAGGGATCATAAGCTATGTTTTGGAGACAAAAATTGAAAACATAATAAAATCTGAATGGAGATTTTTGTATGTAGAGATGACCGATTTTGTCCTTTACGTTGGGTAAAGGGTTAATGCTATAAATCATCAACGGTACAGCAATTATTCAGCTACCTATAAGGGCAAGTGTTTAATCGGTTAACCAAGGTTTATCCATGTGATTAATCGATCAAGAAAACCTTTTAACTGTTTCAGCTCTAGAAAAAAAAGCAACCTATCACTTGAGCCTCTGGGAATTCAGACTGAACAGCCCAAATGGATGTCCTTTCAAAATCTGTCTCCGCATTTGTAGGTGAACTTCAGCTTTAGTGGATCTAAGTAAAAAACAGTGCCAAATTTATATAAACAAACTGATTTAGAAATAGTGCATGAATCCAATGTTTTGTGGATTTATTCTATAAACACATCAATGTCAGAAGAAAAGTAAATTTTTTCCTATTTATAATAGTAAATTGCTTCAAATATAGTTTGTTAATATTAAGTTATGTTAATTAGGACTATTCTATTTTCGTAAATGGGAGCACGATGGCTCAGTGATTATGGAATTAGACTTCAAACTGAAAGGTCCATGGTTCGATCCCCACCAGTGGTAACTGCATATTGTCCTTGGTCAAGGCACTTAATCCTGATTGCTCAAGTGGGGGCACGGTGGCGCAGTGTACTATTTATTTATTTAGTGATGTTTAAGGTCACATATTTATGCACAATGGCTAATCGTGACCGTGACAGTTTTACGGGTGGAGGAAGCCGGAGTACCCGGAGAGAACCACCGAGCAACGACGAGCAGCTGCCAGCTGCCCAACATCGTAATTCCGCACTGCAGCACAGGCAGGGTTAGATTGGTTGAATACATGCGTACCATTGACGTGCAGTACGCCTTAGTACACAGCGTCATCGTGCTCCCACACGGGCAATGGAGATGAAGTGTCTTGCCCAAGGACACAACGCGGTTGCCGCAGGTGGGATTCGAACCGAGGACCTCTCGGCTTGCAGCCTGCACCTCTACTTACTGAGCCACCGCGCTCCCGCGCTGTGTACTAAGGCAAACTTCATGTTAATGGTACACTTGTCTTTAACCATTGCTAAACCTGTGTGTGGAGTTAGTACAGTGGGAAGTCTGACAGTTGTGCGGCACTGCTTAGTGGTTCCCTCTGGATACGACGACTTCCTTCACCTATAAAACTGTCCTACATGAGGTGACCATGGCTGTTGAAAGTTTCATTAAATACCTCCCCCCCCCCCCCCCCCCCCCTAAAAAAAAAAAAAATTTTTTTGTAGACAGGAATCAGCTATTTCATTAACTTTAGTAACAATTAGGGCTGTCACGATTTTTTAATTTAGAAATCGATTAATCGTCGCAAATAATCGATGATAATCGATTGATCGTACCTAGACGACCCCCATCTCCTTCTCTTTGAAGTCGATAAAAATGGAGTTGAAGTCAGTTGACCTACCTCAAGTAAACAACGAAAACGATCCTCTTTTAATTACATTCAAAGCTTTGATGTTCTGAACTTTTGAACCGTCAGTGTAATAATCAAGACCGGTCGGCAGTTGCGAAGTTCGCAACTGCCGACCGGTCTTGATTATTACACTGATGGTTCAAAAGTTCAGATCATCAGAGCTTTGATGAATGTACCTGAAAGACAAATGCTTCCAATAGCTTCTTGGGGTTTAACATCTATGTTCTTAACTCTTTACCATTAGAAACAATAGTTTTTTCAACATATTTTCTTTTAATTATTAAACGTCTAAAACGGGATATAATTTACCGATTATTCGACAACAAAAAATACTAATCGATTTCGCCATGACCGATCAACAATCGATTAATGGATTAATCGTGACAGTCCTAGTAACAATATAACAAATGGGCATATAACAAATGGGTGTATGACAGAAAGGAGGATGCTGTACATTGTGCTTATATGTCCAAAGTTTGTAATTTACTTTCTATACTTTTAAAATTGAATTATGTTAATGAAATATAAAATGCATGTTGTGTGTATTATGTCTTGATAGCACAATATTGAAGGTACATTTCCAATCAAAATAAATTGTGACTTAGGCACATTTACATGCTCAAGAAAATTTGTCTTATTTTCTCTTCATAATAACATTTAGCTAGACGCTGATTTGTTGAGGTTCTCAAAAGAGAGTTCCTTTATTATCCCTACACTCCACAAGCTGCTCCCCTCTTATCTGCTGCACCAGCATTCAGAAACAAACTCTTTCATGATACAGTGGATCCCACTTAATTGGATATCTCTTAACTGAATAGCCTGTCAATTGAATTTAATTTCCTAACACAAAACCATTTACCATACCTCCAGTACAAATTTGACCTGTTAATTGAACAAAGGTTATAGAGTGAACTCCTGTTAACTGAATAAAAAATCTTGCAGCCTGTTGAGAAATTACCCTGACTCTCACCAGTTTTCCTTTGTTTATTGCCCTATTTGGCCTCAGTACATCCAATGCAGGCATTTAATCTATTATATCTTGTTTGACAGAGCTCATAGAGCTCTGTCAAACAACATATAATAGAATAAATTCTAAGTTTGTCTCTCCAAATACAGCAAAGTGACACATCCCTGTTAATTGAATACTCCTGTTAATTGAATATGTTTCATTGGCAAAGTGGCTATTCAGTTAACAGGTTTCCACTGTATCCCTTATTGCCTTCCTCTTAATTTCCCAAACAAGCACTCCCAAATCCTCTTCCTTAAGTCCTTGCCCAACTAACCTTCATCCATTCCTTCACAAAATTCCCACTGAGTATTATTCATCTGGACAAATTACTATATTTTGGACTTTCCACCCCAGGGTCACAATTAATCCCATGCTACACATTTGGCAGTTCTTATTATTCTCTGCTGACAAAGTCGGGAGGGGGATATTGAAATGGTGTTCGCCTGTCAGTCAGTCTGTCAGTCGGTCTTTCTGTCACAAACTTTGTCCGCTTAACTCCTCCTATAGTTTTTAGTGGATTTTTGCGAAACTTGGTCTGAAGTATCACTATCAAGTGTAGATGTGATTGTGGTCAGAAATTTTCGATGCGACAAATTTTGCATGGTTCCGGCACTTGGAATAGCAAAATTTCTATTACAAAGGCTTGTCCGCGTAACTCCTGCATTTTTCATTAGATTTTTACGAAACTTGGTGTGCAATATGAATATGATGTGCATATGGAAAGGATGTTTTGATTTGAATAATTTTACCAGAGTTATAGCCCTTGTCGACTTTGAATTTACTAAAATTGCAGGTTTTTGGAAGATATCTTCAGTTGCGATTAAAGAAATTGAATGATATTTGGTGAGAGACATTACTGGGTATGAATACATGCCCAGGTCGATAATGAGATTATTTCATCATAACATAAAAGGTTTTTGGAAGATATCTTCAGTTGCGATTAAAGAAATTGAATGATATTTGGTGAAAGACATTACTGGGTATGAATACATGTCCAGGTCGATAATGAGATTATTTCATCATAACATAAAAGGGGATATGGCTGTCGTTAGACTGTCTTGTCTTCATCTTAGCCAATTTCTCCTCCAAACTCAAATGACCTTGACCTCAATTAGAACAGCCGTGACATGCCCCTGAAACCCTCCTATCTCCTATGAAAGTGTGCGATTCTACATCTCAAAAGTTTGCTTCTCTTTATTCTTCAACATATCCAAGGGAAACAGATAAAAAGAAACCACACTAGCCCTCTGCACACTGATGCCAACATACAGAAATTTCAAACAACCAATTTTTTCCCATAATGCAACTAGGAATTTAGCCAATTCAGTGTTGTTTGACTAGCACAGCGAGCTCTGTCAAACAAAATTGAAACAAAAACAGCCAGTGCTATTTTCAACTAGAGGGGGTATCAGTACCCTGTGGCTCACCAGCAGGTGGCCAATGTAAAGGGGTGGCTGGAGTAAAAAAAAAAAAGCCCAAAACCTGCACACAAAAGTCCAAAATTAAAGTAAATAAGCAGCTAAAGGGTTAAATAATATAATAATAGCCACAAGAAGCATGCTAACATAAAATAGGAACCATGGTAATATGCTACAAGGTAAGTCTCCACTTTGAAGAAAAGAAAGACAAACCTCAAAACCTGCACATAAAAATAAAAAAACTAGATGGTGTCACTTGTGTGCAAAGCACACTATAGTGTATCCCCGCATTTGCATCCTTGACTTTGTATGAATGCTTGATACAAAGATGAAATGTATTATATGACACACTAAAATCATATTGAGTGGCACAGGTGACACAGCTTCGTGCGCACCTACAGACTCCACTGCAACATTTGAGCATGGTTTTAGTGTTTCGAATTACATACATGTACCCTGGGAGCCTTTCGTCGGAAACGGTCTAAGAAAACATGAAAGTGCCAATGGTGGCACAGCCACATGGCACCCCAAAAGTCCGAAACCTTCCTTCACATCTACAGACCCTACTGCAACATTTGAGCATAGTTTTAACATTTCAAATTACATACTCTGGGAGCTTTTCGCCGGAAATGATCTAAAAAAACACGAAAGAAAAACGGTGGCACCGACACATGGCACCTGAAAAATCTGAAACCTTTGTACGCATCTACAGACCTTACTGCAACATTTGAGCATGCGTTTAGCATCTCGAATTACATACCCTAGGAGCCTTTCGCCGGAAACGGTCTAAGAAAACACAAAAGTGGCAACAGTGACACAGCCACGTAGCACCCCAAAAATCCGAAACCTTCCTGTGCATTTACAGACTCTACTGCAACATCCAGCATGTTTTTAGCATTTCGGATTACATACTCTAGGAGCCTTTTGCTGGAAACGGTCTAAGAAAACACAAAAGTGGCAATTGTGGCACAGCCACATGGCACCTGAAAAATCCAAAATCTTCGTGCATATGTACAGACCCTACTGCAACATTTGAGCATGGTTTTACCATTTCGAAATACTTACTGTAGGAACCTTTCGCCGGAAATGGTCTAAGAGAACATGAAAGAGGCAACAGTGGCACAGCCATGTGGCACCCCAAAAATCCGAAACCTTCGTGCGCATCTACAGACCCTACTGCAACATTTGAGCATGGTTTTAGGATTTCGAATTACATACCTGAGGAGCCTTTTGCCGGAAACGGTCTAAGAGAACGCGAAAGTGGCAACCGTCACGCCACTAGGCAGCTGAAAAATCAGAAACCTTTGTGCACATCTACAGACCCCACTGCAACATTTGAGCATGGTTTTAGAGTTTCGAATTACATACCCTAGGAGCCTTTCACCGGAAACTGTCTAAGAAAACACAAAAGTGGCAACGGTGGCACAGCCATGTGGCACCTGGAAAATCCGAAACCTTCGTGCGCATCTACAGACCCCACTGCAACATTTGAGCATGGTTTTAGCATTTTGAATCACATACCCTAGGAGCCTTTCGCCGGAAACAGTCTAAGAAAACACAAAAGTGCCAACGGTGGCACAGCCACGTGGCACCTGAAAAATCTGAAACCTTTGTACACATCTACAGACCCTACTGCAACATTTGAGCATGGTTTTAGCGTTTCGAATTACATACCCTAGGAGCCTTTCGCCAGACACGTCTAAGAAAACATGAAAGTGGCAATGGTGGCGCAGTCACGTGGCAGCTGAAAAATCTGAAACCTTTGTGCGCATCTGCAGACCCCACTGCAACATTTGAGCATGGTTTTGGCATTTCGAATTACATACTCTAGGAGCCTTTAGCCAGAAATGGTCTAAGAAAACACAAAAGTGGCAACAGTGGCAGAGCCACGTGGCACTTGAAAAATTCAAAACCTTTGTGCGCATCTACAGACCCCATTGCAACATTTGAGCATGGTTTTAGCATTTCGAATTACATACCCTAGGAGCCTTTCGCCGGAAACGATCTAAGAAAACACAAAAGTGGAAACGGTGGCACAGCCACTTGGCATCTGAAAAATCCAAAACATTCGTGCGCATCTACAGACCCTACTGCAACATTTGAGCATGGTTTTAGCATTTCGAATTACATACCCTAGGAGCCTTTCGCCACAAACGGTCTAAGAAAACACAAAAGTGGCAATGGTGGCACAGCCACGTGGCACCTGAAAAATCTGAAACCTTCGTGCACATCTACAGACCCTACTGCAACATTTGAGCATGGTTTTAGCATTTCGAATTACATACCCAAGGAGCCTTTCGCCACAAACGGTCTAAGAAAACACAAAAGTGGCAACGGTGGCACAGCCACGTGGCACCTAAAAAATCTGAAACCTTCGTGTGCATCTATAGACCAT
Organism: Pictodentalium vernedei; assembly: GCA_031216915.1. Taxonomy (NCBI): domain Eukaryota; kingdom Metazoa; phylum Mollusca; class Scaphopoda; order Dentaliida; family Dentaliidae; genus Pictodentalium; species Pictodentalium vernedei. The sequence goes on from CM062288.1 coordinate 148,553,084, forward strand.
ACTGCAACATCTGAGAATTGTTTTAGCGTTTCGAATTACATACACTACGAGACTTTCGCCGGAAACAGTGTAAGAAAAACATGAAAGTGGCAATGGTGGCACAGCCACGTGGCACTCAAAAAATCTGAAACCTTTGTGCGCATCTATAGTCCCTACTGCAACATCTGAGCATGGTTTTACCATTTCGAATTACATACCCTAGGACCATTTCGCCGGAAACGATCTAAGAAAACACAAAAGTGGCTACGGTGGCACAGCCACGTGGCACCCGAAAAATCTGAAACCTTCGTACGCATCTATAGCCCCTACTGCAACATATGAGCATGGATTTAGCGTTTCGAATTACATACCCCACGAGCCTTTCGCCGAAAAGGTCTAAGAAAACACAAAAGTGGCAACGGTGGCACAGCCACGTGGCACCCAAAAAATCCGAAACCTTCGTACGCATCTATAGACCATACTGCAACATCTGAGAATAGTTTTAGCATTTCGAATTACATACCCTACGAGACTTTCGCCGAAAACAGTGTAAGAAAAACATGAAAGTGGCAGTGGTGGCATAGCCACGTGGCACTCGAAAAATCCGAAATCTTTGTGCGCATCTATAGTCCCTACTGCAACATCTGGGCATGGTTTTACCATTTCGAATTACATACCCTAGGACCATTTCGCCGGAAACGATCTAAGAAAACACGAACGTGGCAACGGTGGCACAGCCACATGGCACCTGAAAAATCCGAAACCTTCATACGCATCTATAGACCCTAATGCAACATATGAGCATGGTTTTAGCATTTTGAATTACATACCGTACGAGCCTTTCGCCGGAAACGGTCTAAGAAAACACAAAAGTGGCTATGGTGGCATAGCCACGTGGCACCCGGAAAATCCAAAACCTTCGTACGCATCTATAGACCGTACTGCAACATCTGAGCCTCGATTTAGCATTCCGAATTACATACCCTACGAGCCTTTCGCCGGAAAAGGTCTAAGAAAACACAAAAGTGGCAACGGTGGCACAGCCTGTGGCACCCAAAAAATCCGAAACCTTCGTACGCATCTATAGACCATACTGCAACATCTGAGAATAGTTTTAGCATTTCAAATTACATACCCTACGAGACTTTTGGCGGAAACGGTCTAAGAAAACATAAAAGTGGCTAAAGTGGCACAGCCACGTGGCACCCGAAAAATCCGAAACCTTTGTGCACATCTATAGTCCCTACTGCAACATATGAGCATGGTTTTAGCATTTCGAATTACTTTCCCTACGAGCCTTTCGCCGGAAACGATCTAAGAAAAACATGAAAGTGGCTACGGTGGCACAGCCACGTGGCACCCGAAAAATCCGAAACCTTCGTACGCATCTATAGACCATACTGCAACATCTGAGCATGGATTTAGCATTTCGAATTACATACCCTACGAGCCTTTCACCGGAAAAGGTCTAAGAAAACACAAAAGTGGCAACGGTGGCACAGCCACATGGCACCCAAAAAATCCAAAACCTTCGTATGCATCTATAGACCATACTGCAACATCTGAGAATAGTTTTAACATTTCGAATTACATACCCTACAAGACTTTCGGCGGAAACGGTCTTAGAAAACATAAAAGTGGCTAAAGTGGCACATCCACGTGGCACCCGAAAAATCCGAAACCTTTGTGCACATCTATAGTCCCTACTGCAACATATGAGCATGGTTTGAGCATTTCGAATTACATTCCCTACGAGCCTTTCGCCGGAAAGGATCTAAGAAAACACGAAAGTGGCTATGGTGGCACAGCCACGCCGCACCCGAAAAATCCGAAACCTTTGTGTGCATCTATAGACCCTACTGCAACATATGAGCATGGATTTAGCATTTCGAATTACATACCCTACGAGCCTTTCGCCGGAAACGGTTCAAGAAAACACAAAAGTGGCTACGGTGGCACAGCCACGTGGCACCCGAAAAATCCAAAACCTTCGTGCGCATCTATAGCCCCTACTGCAACATCTGAGCATGGATTTAGCGTTTCGAATTACATATCCTACGAGCCTTTTGCCGGAAACGGTCTAAGAAAACACAAAAGTGGCTACGGTGGCACAGCCACGTGGCACCTGAAAAGTCCAAAACCTTTGTGCGCATCTATAGTCCCTACTGCAAGATATGAGCATGGTTTTAGCATTTCGAATTACATTCCCTACGAGCCTTTCGCCGGAAAGGATCTAAGAAAACACGAAAGTGGCTACGGTGGCACAGCCACGTGGCACCCGAAAAATCTGAAACCTTCGTGTGCATCTATAGACCCTACTGCAACATATGAGCATGGTTTTAGCATTTCGAATTACATACCCTACGAGCCTTTCGCTGGAAATGGTTCAAGAAAACACAAAAGTGGCTACGGTGGCACAGCCACGTGGCACCCGAAAAATCTGAAACCTTCCTGCGCATCTATAGCCCCTACTGCAACTTCTGAGCATGGATTTAGCGTTTCGAATTACATATCCTACGAGCCTTTTGCCGGAAACGGTCTAAGAAAACATAGAAGTGGCTACGGTGGCACAGCCACGTGGCACCCGAAAAATCCGAAACCTTCGTGGGCATCGATAGACCCTACTGCAACATCTGAGCATGGATTTAGCATTTCGAATTACATATCCTACGAGCCTTTTGCCGGAAACGGTCTAAGAAAACACAAAAGTGGCTACGGTGGCACAGCCACGTGGCACCCGAAAAATCCGAAACCTTCCTACATATCTACAGATCATTTAGCAACACCCTAGTGTAATTTTAGAACTCCAAATTACATAGGTTGGGACTATTCAGCAAAAAAGTGAAAAAATAACGCATTTTTTAAGTGGCTCCACAGAAGCCACCTGGTGGCACAAAAATTTAAAAGTTGTATTTTTGGGTTGCACAGACCCTATCGGACAACTGTAGAAAGTTACAGCGTTTCGAATTACAAAACCGGACGTATGGAAGTACGGACGTACGGACGGAGATCATGACAATATCCTCGCATTTTTTAAAATGCGGGGATAAAAAAGCATCACATTTGTTTCAATGGGTTAAAATTGAGAAAAATACCCGGATAATGTCACAGTAACCACCATTGCAATATGCCAGTAAGGTGAAACTCTACCTGAAAAATATCCACATGGAAGAAAAGAAAGAAAAACCTCAAAACCTGCACATAAAAGTCCAAAAAGTATCACATTTGTTACAAAGGGTTAAAATTTAGAAAAATACCCTGAAAATGTTACAGTAACCACCATGGCAATATGCCAGTGAGGTAAAAGTCCACTTAAAAAAATATCAAAACCTGTACACAAAAGTCAAAAACCTGCACACAAAAGTAAAAAATTAAGGTAAATAAGCAGCTAAAGGGTTAAATAATATAATACTAGCTCCAAGAAGCATCCTAACATAAAACAGGAACCATGGCAATATGCTACAAGGTAAGTCGCCACTTGGAATAAAAGAAAGACAAACCTCAAAACCTGCATATAAAAGTGAAAAAAGTATCACATTTGTTTCAAAGGGTTAAAATGGAGAAAAATACCCTGAAATGTTAAGGTAACCACCATGGCAATATGCCAGTAAGGTAAAACTCCACTTAATGACAAAATTTCAAACCTGTACACAAAAGTCAAAAACCTGTACACAAAAGTCCAAAATTCAAGTAACTGAGCATGGAAAGGGTTGAATAAAATATTACTATCCCTGAAAAGCAAGCTAACATGAAAAAAAACACAAAAGTCCAAAATTCAAGTAACTAAGCATGGAAAGGGTTGAATAAAATATTACTATCCCTGAAAAGCAAGCTGACATACAAAAAAAGCCACCCCCCCCCCAAAAAAAAATCAAAACCTGCACACAAAAGTTCAAAAGGAATGAATCCAGACGCCAACGTCGATATGAGGGCTATGCCATAGGCTCACACAACTATTGTTGGTGAGCCAAAAATCACTATTTAATTTTAATTATATTTATGTGTACCCATACTATGTATGGTACACATAATGCCGGCATCTGGGGTGACCATCCGTCGTTCGTCCATCCTTTGTCCACCCGTCTGTCCATCTGTCCATCTGTCCGTCCGTCCATCTGTCCGTCCGGCGTCCGTATCCATTTCTTTGGCATTCGATAACTTGAAAAATATTGCTTGCATTGTCAAGTTACTTTATATTTCTGTTCAGGTTACTGATGTGCCGAGCTGTATAGTTTTTGGTGTAAATCGGATAATTTGATCCTGAGATATTAACCCTTTATCCTTCAAATTGAAAATTCCACCAATCCCTTTGGCATTCGATAACTTGAAAAATATTGCTTGGATTGTCTAGTTACTTTATATTTGTGTTCAGGTTACTGATTTGCCGAGCTGTATAGTTTTTGGTGTAAATCTGATGATTTGATACCGAGATATTAACCCTTTATCCTTCAAATTGAAAATTCCTCCAATCCCTTTGGCATTCGATAACTTGAAAAATATTGCTTGGATTGTCAAGTTACTTTATATTTGTGTTCAGGTTACTGATGTGCCGAGCTGTATAGTTTTTGGTGTAAATCTGTTATTTTGATCCTGAGATATTAACCCTTTATCCTTCAAATTGAAAATTTCTCCAATCCCTTTGGCATTCGATAACTTGAAAAATATTGCTTGGATTGTCAAGTTACTTTATATTTGTGTTCTGGCTACTGATGTGCCGAGCTGTATAGTTTTTGGTGTAAATCGGATAATTTGATCCTGAGATATTAACCCTTTATCCTTCAAATTGAAAATTCCTCCAATCCCTTTGGCATTCGATAACTTGAAAAATATTGCTTGGATTGTCTAGTTACTTTATATTTGTGTTCCGGTTACTGATGTGCCAAGCTGTATAGTTTTTGGTGTAAATCTGATGATTTGATCCCAGGATATTAACCCTTTATCCTTCAAATTGAAAATTCCTCCAATCCCTTTGGCATGAGATAACTCAAAAAATATCAATCCGATTGTCATGTTACTTTATATATTTATTCAGGGTACTGATGTGCTGTGCTGTATAGTTTTTTATGTAAATCTGATAATTTGATCCGGAGATATTAACCCTTTATCCATCAAATTAGACACTCCTCCAATCCATTTCTACATGTACATGTACCCATTCATTTTATGGTGTACATAATGTCGGCATCCATGGTGGCCCTCCGTCATACAGCTTTCTACTAGTTGCGCGTATGGGTACACATCTGACGATTTCATCGGCCTATTTTTTAATTTTTTTCCTCAAAAACATAGCTTATGACCCCTCATTTGAATGACCTCATTTCAATGAGGGGTCATAAGCTATGTTTTTGAGGCAAAAAATGGAAAAAAAATAGTTATTCAATAATTTTGTTTGAAAATGTCTGCTTTTCATGTTAGATAAAGGGTTAAATATATAGTTGCATTGTGGGAAAAAACTTGCATATTGATATTTTAACATTGTTCACACGGTTAACTGGCCTCTCACTGAAAGGAAAATCCATGTAGTGCTTGGATGCTGCCCAGGGTGCAGAACACTTATTGACCAACAGTATAGAGTATTAAATGAGTCTAAAAGAGTAAATTTAAGGTTTTACCAGTGCCAAAGTTATGACTGAGCCCATTTTTTTGGTGTTGTCTTATACCTGGTAGATATATTTAATCCCAGCATCAACCCATTCAAAACTTTCTTGTTTGAATTTCATTGTCATAATGTCCCCTTGGGAACCCCAGGAAGTGAAGCAGTGCTTGTTAATGTGGTAAACAAGCTGATTTAATGGTTAAATAGAACCAATTCCTGGAAGTCCTCTAAAATGGGCAACATGGGTATAAACGATTGGCTGGACTTGACTTTATATCCACGTTAGGTTCATGCTTAGCCATGGTACATAAATATGTGACCTTGAACACCAATAAATAAAAAAATGTCCATAATAGAACACTGGCGATCTTACTTTCATGAATGTTGGTCATGGCAGTGATCAACCCAAAACAAAAAGTTATTACTCAAAATGGCTGCACATCCTATATGAAAAGAAAGCTATTGTTGGTTGTTTCAGTTAGGGCTGGCACGATTATGAAATTTCACTTTTGATGATGAATAATTGATTAAAAAGTAGGCTTTAATCTTACTCTGTGCCCTCTAGAAACAACTATATAGAAAACAATATGTTGGGTGATTAGCTCCCCAGACCAGACATTCTTTAGGCATGCAGCACGCCTACTGCTCTCTGAGGAAAATTCAGACTCCTGACCATCTCAGGCCCAAACCTGAGCCTAGGCTCAGGTTTGGACCTGAGGTGTTCAAGAGGTAATAATAGCTGCATTGAGATTTTCAAAGGCAATTGTACTCCTTGGCAAACTGAGAAGGATAATTTTTATACCCCCACTATCGAAAAAAATGTGTGTATACTGGATTACATGCGTCTGTGTGTCCATCCGTGCATCCGTCCATCCGTGTGTGAGTCCATCCGAAAGTATTCATAACTTAAGTAAATTATTATTTTTTATAATATTTGTTGGTCAGAGGTATGCCCACACTAGTTATTTTTTTTTTATTTTTATTTTTATTTTTTTCTTGTTCACTTAGAAATTGTGTCCGTCCGAGCCAAATTTTGTCTGTTCAGCCTGTATATCGGGTATCGAATGTTCTATTGCAATGAAATTTGCCATGAACACTGCTCATGGTATAGCCTTTAAAAAAAGGATTCAACGATATTTCTCACATTCTGCTTTTTAGAGTTATCCCCCTTTTTTGCCTTAGAAATTGTAGGAAATAGACATTTGTCTGTTCAGCCTGTATCTCAGGTATGAGGTATCGGATTTTGGTGAAATATGGCATGCAGTTTGCCTATGCAGAGGCTTCTACCTCATTGCATAAAACTTCCAAACACCAAACAATTTACCATACCTTTTGACCTAGAAATTGTTGAAAACTTTCGAAGAAAATGGGAGGTGGGGGGGGGGGGGGGCATACTGGATTGGGGTTATCGGATTTCAGTGAAATATGGCATACAGTTTGCCTATGACAAAGGCTGCTGCCTCATTGCATAAAACTTCCAAACACCAAACAATTTACCATACCTTTTGACTTTGTTGGAAATTGTTGAAAAGTTTCAAAGAAAAAGGAAGGGGGGGGGGGTGGGGGTATACTGGATTGCGTCCATCCATCTGTGCATCCGTCCATCAGTCCGTACGAGAATATTCATAAATGATACTTGTTAGTCATAGGTATGCCCACACTAGGCGGTACACCACGTGGGGGTATGCACCGGACGAAAGTCCAGCTCTTGTTTGTACTCCCATACTTTCTAGAATGCCAGACCTGGTGTACTGTGTTGTTTCTTATCAACCTACTCACAATTGTTTACTTCAGGCTTGCACTACAGTGGAAGTCCCTAACTCGGATAAAATACTCTCAATTTTTGTCTTTCCCAAGCAATTTGGGAAAGAAAAGTGGTGCAAAAGCACCAATAAAAAATAAGCCAAAACTGGGTCGAGTGCAACCGGCGCAGACCCAGTATGGGATGCTCTCTCCCAAGTACAACTCCACGACTTCCGTTGCCAGTGCGCATATACCGTCTCTAAAGACTCATTCTTTTTATAATCCGCTTCGTGTCGAGATGTTTTTGCACGCTTATCAGTGTTTCTCCAGCTTGATGTTTGATGATTCCTGATTCATTGTGCATCAGTGTATCCTTTGTATTCTCAGGAACAGTGTTTTTTTATATTCTCTTTTATATTAATTATCCATAATGTATATTTAATTGTTCTCTCTCGAGTCGCGCACGAATTTCGTGTGCCATGCGGTTCAGACTTATAAAATTTCACAATTATTGTTAATGCTTTATTTGCTAATTTTTCTAATTGTGTTAGAGTTAGGTGTCAGCGGGGTACCACTCCTACAGTTTTTCTTCTTTCTTTTGAGAGTAGTCATCCTGTTGTGTGGTTCCCGGTCGACCGTCTGGGGTCTTTGTTTCTGTCACCTTTCTCTCTTCTTTGGGGGTGTTCTGTTTTCTGATTTCACCTTCTCTGCTCCTCTCACCTCTATCATGCCCAGGACAATTCCTTGTGGGCAATGTCTGCTGCCAAAGCATGTGGACGATTTACATTCGTCTTGTTCCTCCTGTAATGGGTGTTCGGCCGAGCGGCCATGTGGTGTCTGTGGATCATGGTCATCCACTTTCTGGGCGTCAGTTAACCGTGTCGTTCGTTCTCGTGGCCGTGCCTCCCGCTCCCGCGGGAAAGGAGAACGTGGTCGTTCGGGGCCTCCCGAGCCAACCTTGTCTGGTGAGAGTTATTCCTCCTCCGTGGGGGATGTGCAGGCTTTTCCTGTAGTGGATACTGCGGGAGCCGTTGAGTGTTCTGGTGAAGAGGTGCCTGGTTCCGGGACTACGGTCCCCCTCCAGTCGACATCTGAGGCTGTCACTAGGGTTGTGACTCCTCCTTCAGAGCCGAGCCGGTGTGCTCTCTCCACTATTTCACCAGCCTCAACGACTCCCGACGTATCTACTACTACTGCTGGTCCGTCTGCTTCGTCGTCAGTTTCAGCCGGCCTCAGCTTTTCACTGCAGGGGACTGCAGGAATGTCCAGTACTGTAGACATGGGATATTGGCCTCAGCCTTCCCTGACTTCAACTCGGCGAAGTCGGAAGGGGCTGCCGGCCGAACCCATCTCTGTGGTCTCTTTGCCGTCGAGCACCACAGTTGTTTCTTTGGATTCGGATGTTCTTAGTGGAAACACTATGAACTCCGTGGCGTTTCCGTCTACTCATTCTGGCCTCACGACCAGTTTTGCCTTTTGTGCAGCCTGGACCTTCTGCCCTGCAGAGGTCCGCGGTGACTCTCATGAGTTCTCGCCATATTGATCCTCGGGATGCCTCGTACCCCTATACACGTCTGCCTTCAGATGTTTCAGATGTCCTCGGGATGCCTCGTACCCCTATACACGTCTGCCTTCAGATGTTTCGGCTGCCGCCCGTCGTCCCGCGTCGGGTGTTTTGGAGGATCGTGACCCTTCGCTGGTTAAGAGGGTCGGAGGTGAAGCCACTTTGCCGGTTTGCTCCCCTGTCGAACCGGTTGGTACGGGCAGTGAGCTTAGGGAGGCCCTCTCCTTACTCACTCAGGTTCTTTCTAAGAGCCTTCCTGTTGCTTCCAGCGAGGCTATGAGTGGTTTCCAGGCGCCTCCTATGGCACCGCCACCCGGAATTGGAAACAGGCCGGTTTCTGATTCCCCTGGTGTCCTGACACCATGGGAGGCGTCGGCTGGTTTGCCCATGATGGGCTATGTGTCTTCCAACTCTGGGGAGGAGTCCGACATGATTGAGGTCGAAGGCCAGCAGTCTTCGGACTTGGGGGCAGCTCTTGACTTTGTGTTTGGGTTTCTGCCTGATCTCAAACTTGCTAACCAGCCGACAGTGTCAGCCTGGCCGCGATCATCGGTCGCGTGCCAACAGCCTATGGAGCAACCAGCTTCTGGGCGCCTTCGACCGTGCCAGTCGGTACAGGTGGTTGAAGCCTTTTCAGCATTGGACTCCAAGCTGAATTCCAAGGCTCTGAAGACTTCGTTCTTCACCAGGGTTGACACCTTTTTGCCTCCTGTGCGTTATCGTTCCTACGATTCCGCCAATCCGTCGGTCTGCCAGACTTTGACAGTTCTGGATGAGGACTCCACTTCCCTCGGGCTTTCCAAGCCCAAGTCTGCCATCATTCCAATGACGACTCTGGAGTCCACGTTGGGCTTATCTAGAGAGATGCTTGGCATGCTTTCTCTCTCAGATCACATCGTCTCAGCTTTGGCTGCTTATCTGCCTCCAGATAAGTTTGACGAGGTACAGGCTCCTTTGCGTGTGCTGTCCAAGGTGCTTATGCATCTTACTCACACGCATGCCCGTAACAAGGCTAATTTGGAATTAGTTTGAGGGGATGCTGTGCTGGACACAGGACGATCCCTTCCCGAGGAGCAGCGTGCTGCTCTTCGATCTGCTTCTTTGGCAGGTCCGCAACTTTTCCATGGTTCCGTGTCGACGGTCCGGGATGACGTCCTACGTCATTCCAAAGATCAGCTGCTGTTTCGTCAGCTTGATCAGCCTTCTAGGGGAGGCAAGGGCCGTTCCAAGCCTAACAAGTACCCTTCTGCTTCCTCTGTGAAGCAAAAGGCTGGTCCTTCTGCCACCGCCTCTACTTCTTACTCAAGGGGTAAAGGTAAGGGTCGGCAGAATCGAGGGAAGTCTCAGGATTCTTCATTTAGTAGAGGAGGTGGTTTCTCCTCTCGTGGGCCTCGTCGGGGCTCGAAATGAAGGTCCTCACCTCGACTCGTCCCAGGTTGGAGGAAGGATAGCAGAGTTCGCAGACCATTGGGCCACCATCACATCCGATCCGTGGGTGTTAGATGTTGTTCGGTCCGGGCTGCGAATATCCTTCCGACGGCACCCCACTCTGTCAAGGGTGCCTCTTCCAACCACAGTTCCTTCAGACGTTTTACGTCGGGAACTTTTGTCCACGGAGATTGCCAATCTCCTGGCAAAGGGGGCGATCGAGGTCGTCAAGAACATTCAGTCAGTGGGTTTCTATTCCCGCCTGTTCTTGGTGCCGAAGAAGGACGGCCGACTCTGACCAGTTATCGATCTGAGTATCCTGAACCAGTCTATCATTGCTCCCAAGTTCAGCATGGAGACTTTCAGGTCGGTCCGACAATCAATTCACCAGGGAGATTTCGCTGCCACCATCGACCTGCGAGACGCTTACTTCCACGTTCCGATGCATCGGGCGTCACGGAAGTATCTCAGGTTCAGTTTTCTGGGGCGAGTTTACCAGTTCAAGGCCATGCCTTTCGGCCTCAACCTGGCTCCTTGGGCATTCACCAGACTGATGTCGCATGTGATAGCGTTCCATCGCACACAGTCCAGGGTGACTACTTCGGCATATCTGGACGATATCCTCCAGAGGCATTCCAATGCTGCCTTACTGGAGTTGGATGTCGCCACTCTGTTGAGCTTGCTCATGTCGCTAGGATTCAGAGTCAACGAGGAGAAGTCGGACCTGGTCCCTTCTCAGTCGTTTTGTCATCTGGGGATGTCTTTCCAAACCACATTCAATTTGGTAGCGGTTCCCCAGGCCAAGGCTGTGATTCTCTCAGCTTTTGCTCTGACTCTGTCCCAGTCCATGTCCGCGACCGCTCGGAGTTTTCTCTGGCTCATCGGTCTCTGTGGTTCGGTGACGGATCTCATTCCTCTAGGTCGGCTGCATGTCAGACCTCTCCAACACTTTCTGCTCAGCCGTTGCAGGCCGAATGTAGATTCTCTGGATCAGGTGCTTCCGTTTCCGGAATCTCTGTATCCTCACCTTCTTCCCTGGACAGATGTTCAGTGGATTACGCAGGGTGTTCCATTGGACTTACCCACGTCCGATCGCGTTCTGACGGCAGATGCAAGCGATCTCGGATGGGGTGCGACGTTGGATCCTCTCGGTCTTTCCCTACACGGGATATGGGACCAGGATCAAGCAGCTCTACACATCAACCAGAAGGAGCTTCTTGCTCTTCTTCTGAGTTTCAGGCAGTGGATCCCTCACCTGTCGAATCGCCAGGTCCTTCTGCTATCCGACAATTCGACAGTGGTTGCTTACATTCGGAACCAGGGCGGCACGCACTCGGTTCCGATGTACGAATTAGCTCGGGATCTTCTACTGCTCGCTCAGGATGTTCACGCCGGAGTGGTAGTTCGTCACATTCCCGGTCGTCTGAACATCCTAGCCGTCTCCCTGTCCCGACAGGGCAGGGTTATTTCCACCGAGTGGATGCTTCACAGGGCAATGTTTGTGATCTCTGGGGACGTCCCCACATCGACCTCTTTGCGACTCGTTGGAACCATCAGGTGGACACTTTCGTGTCCCCGTGTCCAGATCCTCTGGCTTTTGCCGTGGACGCTCTGTCACTCGATTGGAACGGTCTAGTCGGCTACGCCTTCCCGCCGGTTCCGATTCTTCCTCAGGTTCTCGCCAAAATTCGAACCTGCAGTTGTCGAATCATTCTGATCGCTCCCCCGTTGCCTCAGCGGGTGTGGATCAATCAGCTCCGCTCGCTGATGGCGGCAGTTCCGGCACGTCTCCCGCTACGTCGCGACCTTCTTTGTCAAGGTCGCCCGAGGAGGTTTCACGTCGACCCGACTTCGTTGTGCCTTCACGCGTATCTTTTGTCAGGTCCTGTCTCCTCCGAAGGAGTTTTTTCGAGACGAGCAGTGGGGGGGGGGGGGGGGGGGGGGGGTGCCGTTCGAACCTTTATCCCAGGTGGATATGCATTTTCTCACATATAAGACGGCTTTTCTGATGGCATTTGCTTCGGCCAGATGGGTTAGTGAGCTTCACGCCCTCTCGGTTGACCCGGCCTTTTTTAGGAGCTCTCCCAACAGTGTTACTTTTACCACTGATTGCACCTTTTTGGCCAAGAATCAGTTACCAGATACTACTCCTCCTCCTATCTGTATCAGGGCTCTTCCTTCTGTTGAGGGTAATTGCCCTTTGCTCTGTCTGGTCCGTGCTATTTGCATTTATCTCGATCCGACACGCTTCATACGGAAAGGCAGGAAACGTTTTTTTCTGTCTCTTATTCTGGGTCGACAGAAGATCTCTCCTCAATCCATTTCTCGATGGATTTGTCTTGCTATTCGTACGGCTTATGGTCGTTTAGCAGCTGGCGATTGTATTACCAATCGTATTTCTGCCCACGAGGTGCGGGCACTGTCCACCTCTTGGGCTTATTCTAACTCCGTCAAGTTGTCGGATGTTATGCAGGCAGCCTACTGGAGAAATGCTTCTACTTTCTCCACCTTTTATTTGTGCCAGTTGCAGGAGCAGTTGGAGGACCTTTTTGCCCTGGGTCCTCTTTTTTCTTCTCAGGCTGTTGTCTGCCATAGCCATTAGGCTTCTTGAGGGTCAGTTTCAGCCTTGTGCTGTTACTGCCCTTTTTCTGTCTGTGTGTCATACAGGCCCATATGTCTCCTTTCATTGTCCTTTACCAATGATTGCGACATTTTGGTTGATAAGCCTCGGGACTTCTTCCTTCTGCTTCACGGTTCCAGTGCACTGGGGTTATGTGTGGGTTGGTTATGCGATTCCCTCCAGCCTTTTGTCTAGTCAGCCTGAAGTAAACAATTGTGAGTAGGTTGATAAGAAATCTAAATTTTATAGTAAATTTCCTTTCTTATTATACCTACCACAATTGTTTACATGGAGGCCCTCTCGTCTTCTTTACGGGTAAAGAATCTTTCCTCCCCGCTGATCACATAACTCTAACGTTGACGGATTCAAAAAGAATGAGTCTTTAGAGATGGTATATGCGCACTGGCAACGGAAGTCGTGGAGTTGTACTCGGGAGAGAGCGTCCCGTACTGGGTCTGCGCTGGTTGCACTCGACCCAGTTTTGGCTTATTTTTTATTGGTGCTTTTGCACCACTTTTCTTTCCCAAATTGCTTGGGAAAGACAAAAATAGAGAGTATTTTATCTGAGTTAGGGACTTCCACTGTAGTGCAAGCCTGAAGTAAACAATTGTGGTAGGTATAATAAGAAAGGAAATTTACTATAAAATTTAGATATCTTTATACTTCTTTTTCCATATCAATTGCAATGTATTTTGATATTCTACAGCTTGTGACACTTTTTATGAGCACGATAGGGAGGAAAGTAATAACTAATAATCCATCTGTAAAAGCGTGGTGACTCAGTGGTAATCCATTGAATTCAAACCGAAAGGTTTACGGTTCGATCCCTGCCAGGAGTAACTTCGATGTGTCCTTGGGCAAGGCACTTCATCCTGATTACCCACTTGGGGATACGGTGTTCTGTGGGCTAAGGTGTACTGCACATTGATGGTACACTTGTCTTCAAGCAAAACTAACCCTGCTTGTGTTGAATTAGTACATTGGGAAGTCTGACAGTTGCTCCCTGATACTCGGTGGTTCTCTCCCGGTACTCCGGCTTCCTCCACCCGTAAAACTGTCCGACATGAGGTGACCCTGGCTTTCAAAAGTGTTGTTAACCCCCAATAAATAAATCAGTAAGGGAGTGATGAAAGCACATAATCACTGACTTTGAAATTGTAGTTGATTATAGGTGTTTCCGACAATTAGTCAACTTATCGATTAATCATGAAGGGCCTAGTTTTAGTTAGTTACATGCAGTGGGCTACCTTTTTCTATACTGAATCTTCTAGTAAAAATCATGGATAAACACACACAAAATACCCCTCAGTTTGAAGTGAAAATTATCTACTAGAGAGTGAGCTGGGTGGGATTCATAGAGACTTGATCTGATCAGAAACTATTATCCCTTTACCCAATGAATTGAACAAATCCACTACGTAAAATACAAAAATCACCATTCAAATTTTGCTACATTTTCAATTTTTCTCTTCCAAACCATATCTTATGACACATCATTGGAATGAGCTTGACAAGCTCATTCCAGTGAGGGGTCATGAGCTATGATATGGAAGAAAAAACTAGAAGACAAATTTTTTTTGGGAAAAATAATTGGTACTGTCATCTTCAGCTTGCTTTAGGTAAGTTTTGAACTTGAATCCATCTATTGTGTATCACTTATGTTAAAAAAGTGCTACCCTGACAACACCACCATCCAGTCCAGGTTAATAAAATAAGATAACAGTGGGTGGCTGGTTTGAACTATTCATTCTTGTTCAGAGTTGAGTAAAGAAAAAGAAAACTATTTTGCTAAAAGTTTGCAAAACTGAAATATTTCAATCATACCAAACTTGACTGAAACTTCCAGCTGAACTGTATCTTTGAATTCTGTATCTTTGTACATGTAATTACACCCCTGCATTTTCAAAAGTGGTGACTAATCAGTGATCTTTTGTGCATTCCTGCCAGAGTGCGTCTGTCCATCTATAACAACTTTGCACCTTCATATCTCAGCCAGTAGATGTTGGATTTAAATGATCTTTGGTATGCTGATAGAACACCCTGGGAGAAAGGACATACACAAGTAACAAGTTTTGTCCATTTTTTTTCTAGAGTTATGGGCCTTTTTCTGCTTTTTTCAACTTAGAAACACTTGGCAGGGGATACCGGTGGCCTTGTACCTTGTTAGGTCTATTATACCCCTGAACTCCAAAATAGGATTCAGGGTATCTAATTATACCCCCGCTTCGAAGAAGTGGGGGCTATATAGGAATTGCCCTGTACGTCCGTCCGTCCATCCGTCTGTACGTCTTTCCGGACATGAAATTCTTGTGTGCGCAACTCCTCCTACATTTATCAATCAATTTGGACAAAACTTTTCAGACATCATCACTACTAAGTGAACATGCGCTTATTCCAAGATTTTTGATCTGCGACAATTTTAACCAGGTTATCTCCCTTTGACTTGGATTTATTATGTCTTTCCGTTCGAACAAATTCTTGTGTGCGCAACTCCTCCTACATTAATGAACCGATTTTGATGAAACCTTTCAAACATCATCTCTACTAAGTGAACATGTGCATATTCCAAACTTTTTGATCTGCGACAATTTTAACCAGGTTATCTCTCTTGAACTTTGATTTAATATGGGTTTCTGCATGGAATTCTTGTGTGTGCAACTCTTCCTACATTTATCAATCAATTTGGACGAAAGTTTACAGACATCATCACTACTAAGTGAACATGCGCATATTCCAAAATTTTTGACCTGTGGCAATTTTAACTAGGTTATCTCCCTTTAACTTAGATTTATTATGGGTTTCTACATGAAATTCTTGTGCGTTCAACTCCTCCTGCATTTATCAATCAATTTGGACAAAACTTTTCAGACATCATCACTACTAAGTGAACATGCGCATATTCCAAGATTTTTGATCTGCGACAATTTTAACCAGGTTATCTCCCTTTGACTTAGATTTATTGTGTCTTTCCATCCGAACAAATTCTTGTGTGTGCAACTCCTACATTAATGAACCAATTTTGATGAAACCTTTCAAACATCATCTCTACTAAGTGAACATGTGCATATTCCAAACTTTTTAATCTGCGACAATTTTAACCAGGTTATCTCTCTTGAACTTTGATTTAATATGGGTTTCTACATGAAATTCTTGTGTGCGCAACTCCTCCTACATTTATCAATCAATTTGGACAAAACTTTTCAGACATCATCACTACTAAGTGAACATGCGCATATTCCAAGATTTTTGATCTGCGACAATTTTAACCAGGTTATCTCCCTTTGACTTAGATTTATTATGTCTTTCCGTTCGAACAAATTCTTGTGTGCGCAACTCCTCCTACATTAATGAACCGATTTTGATGAAACCTTTCAAACATCATCTCTACTAAGTGAACATGTGCTTACTCCAAACTTTTTGATCTGCAACAATTTTAACCAGGTTATCTCTCTTGAACTTTGATTTAATATGGGTTTCTGCATGAAATTCTTGTGTGCGCAACTCCTCCTACATTTATCAATCAATTTGGACGAAAGTTTACAGACATCATCACTACTAAGTGAACATGCGCATATTCCAAAATTTTTGAGCTGTGGCAATTTTAACTAGGTTATCTCCCTTTAACTTAGATTTATTATGGGTTTCTACATGAAATTCTTGTGCGTGCAACTCCTCCTACATTTATCAATCAATTTGGACAAAACTTTTCAGACATCATCACTACTAAGTGAACATGCGCATATTCCAAGATTTTTGATCTGCGACAATTTTAACCAGGTTATCTCTCTTTGACTTAGATTTATTGTGTCTTTCCATCCGAACAAATTCTTGTGTGCGCAACTCCTCCTACATTAATGAACCGATTTTGATGAAACCTTTCAAACATCATCTCTACTAAGTGAACATGTGCATATTCCAAACTTTTTAATTTCCGACAATTTTAACCAGGTTATCTCTCTTGAACTTTGATTTAATATGGGTTTCTACATGAAATTCTTGTGTGCGCAACTCCTCCTACATTTATCAGTCAATTTGGACAAAACTTTTCAGACATCATCACTACTAAGCAAACATGCGCATATTCCAAGATTTTTGATCTGCGACAATTTTAACCAGGTTATCTCCCTTTGACTTAGATTTATTATGTCTTTCCGTTCGAACAAATTCTTGTGTGCGCAACTCCTCCTACATTAATGAACCGATTTTGATGAAACCTTTCAAACATCATCTCTACTAAGTGAACATGTGCATATTCCCAACTTTTTGATCTGCGACAATTTTAACCAGGTTATCTCTCTTGAACTTTGATTTAATATGGGTTTCTGCATGAAATTCTTGTGTGCGCAACTCCTCCTACATTTATCAATCAATTTGGACGAAAGTTTACAGACATCATCACTACTAAGTGAACATGCGCATATTCCAAAATTTTTGAGCTGTGGCAATTTTAACTAGGTTATCTCCCTTTAACTTAGATTTATTATGGGTTTCTACATGAAATTCTTGTGCGTGCAACTCCTCCTACATTTATCAATCAATTTGGACAAAACTTTTCGGACATCATCACTACTAAGTGAACATGCGCATATTCCAAGATTTTTGATCTGCGACAATTTTAACCAGGTTATCTCTCTTTGACTTAGATTTATTGTGTCTTTCCATCCGAACAAATTCTTGTGTGCGCAACTCCTCCTACATTAATGAACCGATTTTGATGAAACCTTTCAAACATCATCTCTACTAAGTGAACATGTGCATATTCCAAAATTTTTAATTTCCGACAATTTTAACCAGGTTATCTCTCTTGAACTTTGATTTAATATGGGTTTCTACATGAAATTCTTGTGTGCGCAACTCCTCCTACATTTATCAGTCAATTTGGACAAAACTTTTCAGACATCATCACTACTAAGCAAACATGCGCATATTCCAAGATTTTTGATCTGCGACAATTTTAACCAGGTTATCTCCCTTTGACTTAGATTTATTATGTCTTTCCGTTCGAACAAATTCTTGTGTGCGCAACTCCTCCTACATTAATGAACCGATTTTGATGAAACCTTTCAAACATCATCTCTACTAAGTGAACATGTGCATATTCCCAACTTTTTGATCTGCGACAATTTTAACCAGGTTATCTCTCTTGAACTTTGATTTAATATGGGTTTCTGCATGAAATTCTTGTGTGTGCAACTCCTCCTACATTTATCAATCAATTTGGACGAATGTTTACAGATATCATCACTACTAAGTGAACATGCGCATATTAAAAATTTTTGAACTGTGGCAATTTTAACTAGGTTATCTCCCTTTAACTTAGATTTATTATGGGTTTCTACATGAAATTCTTGTGCGTTCAACTCCTCCTGCATTTATCAATCAATTTGGACAAAACTTTTCAGACATCATCACTACTAAGTGAACATGCGCATATTCCAAGATTTTTGATCTGCGACAATTTTAACCAGGTTATCTCCCTTTGACTTAGATTTATTGTGTCTTTCCATCCGAACAAATTCTTGTGTGTGCAACTCCTACATTAATGAACCAATTTTGATGAAACCTTTCAAACATCATCTCTACTAAGTGAACATGTGCATATTCCAAACTTTTTAATCTGCGACAATTTTAACCAGGTTATCTCTCTTGAACTTTGATTTAATATGGGTTTCTACATGAAATTCTTGTGTGCGCAACTCCTCCTACATTTATCAATCAATTTGGACAAAACTTTTCAGACATCATCACTACTAAGTGAACATGCGCATATTCCAAGATTTTTGATCTGCGACAATTTTAACCAGGTTATCTCCCTTTGACTTAGATTTATTATGTCTTTCCGTTCGAACAAATTCTTGTGTGCGCAACTCCTCCTACATTAATGAACCGATTTTGATGAAACCTTTCAAACATCATCTCTACTAAGTGAACATGTGCTTACTCCAAACTTTTTGATCTGCAACAATTTTAACCAGGTTATCTCTCTTGAACTTTGATTTAATATGGGTTTCTGCATGAAATTCTTGTGTGCGCAACTCCTCCTACATTTATCAATCAATTTGGACGAAAGTTTACAGACATCATCACTACTAAGTGAACATGCGCATATTCCAAAATTTTTGAGCTGTGGCAATTTTAACTAGGTTATCTCCCTTTAACTTAGATTTATTATGGGTTTCTACATGAAATTCTTGTGCGTGCAACTCCTCCTACATTTATCAATCAATTTGGACAAAACTTTTCAGACATCATCACTACTAAGTGAACATGCGCATATTCCAAGATTTTTGATCTGCGACAATTTTAACCAGGTTATCTCTCTTTGACTTAGATTTATTGTGTCTTTCCATCCGAACAAATTCTTGTGTGCGCAACTCCTCCTACATTAATGAACCGATTTTGATGAAACCTTTCAAACATCATCTCTACTAAGTGAACGTGTGCATATTCCAAAATTTTTAATTTCCGACAATTTTAACCAGGTTATCTCTCTTGAACTTTGATTTAATATGGGTTTCTACATGAAATTCTTGTGTGCGCAACTCCTCCTACATTTATCAGTCAATTTGGACAAAACTTTTCAGACATCATCACTACTAAGCAAACATGCGCATATTCCAAGATTTTTGATCTGCGACAATTTTAACCAGGTTATCTCCCTTTGACTTAGATTTATTATGTCTTTCCGTTCGAACAAATTCTTGTGTGCGCAACTCCTCCTACATTAATGAACCGATTTTGATGAAACCTTTCAAACATCATCTCTACTAAGTGAACATGTGCATATTCCCAACTTTTTGATCTGCGACAATTTTAACCAGGTTATCTCTCTTGAACTTTGATTTAATATGGGTTTCTGCATGAAATTCTTGTGTGTGCAACTCCTCCTACATTTATCAATCAATTTGGACGAATGTTTACAGATATCATCACTACTAAGTGAACATGCGCATATTCCAAAATTTTTGAACTGTGGCAATTTTAACTAGGTTATCTCCCTTTAACTTAGATTTATTATGGGTTTCTACATGAAATTCTTGTGCGTGCAACTCCTCCTACATTTATCAATCAATTTTGACAAAACCTTTCAAACATTATCACAACTAAGTGAACATACGCATATTCCCAAATTTTTGATCTGCGACAATTTTAACCAGGTTATCTCCCTTTAACTTGGATTTATTATGGGTTTTCAAATGGGATTCTTGTGTGTGCAACTCCTCCTACATTAATGAACCGATTTTGAATACATGTTGCACATTGTAAATGTGTTTTTCCAAATGTAAACCATATATGTGTGGGCTCTTTAAGTATTCAGTGCTGTTCTGTGGAAGGCCACATGCAAATACAAATTTCAACAACAAAAAATGATCTTTATGTATACATTTCCTTATGGCCTTCGCCTACATGATCAGAAGTGCATTCCTCTAAAAACCCAAAGCGGGGGTATTAATCACCTTCAGTGATAGTTCTAGTTGAGACCTTCATCCATTAATGCATCCGTGAGTGTGTGTGTCCATCTGTAGAAACATTTCCCCTTGTAACCCGGGTGTGGATTACCAGATTTGGTTGTCCTTTGGTATGCTGATAGGCTAGCATAGGGTAAAAGGGCCTCCATATAGAATGGGTTCTCTCCACACTTTCTTGCCAGATTTGTGGTCCCTGTTACCTTCGTACAAAATTTCACCTTGTAGCATGGATGTGGATAATCAAATTTTGTTGTCCTTTGGTGTGTTAATAGACCAGCATTAGGGAAAGTACCTCCATGTAGTATGGATTCTGTTCACACTTTTTTACAAGAGTTATGACCTCTTGTTGGACCTAGAAAATGTGCCGGTACAAACACTTTGTCTTGTAGCTTAGGTGTGGGAAAGCAGTTTTTTTGTCCTTTGGTATGTTGATTGACCAGCAAGCGAGAAAGGATCTCCATGGATTCTGTCTGCACTTTTTTGCCAGAGTTGTTGCTGTTGTCGGGCTTCGAAAATGCAGACCCAGGTAGGTACAAATATGTTGCCTCGGGTGTGCATAATCCAATTTGGTTGTTCTTTGGTATGCTGAAAGACCAACAATTGTAGTCATAGTTGGACATAGAAAAGAGTGATATTCAAGCTTGAAAATAAGCAGACTATCCTCTGCAGACTAAGGTCCACAAAGAGTGAATTTGGTGATGTTACCCTGCACAGCATCTTCAACTTAAGTTGGTATTCATTTTAATTTAAATCAGCTGCCCGATTCATTTGCCTTCGAATCTTTTCACTGGAATTTTGCTTGGTATTTCATCTTAATCGTCTCACAAAATGTATAGCTGAGATAGAAATTGAACATAAATAATGTTGAAAATAAAGACCAAGTGTAATTTCTGCTATATTAACACAAAAAGCATCTGTAACCATGCCACCATCAATGCTAATTCCAGTTTCACTAGTCATCATTACCACTGCTGAAACAAATTTAAAGTTCCCAAGCAATATCGACAATGAGCTTACGGATGATAGTGGCTAGCCCCGTGCAGTTCCCGGTACAGAATTCTCACACCCATTTCTGTTTCTAAACAAAAATCCTTACTGGTAATATTCCAACTATATCATCAAGGCATGCCTTCAATAAAGGCATGCCTTGATGATGTAGTTGCAATTTTTTTATCAGTTGGGACTTCAAGATACCTGAATTCGATTCAAGGCTTGATTTGATTTTGAATAATAGACTTGATTTGATTTGAGATTTGATTCAAATACAAAATTTGTGATTCGAGGGCCCTATTTGTTTTTTTTCTCTTGTTCATAGATCATGCAAATTATCCAAGTATCTTAGTTTGTAAAACTACCTGTCCAGAAACAAAATAGCAAAAAAGTACCCCAAATCACTAAAGCTCAATTTATTCAAGGCTAGTTCTTATGAAACTTAATACGATGATGCGTATTGACAAGAGGAAGACAATATATGAATTTATTTATTTATTGGTGTTTTAAGGTCACATATTTCTGCACACAGTGGCTAATCATGACCAAGACAGTTTTACGGGTGGAGGAAGCCAGAGAACCACTGAGCAACAGCAAGCAACTGTCAGCTCCCCAACATACTAACTCCACACAAGCAGGGTTAGCATTGGCTGAAGACAGGTGCACCATCGAAGTGTAGTACACCTTAGTACACAGTGTCACCATGCCCCTACGGAGGCAATGGGGTGGAGTGTCTTGCCGCAGGTGGGATTCGAACCGAGGACCTCCAGGCTTGCAGCCTGCACCTCTAGCTATTGAGCCACCGCACCCCTAGACAATATATTAAAAGTGTCAAGAACCTCACCATTGCATAAATAAATATGCACCAATCTCACCATTTCCTTTGTGGCCATTGCACAGGTTGGGTGATCTACTATTCCTCAGATGACTATATTTACAGATAGCTGCCCACGAGCCTGGTTAAAACATTTCAATGGAGTGGAAACTTCTCTTAACCCTTTCAACTCAAAAGCCTGATTTTCTGGGACAGGATATGTCCTGCTTTCATAAACTAAATGGCTATTCCGTGAGTTTGTATGGTAGCCTAATCAATATTTTCAACGTGCAACCCAATGGCTGCACGTTGAAAATATCAATTGGTCTATCCCCATACAAGTATAATTAATGGACTCTTCCAATTGATTCCATTGAACTGACATGGAAGATACCATCAGGGTTCAAAGGGTTGATGTCCTAACAGAGCTTCTACCCAGTGTACAAAAACACTCTTTCCTTCATCAGGGTTGCCACAGCTTTCTGGAAATGAAATTCAAGGACTTTCGGGACCTTTTGTGCCAAAATTCAAGGATTTTCCAGTCGACAAAGGATTCACGTGAGCAGTGTTAACAGTGAGGAACAATTTGTTAGCCCTCAGATTGGATGATAGCACTTCTTGTTGGATTCTACTTCCTAGTTTCACTTAACCCCTGCACTCTGATGTTGAAATATAAGCATTTCAAAGCTGCAAATTTGACCTATAATGCCACCAGGAAATTAAGCAATTCAATCTTGTTTGACAGAGCTCATTTCTCTCGCCAGAACATACCTTATGACCCCCTCACTGGAATGAGTTCAATGCACCATTCCAATGAGGGGTCATAAGTTTTGTTTTTGGTATCAAAACAGAATAAAACAAGTTGCCCTGTTTGTTGTCCCCGAAGAGACAAAAAGAAAGATATAAGAATGAAGTAATAAGACCCCACAATGTAGATCTTCTGTTTCTCAGGCTATTTTTTGTAAAATTGCATGAAGGCGGCATTTTTTCATTTTTGTAATTATTTGTTTTAGGCCTCAAAATCTACAGAATTGCATGGGTGGTGGTGTATTTTGTCCCTGGAGTTCAACGCTAAAACATTGTAAAGCCTTGTTGCACTCAAGGGACAAATTTATCAGTTTTATTAATTTGGGTATAATATCAGACATAAACCATTTAATTTTTATTTTTTTAAGTATGCATTGGTTATAAAAAGAGATCATGCGGCAGCCAAAATGACCCTGCATGAGGGTCTGAGAAACAGATTTTTAACTTTTTTCGGGCCTAATCACCACCACACTATACATGCATATCTGAATGAAATTTAAAGGAAAATAATTGAAAATTTTAATAATTATTAACTTATCGGTGTTTAACATCACTTTCAGCATCCATGGCTATATCATGACCATATCATAGTTGTGAAATAAAATTTAACCAATCATTTATATGAACATGTATGGTTCCCTGTAGAAATACTAGAAGTGAAGCTGTGCTTGTTTACTGTGGTATACAACCTGTTTTTACTGGTAAAATAGGACCTAGTCCTCGGGTGGGAAAGTCTTCTAAAATGGGCAACACGAGTTTTAATGATTTACTCGACTTTACTTTATATCCATGTTGTGATCATGATTAGCCATTGTGCAGAAACAGGTCACGTTGAACACCAATAAATAAGTATACATATGGTGCCCGCTTTAGAGGATTTCCACCCCAAGTATTCTTACCTGGTTTTAGTTTACCAATGAAGACACTTTTGACAACCGGGTCATCTCAGGGCAGAGTTTTATGGGTGGAGGAAGCCGGAGTAACCACCAAGCAACTGTCGGACTCCCCAGCATACTAACTCCACACAAGTAAGGTTACCATTGGTTGAAGACAAGTGCACCATCGACATGCTGTAAGCCTTAGTACACAACGCCACCATGCCCCCCACATGGGCAGTTGGAATTAAGTGCCTTGCCCATGGACACAATGCATTTGGCCCTGGTGGGGATTGGTCCGTGGACCATTCAGATGAAAAAAAAAATTGAGAGTCCATTTTGGCTGAAAAATCCGAAAAAAAGTAGGAAATAATAGTTGAATTTGACCTAGGTATTATATAGTTATGAATCAATACCAAAAACTGATTCTGAATAGTCATCAAAAAGTTATTGGACAGAAACCAAAGTTGGGCGAATGGACAGACGGACAAACAAACCAGCTGAAAACAGATAAAAAAAAAATATAAAAGTTGTGCACACAAGAATCTCTCAAAGAAATCTGTATTAAATCTTAAGTTCACGGGATGTTATTTATTGGTTATTGGAGTTTAATGACACCTTCCACAGCAAGGTCCCAGTTTTACAGGTGGAGGAAGCTGGAAAGAACCACTGATGAACACTAAGAAACTATCAGAGTCACCAACTTACTAACTCTGTGCAAGCAGAGTTAGTAGTGTTTGAAGTCAAGTGCACCATCAGGTTTTATGCCTTAGTACACTTAGCCCTCATATGGGCAATCAGGAGTAAGTGTCTTGTGCAAGGACACAATGCTGTTAACACTGGTCAGGATTGAACCATCGATCTTACAGTTTAAAGTCCAGTGCTTTAACCACTGGGCCACCATGCAAAGTCAAGATACACCTTGTTAACCCTTTGAACACTGGTGGTATCTTCCATGCCAGTTAAATGGCAGAAATTGGAAGAGTCCATATCCATTATTTGGGAGTAGAGCAATTAATATTTTCAATGTGCAGCCTGAAGGCTGCACATTGAAAATATTAATTGTTCCACCGCACACGTTCACTTAGTAACCATCCTACTTAATGAAATTATGACGTATCATGTTGCTGGACCGAAAAAGTGGTCTCTCATGTTGAAAGAGTTAAGTCATCACAGATTAGAGATGGGCAATATATCGAAAAACCAAACCGATATCATGGGTATATGAAGAACCAAACCAAACCAATCATTTAATACCAAAACTGTAAATTTTGATATTTTCTTACATTCACTATTTATAAGGTCCTGCTGAGGCTTGATAGCAAGTGAAGGGTTCATTTTCCAGAAAGAAGTGGCAGATTTTCTTTTCAGTTTTGTTAACCCTTTACCCAACGTAACGGCCAAAACCGGCCAGCGCTATTCTTAAAAATCGCCAATTAATTTTCATTATTTTTTTCATTTTTTGTCTCAAAAACATAGGTTATGACCCCTCGTTGGAACGAGCTCGTCGAGCTCGTTCCAATGAGGGGTCATAACCTATGTTTTTGAGACAAAAAATGAAAAAAATTAGTTATTCAAGAATTTTTTTTGCAAGTGTCGTCTGCTTTTCATGTTAGGTAAAGGGTTAATTCCCTCAGGGGCCTGCACAATTGTCCTGAATTCTCACTTGACTACAACCTGTACATGTCCAGCTGCTTGGCAGCTATTTCTAGCCAAGTCTTGGTAGCCTTAAGCAGCCAAGATTTGTCTAGAAATCACTGCCCAGGTGCTTTGTCTAATATCAGTAGGACCTCTTGAAGATGGCATGGTCAAGGCACATGCTCTGAGATTGCATACACCTGAAATAGGGCACTAAGGGTTTAGGTGTGTTTAGAACTAGTCACAAATTGGATTAAATGCCTGTATTGGATGTACTGATGCCGAATAGGTCTATAAACAAAGAAAAACTGGGGAGGGTCAGAGTAATGTCTCGACAGGTTACAAGATATTTTATTCAATTAACAGGAGTTTACTCTTTTACCTATATTCAATTAACAGGTCAAATATGTATTGGAGGTATGGTAAATGGTTTTGTGTTGAGAAATTATATTCAATTAACAGAGATATACAATTAAGAGATGACCAATTGAGTGGGCTCCACCGTACCAAGGTATACCCCCTAAAAATATTGAACCGAACTCAAAATTCCAATGCTGCCTATCCTTAGCGCAGATTACAATTTTTGGAATATACACATGTTGGTCGGTTAATGGTCATGTTTGAAAAGTTTTATTGAACTCTGTTCCTAAATGTAGCTTGAAGTAGAGCTCAAACAGTTAACCGATTAATCGATTAATCACTGATCAACATCTTGATCGATCCAAAAAGTAATTGTTCAATTAACCGTTACTTTTAAACTAAAGTATTATATGGGTCACAAAGAAAGAAACTGGCTCCAAAACAGGCCAACATTGTCACACTGACTCACATCAATTATATGAGACAGAGAAAAGTATGCAAGTTACTTGCTGACATACTTGTTTACTTGCATGATCATCATACTGTATCAGTAGCGGGAAATGGTCATTCTTAACCCTTTACCCATTGCGGGTAGCAGACGATACTTGCAAAATAAATTCATAAAGTACTAAAAAATTTCAATTTTTGTCTCAAAAACATAGCTTATGACCCCTCATTGGAATGAGCTCAACGAGCTCGTTCCAGTGAGGGCTCATAAGCTAAGTTTTTGAGACAAAATTGAAAACATAATAATTTGAATGAAGATTTTTGTATACAGGCTTAGTCAGTTTTGTTTGTTACGTTGGGTAAAGGGTTCATGCTGTAAATCATCAATGGTATGGCAATTATTCAGATATCCATTTGGACAAGTGATTAATCGGTTAACTATGGTTAATCTACGTGATTAATCAATCAAGAAAACCCCTTAACTGTTTCAGCTCTAGCTTGAAGGAGCTATGCAGAAATGGGGTAGGAGAGCTGGGGAAGGTTGTTGTATTATTTATTTATTGGTGTTTAAGGTCACATACTTATGCACAATGGCTAATCATGATCATGACAGTTTTACAGGTGGAGGAAGCCGGAGTACCCGGAGAGAACCACCGAGCAATGACGAGCAGCTGCCAGCTCCCCAACATCTTAACTCCGCACTGCAACACAGGCAGGGTTAGATTGGTTGAAGACATGCGCACCATCGACGTGCAGTACACCTTAGTACACAGCGTCATTGTGCCCCCATGTGGACAGTCAGGGTTAAGCGCCTTGCCCAAGGACACAACACGGGAGTCTGAACAGATCTCTCAGACGGTCATCCATCCGAGGATTAACCGGGCTCAACGTTGCTTAGCTTCGGTGATCTGACAAGAACCGGTTACCACAATGCCACCGTGCCCCCAGGTTGTTGTATAATAACTGCATAGTGAAAAACATATTTGTTTAAATGTCCATTTGTTTTGGTCAAAAACAAAAATCTTGGAAGTAACAGGGTAACAGTCCTCTTTAACTGGTAGAGTGCTGGAAGCCCGTATTTGGGCTTTACCCTGAAGTACAGTTACCACAACTTAAAGGCCTCAACTTCAGTGGATGTGCTTCACTTTGTCTTTGAACTGAAATAATTTAGTCTGTTAGGATTTGCCTTGTTACAATTTATGGGAGAGTGCCTATTGGCACTCTCCCATAAATTGTAGCAAAGCAAATACGTGTGAACAAATTCTGATGACCAAAAATAACTTAGCACTCTACCAGTTAAACAAGCTGAGGTTCAAATTATTCTTATTTATATACTGGAATGGTTTTATTAGCTACTTCTCAACATATTGACCAAATCACTGAAATTTTGTTTCCATTCTAATCTATGTTTTATACGTGGGGGCATGGTGGTGCTGTGTACTAAGACATTCTGTCGTCAATGGTTCACTTATCTTCAACCAATGTTAACCCTTCTTGTGTGGAGTTGCTCGCTGTGGCTTAGTGGTTCTTTCAAGCTTCCTCTACCCATAAAACTGTCTGACGAGGTGACTTTGGCTGTTAAAAGAGTTGTTAAACCCCAATAAATAAATAATCTATGTTTTATGACCCTTTATTAGAAGAAGTGCATCAGTGTTGTTTCAGTGAGAAGTGAAAAGCTAAAGTATTGAAAAAAGTTTTTCCAAGTCTTTCGAAAAAAAAAAAAATGCTGGAACTTCCATCTGTGGCTTCTGTTTCATCAGGTGTCAACCTTAATGAAAAGTTTATAAATGACCAGTGTTAATTGCAAAAATCCCCATTCAAATTGTATTATTTTTTAGCTCAAGTGAGTGAAGAGCAGGTGGAGCTTTACTCATCACTTTCCATAGTCCATCCATCTGTCTGGTGTGAACTTTACATTATCTACTGAACTGAACTGAACCAAATTTGCTATGCATGTTCTATATGATATGTCATTTCAAGTTTGTTCAAGTCAAGTTGCCACGCCGACAGGGGGAACCACAAGGGGCATAACTCTGTTTGCACCATTTAAAATCTTCTCCAGAACCACCAATCAGAATCTTTTGATATTTTGTATACAGTATTCTGAAGGGGATCAGATTCAAGTTTATTTAAATCAAGACCCCAAGTTTATATGGTTCCCTACAGGAGTCCAAATTTTAACTTTGTGCTATACAAGACAAATTCTTTAAACATCTTCTTCAGATTCACCAGTCAGAATCTTTTGATATTTGGTGTTCCGCATTCTTCTTCGGAGGGTGGGAGTAGTCAGATTCAATATGAGGAATATCTTTTGAAAATCTTCAGATCCACAAGAATCTTTTGATATTTTGTATACAGTGTCATTATGGGGTCAGATTCAAGTTTGTTCGAATCATGTCCTTGGGTTCATAGTTGAGATCAGAGGTTATTGTAAATGGCAACTTTTTTTCACAGAAATGAATGCTAATCAACAGCTCTTATCTAGAGTTCTTGACTAATGAGCACACCAAATTCAAAAACAATCCTATGACAAATGTGGCCTGCCATGTCAAAGAATGTTGATGCACAAATGCAATAAATTCAAAGATTGTTGCTAACAGCAACAGTTTTTGATGGAAATGAAAAGAAAATCAATAGCTCCTGTCTTTGTCACCCTGCATAAGCATGCAAAGTTTCAAAACAACCTGATAATGAATGTGCCCTCTGAGGCATGCCAAAGATATTAATGCACAAATGCACTAAGTAGAAGGTCATTGTTTTGTGGCAATGTTTTTTTTTTAATTTTTTTTTTATGGAAATTCATAAATATACCCTGCAGAAAGTGCAAAAGGGATAACTTGATGCACAAATGCAGTAAGTTCAAAGGCTGGTGATAATGACAATAATTTTTTATGGAACTGAAAAATAGCTCACATCTAGAGGTCACCCCAAACACACATACCAAGTTTCAAAGTGATCCGATCATAAATGTGCCCTGAATGGTGTGTTAAAGGAAAATATTGAGGTCTGACTAAACTAAGTTCAAAGGTCAGCGGCAACATTTTTTGACAGAAATGGAAGAAAATCGACAGCTCCCATATAGATGTCACCCCACGCAAGCACACCAAGTTTGCAAGCGATCCAACCTTAAATGTGCCCTGCAGGGTGTGTCAAAGGGAAATATTGATGCTTAACTGCACTAAGTTTTTACTAAGTTCATCGAAGGTCATTGCCAGTAGCAACGTTTTTTGACGGAAATCAAAGAAAATCAATAGCTCCCATCTGGAGGGAACCCCAATCAAGCATACGAAGTTTCAAACCGATCTGATCATAAATGTGCCCTGTAGGGCATGCCAAAGGAATATATTGATGCCTGACTAAACGAAGTTCAAAGATCGTTGCCAGCGGCAACATTTTTTGATGGACAGAATTGGAAGAAAATCGATAGCTCCCATCTAGAGGTCACCCCAAACAAGCATGCCAGGTTTCAAAGCAATCCGAACATAAATGTGCCCTGTAGCGTGTGCCAAAGGGAAATATTGGGGTCTTCTGACTAAACTAAATTCTAAGAACGTTGGCCGCGGCAACATTTTTTTATGGAAATGGAAAAAAATCGATAGCTCCCATCTAGAGGTCACCCCAAACAAGCATGCCAGGTTTCAAAGCGATCTGATCATAAATGCGACCTATGAGGTGTGCCAAAGGAAATTGTGGACTAACATACATACGTACGTACGAGAAGTGATGGCAATAGCTCAGCTTGACTTTGTCAAGTTGAGCTAAAAATCTACTTCAGATCTCTGGTCAGAATCTTTTGATATTTGTTGGTGTACAGCATCCTTCTGAGGATCAGATTTAAATTTTTTTCAAATAAAGTCCCTGGGTTTATATTTGGGCTCCTTGGGGGCATGGTGGCATTGTGTACTAAGGCGTACAGCACATCGATGGTGCACTTGTCTTCAACCAATGCTAATCCTGCTTGTGTGGAAGTTAGTATGTTGTAGAGCCTGACAGTTGCTTCGCTGTTGCTCAGTGGTTCTCTCAGGGTACTCCAGCTTCCTCCACCCATAAAACCATCTGACATGAGGTGACTCTGGCTGTCAAAAGTGTCATTAAACCCCAATAAATAAATAATAACAAAACCACAATTTCTGTTATGCAGAAGTACCTCATTTTTCATATGGCTGCATCAGACTTGATTAAATAAATGAACTTCTGGGCGAGAATTTACAGGATATTTGAAAAATGTTACCATAGTTTTTTAATCCAAACTGGTTAGCCAATTTCTCACGGAAAATTTTGAGGCAATTCCAATTTCCACATTTGTTGAAATCAGCTTTCTCACAAGGACAAATGTGAAGAATGTGTTCATGCATGCCTATTTGTAGCAGACACATCAATGAAATCTATTTCAGATTGCCATTGTTGATAAACTTGCTGTGAGTTTTATTGGATATATAACTGCAAATTATTTGAAATAATGGAGTTTTTTTTTTTAATTGAATTATGCCCAATTAGTTCAAAATAATGTAAAATTCGAAACATGCTTGTATTCAGGAATGATGTCACAGGGATTTCCAAGTTTGTACGCATGAAGACCCTGAATGTATATTTGGGCTCCCTATGAACCATAGGAGAATTTGTTTTTTAAATCTTCTGATCAGTCAGTTAGACTAACTCTTTTGCTATTTGGTATTCAACATCCTTTGGGTGTGTGTGTGAGGTTGGGGGGGGGGGGGAGGGGTCAGATTCAATCTCAATGCAATATGAGGAATATTCTTTAAACATCTTAAAATCTTCTTCACATCCATCAGTCAGAATTATTTCATATTTGGTTTGCAGCATCATTGGGGTTCGAATCAAATTTGTTCAAAATAAGTCCCTGGGATCATATTTGGGCTCTTTATGCGAGCCCAAATTTTTTAACTCAGTTCAACATGAGGAATATTCTTTAAAAATCTTCTTCAGATCCACCAGTCAGAAGCATTATACATCCCCCTTCTGGGGGGGGGGGGGGGGGGGGTGGGGGGGGGGGGGGGCCTAGATTCAAGTTTGTTCAAATCCAGTACCAAGGTTCAAATATTTGGCCAAATTTTAAACTTAGTGCAACATGAGGTAAATTCTTTAAAAATATTCTAATTCATATGCACCAGTCACAATATTTTGATATGATATTTGGTATTTCCTTATAGGGGCAGATTCAAGCTTGCTGAAATCAAATGCCTGGGTTTGTATACAGTTTCAGCTCAGTAGTGTTAACTAGCCACAGATGCTGAATGTGACCTTAAATCCTTCTTTAACCCTTTACCCAACGCAGACGATATCAATTTAAGTATCATTTTTTTAAATTTTTCAAAAAAATTCAACAAAACCATATCATGTGACCACTCGTTGGAACGAGCTCGACGAGCTCGTTCCAACGAGGGGTCACATGATATGGTTTTGTTGAAATTTTTTTAAAAATAATATTTTTTCAAATACTGAATTTGCATATTACGCGGGCGGATGCGGGCGATTTGTTGGGTAAAGGGTTAAAAACTTTATCAGGTGAGCGATCAAGGCCCCTTGGCCTCTTTGTTTTACTTGTTGCCTCCAAAACAGAGCTTTTAACTCCTCACTGAAATCTCAATGAGCTCATTCCAAGGAGGGTTCATAAGCTATTTTTTGCAGGCAAAAAATGAGTATTTTCACTTTTTGAAGACATTAATTTTCAATTGTTGTCTTCATGTCATATTCGATAAAGAGTTAAATTACAACTTCATGAAATTTCTATTTGCTTTCACAGTTTCCTTAAAAATTAGAATATATCAACTAAACCTAATGCTATATCCATGCCTGACATTGACTTTATGAATTTCAACACAGTTACCTCCATTCGCATTATAAGCTATTGTGATGAATTAACGGTAACATGGTCTGAGGTTTGCGGCTCTGAGCTTATGCTAAACCGAGATGCAAACCTCAGACCACGTTGCCGTCAGTTCATCACAGTAATGCATCTGTTCCAATTAGATCCTACCGACAGCCAAAAACCCACATCATGAAATGAACAAGACAACTTCAATGAGCAAGGCAACTTTGATGATAACAAATTTAGAAAATAAACCACTCGGGTACCCCACAATGTCACTGGACAACACAAAATCAATAACTTAGATAAAAGTCGAGGTAACTCCATATCAGTTCAAATCATGAACAAGTTCATGATTTGAACTGATATGGAGTTACCTCGACTTTTTTATAAGTGGGTAGTGAGTATTCATTCACAGACCGATAACTGACAGGCCTGAAAATAAGCAGTCAGTCATTTGCAGAATGAGGTCCTCGGAGGATGAATTTGATGATGCTATCCCATATGGTGGGCCAATTTATCCTCTGGGTACCTCTTTCTGCTTAGTTTTGAAACCCTGATTCAGATTGAGGTTCACAAAGGGTAAATTTAGTGATGCTACCCTGCTGTGCAGGGTAGCATCACTAAAGTCACCTCTGGGGACCTCATTTTGCAGATGACAGTCTGCTTATTTTCTGGCTTGATCACTGACCTTGAAAAATCTGATTTTATAGGCAGTATGCACTTTGAATCTCTTCCTACTGTTATCATCTTTTCAAATATTTCACGTGGTGACGTCAGACGATAACATATACCACTGGAACCGTAAACATATGAAAACCTAAGCGAGCTCTCGTTCGATCAGAGGGTAAGGATTTTAGTCTTATTGGAACATTAAAGAATGCAAGATACAAAATTAATTTTTTATAATTTTAATTTCAAAATAAATATAGTTTTAAGTCTCTCTACACAAACAGTTGTAAATGATATACATAATTCACCTTAAATAATAATGAGCATAATAATTAACATCACAAACTAATTTCTAGATGTATAACTTCATTTGAGCAATCATTTCCAGTTTTATGATGGTAGAAGCCAGGTGCATGTGGAGAAACGTTCTTGTTACAAATTACATGCCAAACACATGTGTTTTATGTATAAACGACATGTATTTACAATTTTTACAATTTCATGAAGGGAAATTCCCACCTCTCCACTGAACAAGCTGAAACATGGCATACAAAGAGGGGTATGTATTAAGAGTGAATATACAATCTGTCTAGATGCTGAATGGAAAGAAGAGGGATAAGCTTATTGTTGGAGATGTCTGCTGTGTACATTTCCTTGTAATCCTGTTAATTGCATATAACTTTCAAACACAAAACTGTGTACCATATTTTCAGCACAAATATTTCCTGTTAATTGCATATAGATTATAGAGTAAATTCATTCCTGTTAAAAATCTTTTAATATGTGGAGAAATTACCCTATCAATCACAAAATTCCCCCTCCTTTATGGATCTATTTGACCGAAGTAACCCAATACAGGCATTCAATCTATTATATCTTGTTTGACAGCGCCATGAGTTCAGCTAAACAAGATATTATAGAATACTCAGTTTATCTCAAAAACAGGAAAGTTACCGAATCCCTATTAATTGAACAATTTTCATTGGCAAAGTGGCTATTCCGTCAACAGGGTTCCACTGTACAGTATGGCCGCCGTGGACTGGCACTTTCCATGGGTGGGCAATATTTCCACAGATGCAGTATCAAATTGTGAACACTAATTATAGGAACAATCATCAATGAAAGTGTCAATGACACTGTAGCTCAACTTGTCAAGACAAAGACATATACATGTATAGTATGTGACACAGCAATGACAAACATCTAGGTAATGACCTGATAACAAAGGTACATATAAAGTATTGTAACGTTTTGTACATAAATACTGACCGTTGCCTGTAACAAATGTATAGGTAAAGTATTGTAAAGGTGGGTGACAGTCAGATGCTAAACTAGAAAAAAATCTTTAAGTCCCAAAGTGGGTCTGACTGAACCCCAAAATATTTGTTCTCATAGCACAGTGATAACAAAGGCACCCCAAAACACACTCATTCCTGTCCCAAGGTGAAAACAAAGGTACCCAAGAAGTTTCGTGAAGATCAGT
Organism: Pictodentalium vernedei; assembly: GCA_031216915.1. NCBI lineage: Eukaryota > Metazoa > Mollusca > Scaphopoda > Dentaliida > Dentaliidae > Pictodentalium > Pictodentalium vernedei. The sequence goes on from CM062288.1 coordinate 148,587,399, forward strand.
TCACAAATATGAGCTGTGTAGAAGTTGTGACAAAAAAACTGATTGGACCTAATTTCGGTACAAAATGGCCAGTGGCAGCCATCTTGAATTTTGGACCGCACCCAGAAACACTCGTTCTCGTCCCAAGGTGATAACAAAGGTACCCAAGAAGTTTTGTGAAGATCGGTTCATAAATACAGCCTCTAGCCCGAGCCGTATTGACATGTGCACTTACAGTGTATAAGTTGCACTGAATAAATCAAAGTTCATCTAATTTGCATAATTTCTGCACGAGAAAAAAACCCGTACTATATGTGATGTATTCCATGTTACTAAACATTCATACAAAAATTTATTCAAATCAGAACTTTCATACAGATGTTCTGTACAAAAGACTGATTGCGCTAATTTTGGTACAAAATGACTGCTGGTGGCTATCTTGAATTTTGGACCGCACCCAGAAACACTCGTTCTCGTCCCAAGGTGATAACAAAGGTACCCAAGACGTTTCGTGAAGATCGGTTCATAAATACAGACTCTAGCCCGAGCCGCATTGACATGTGTACTTACTGTGTGAAAAAATCAAAGTTCATCTAATTTGCATAATTTCTGCACGAGAAAAAAACCCGTATTATATGTGATGTATCCCATGGTACTAAACATTCACACAAATGAAAGAGTCAATGACTCTGTAGCTCAACTTGGATATGACAGGGATTAGTACTTGCTGTGACCAAGACAACTGAATAATGAATATGACAGGAATTAGTATTTGTTTTGGCCCCGTCAACAAAAATAAAAGAATTACAAGGTGACTGTAATGGACTACAGATTAAGACCAATCACTGTAGATTATTATTTTTGTGCGGAAATTTTCAGTCCCAAACAAAATATTTTCAGACTAAAATTTTTTCTTCTTCTTCTTAAAATTGACCAAAATGCATCAAAACACAAAAAACTAATTTCCGGATTTTGGTCCAAAATTTTGTAAGTCCCACCCGGACCCCAAATTTTCAGTGTAAAAAAAATTTTTTTTTTTTTTGTCTTAAAATTGACCAAAACGCATAAAAAAACAAAAAACTAATTTCCGGATTTTGGTCCAAAATTTTCTAAGTCCCACCCGGACCCCTAATTTGCATAATTTATTCACGAGAAAAACTCTGTATTATATGTAATGTATCCCATGGTACTAAACATTCATACAAAAATTTATTCAAATCAGATCTTTCATTTGGAAGTTCTGCGCAAAAATCTGATTGCACTTAATTTTGAACCAAATGTCTGCTAGCGGCCATCTTGAATTTCAGACTGGACCCAAAAACACTCCTTCTCGCCCCACAGTGATAACAAAGGTACCCAAGAAGTTTCGTGAAGATCGGTTCATAAATACGGCCTCTAGCCCGAGCCGTATTGGGATTTGCACTCACAGTGCTGAAAGTAACACTAAATAAATCAAAGTTAGCCTAATTTGCATAATTTACGCACAAGAAAAAAACCTGTAATATATGTAATGTATCCCATGGTACTAAACATTCATACAAAAAATTATTCAAATCAGAGATTTCATATGGAAGTTCAGTACAAAAAACAGATTTTGGCATCGTCGGTACAAAATGGCTGCTGGCAGCCATCTGGAATTTGGGACTGCACCCAAAAACACTCGTTCTCGCCCCACGGTCATAACAAAGGTACCCAAGAAGTTTCGTAAAGATTGGTTCATAAATACGGCCTCTAGCCCGAGCCATAGCAGCTTGGCACTTACAGCTCTGAAAGTAACACTAAATAAATCAAAGTTAGTCTAATTTGCATAATTTACGCACGAGAAAAAACCCCGTATTATATGTGATGTATCCCATTGTACTATACATTTATACAAAACTTTATTCAAATCAGAACTTTCATACAGAAGTTCTTTACAAAAAACTGATTTTTGCATCATCGGTACAAAATGGCCACTGGCAGCCATCTTGAATTTCGGACCACACCCAAAAACACTTGTTCCCGTCCCAGGGTCATAACAAAGGTACCCAAGAAGTTTCGTAAAGATTGGTTCATAAATACGGCCTCTAGCCCGAGCCATAGCAGCTTGGCACTTACAGCTCTGAAAGTAACACTAAATAAATCAAAGTCAGTCTAATTTGCATAATTTACGCACGAGAAAAAAACCCGTATTATATGTGATGTATCCCATGGTACTAAACATTTATACAAAACTTTATTCAAATCAGAACTTTCATACAGAAGTTCTGTACAAAAAACTGATTTTTGCATCATTGGTACAAAATGGCCGCTGGCAGCCATCTTGAATTTTGGACCACACCTAAAAACACGCGTTCCCGTCCCAGGGTCATAACAAAGGTACACAAGAAGTTTCGTAAAGATCGGTTCATAAATACGACCTCTAGCCCGAGCCATAGCCAATTGTTGACGTACGGACAGACGGACAGATGGACAGACGGGCCATAACAATAGCTCAACTTTGACTTCGTCAAAGTTGAGCTAAAAATTATTCAAATCAGCGCTTTCATATGGAAGTTCTGTGCAAAAATCTGATTGCACCAAATTTTGTACAAAATGGCTGCCATCGGCCATCTTGAATTTCGGACCGGACCCAAAAATACTCGTTCTCGTCCCACGGTGATAACAAAGGTACCCAAGGAGTTTCGTAAAGATCGGTTCATAAATACGGCCTCTAGCCCGAGCCGTATTGGCATTTGCACTTACAGTGCTGAAAGTAACACCAAAAAACATCAAAGTTAGTCTAATTTGCATAATTTAGGCATGAGAAAAAAACACGTATTATATGTGATGTATCCCATGGTACTAAACATTCATACAAAAAATTATTCAGATCAGAGCTTTCATATGTAAGTTCTGTACAAAAAACAGATTTCTGCATCGTCGGTACAAAATGGCAGCTGGCAGCCATCTTGAATTTCGGACCACACCCAAAAACACTCTTTCTCGTCCCACGGTCATAACAAAGGTACCCAAGAAGTTTTGTAAAGATCGGTTCATAAATACGGCCTCTAGCCCGAGCCGTATCCAATTGTTGACGGACAGACGGACGACGGGCCATGGCATAAGCTCAAATTTGGCTTCGCCAAAGTTGAGCTAAAAATGTAATTAATAAGGCACAGAGTACAACTCGGTGCTTCATTTATTAAAATTTTGCTGCTGATAATTTGTATTACTTTATAAGTGAGCATGTGCAGACATCACTGCCCATGCATGGATTACAACCAGACCATGGCAGCTGTAATGTATTTCCAAGACCAATCAAAGTATCAATGACACTGCAGATCAACTTGTCCAAGAAGGGACTGAACTAAATAGAAAGATCCAGTAATGCCAAGTCATTTACTCAAGTTTCTACTGAAAAGACATCACACCAAAGCTACCTTTGAAATCTGAAAAAAATTGGGTCAGGGATGGGGCCTTTTGGGTATACTAATGGAATTGCTGACAATTTATATGCCAAATCCAAGATGGCCACTGGTCGCCATGTTTTTCAATGAAATTTGAAAAATTTGATGGCTCCTGTCCAGACATTTCCCCATAGCCACATATGAAATTTTGGACTGATTGGGTGAGAGCCACGTCTTGTAAAGGGTGCTAAAGGAATTGTTGGACAATTTATATCCAAATCCAAGATGGCTGCTGGCAACCATGTTTTTCAACAAAATTAAAAAAAATTCAATCTAGACATCACACCAAAGCTACATATGAAATCTGAAAAAAATTGGGTGAGGCCTGTAGGGTGTGTTAATGTAATTTGTTGACAATTTATATGCCAAACCTAAGATGGTCACTGGCGGCCATGTTTTTTAACGAAATTCAGAAAAAATCGATAGTTCCCATCTAGACATTGCCCCGAAAATACATATGAAATTTGGGACTCATCGGGTGAGTGCTGCGACCTGTAGGGCGTGCTAAAGGAATTGTTGGACAATTTATATCAAAATCCATGATGGCCTCTGGCAGCCATGTTTTTCAACGAAATTCGAAAAAAATCTATAGCTCCCATCTAGCTATTGCCCCAAAGCCACATATGAAATTTTGAACTGAGAGTGAGAGCTGTGGTGTGGCCTGCAGGGTGTGCTAAAGGAATTGTGGACAGACAGACATACAGATGGAGGGCAGATCACAACCCATCACAATATCGCATACTTGACGTTGTCAAATTGAGCTAAAAATGACCCACCCTCAGTGAGCTATTTCAAGCAAGACTGAATTGGTTAAATTTCTAGTTGTACTGTAGGAAAAAATGTGCAGCTTGAAATTTTGATATTTTGACAGCAGTGTGTAGAGGGTTAAAAGTATGATTAAAACACAGCAAGTAAAGGACAATAGCTCTCTTAATTTTCAGTTAATCACAGTAGTTACAAAATTTATCCAAATGAGGGTAATGTACACATACTGTACACTGCAAAAATTCACTGGTTTTAATTTGTGTTCTCAATTAATTTAGCACTTAACGAGCTATATAGCTAAATTTAAAAAAAAATGATCCTCTTGTTACAAATCACATTTGAAAAATAATTTAGCACTCTAACAGTAACCAACAGATGGAAGACAACTCAATCCACAAACAATCGGCTCGCCTTTAAAAATATCTGTATCCAAGGAAACCAACTAAAATTTATCCAATAAAACACTGAACATTTCTGATTAAATGGAAAAGTCAGATTTGATACTGTAGTCATGAAACTAATGAAATAATATCATTCAAGGAGGTTCTGCAAGATACCATTAATCCAATTTGAGACATAGTTCATTCCAATGGAATAAAATATTGTCAGAGAATAAAATTTGATACATCAGATGCCTTGAGACATTTTTTTTTGAAAGTTGTTAAGAAAATAATTTCTTTGCAGTGTATGTTATTTCTCTGGCAGAGTCCTGGAAGCCCATAAAACAAGCCATTAATTGAAAATTGAATATGTTTTCATTTTTGGAATTCATGTTAAAAAAATTTCCACATTAGTTCCAACAGTTCTTTGAATCCTGCACCCTATGTAACCAACTACTCTGTACATGGGGCGCAGTGGCTCAGAAGGTAGAGGTGCATGCTGCATGCCCAGAGGTCCTCGGTTCGAATCCCACCTGCAGCAACTGCATTGTGTCCTTGGGCAAGACACATCACCCCCATTGCCCACGTGGGGGCAAGGTGATGTTGAGTACTAAGGTGTACTGCACGTTGATGAAGCACCTGACCTCAACCAATGCTAACCCTGCTTGTGTGGAATTAGTATGTTGGGGAGCTGACAGTTGCTCATCATTGCTCGCTGGGTCTCTCCAGGTACTCCTCCACGCGTAAAACTGTCGTGGTCATGATTAGCCATTGTCCAGAAATATTTTGGATGAAAAATATTTTTAAAAAGTACTCAGTGGGTTAAGAGTTAATCTTTGAAGTGAAATCATTTAGTCTGAACGGATTTGCCTTCTTACAATTTATGGGAATCCAACAAGATGTCACCCTGGCAGTTGAAAGTCTTGTTAAACCAACCCCCCCCCCCCCCCCCCCCCCAAAAAAAAACATATTATGGAAGAATGCCCATAAATTGTAACTAAGCAAAGACATGTGTACAAATTTGAACAACCAAACACAAGAGCAATGCTAATGCGTGTACTGATGCCCTCGAAGGTAGCAAAGTCAGACTTGCATGTAAATAAATAACTTCTGAATGTTTGAAGAGAATTGGTTCATCCAAACAACCCTATAGGCTATGGTACAATTTACCTTAGTCAGAAACAGAGGCTAAAAACAAACAGGGGCCATAACTCTGCCAAACATGAATGGACGAAACGCTAGGTATGAGGACATCCTTTCCCACAAACTGCCCTATCACCATACCATAGAACATTAAAATCCGACAACTGATGCTCAAGTTATAATACAAAATGTTCGTACGGATGTACGTATGGATGGACGGAGACCTCGACTATATACCCCTGAAAAAAATTTTTCTGGGTCATAATAATTTAGCACTCTCCAAGTTAACCCTTTACCTAATATAACAGCTTTATCCAGCTTGCACTATTCACAAACATCACTTTACAAATTATTTTTTAAATTTTTACCTCCAAAACAGAGTTTACGACCCCCTCATTCAAATCAGCTTGTTCCAATGATTAGTCAGAAGCAATGTTTTTGAGGCAAATTAATTTTTTTTGTTATTCAAGAACGTGTTTTGCAGGTGTTGTCTTCTGATCATGATAGATAAAGGGTTACTGACTAGAAAATTTGAGAAATGACATGAAAAAGAAAAGAATGAAAGAGTGTCCATAAATGTTTATTCACCAGGGAGTCATTCCTATCAGAGGCAATACAGTTTAGTTTGGGTGGAAGTATTTTTGTGTTTCACGTTGGGAGTGGGTGGTGTGGTGACCCAAACAATGTGTGGGCCAAATTAGGCTTTCAGCTGAGGTAAAATAAATCAGTCTGATTTAACTAAGGTTCTGAAAATTCTTAATTTTGCAAAAAAAACCGAATATAGCACATCATTTTAATAAAGATATACTTGCATTGGAGAGCACATATGATAGACTAAGCATAAGGTACTATATATCAACTGAGGTGGTATATCCATAAAAGTATTCTTGACTGATGATAATTGTCACCTAGCTACTTAGAATACACAAGACTCAGTTTATCAACAATTCCACAAGATATTATAGCAATTTATATTTATTTATTGATGTTTAAGGTCACATATTTCAACACAATGGCTAATCATGACCGCAACATGGATATAAAGTCAAGTCTAACGAATCGTTTATACCAATGTTGCCCATTTTAGAGGACTTCGACCCCAGTCATTGGTCACTGGGTCCTATATTACCAGTAAAACAGGGCTTGTTTACCACAGTTACCAAGTACTGCATCACTTCCTGGGGTTCCTATGGGGGGTAATATAGCTCATAAAGTAGACAACATCAGGTATGTACATTCTCTGCTGTTGGCAGACCTGAAAATAAGCTGTCTGACATTTTCAGAATGAGGTTCCCAAAGGGTGAATTTGATGATGCTATCCCATACAGTGGGCCAATTTATCCTCTGGGTACCTCTTTCTGTTCAGTTTTGAGACCCTGATTCAGATTGAGGTTCACAGAGGGTAAATTTAGTGATGCTACCCTGCTGTGCAGGGTAGCATCACTAAATTCACCCTCTGGGGACCTCATTTTGCAGCTGACCATCTGCTTATTTTCTGACTTGGCTGTCAGAAATATTGCTTTATGACTGTGTATGTCATCTTCAACAAGGATTGATACAAAATCTTTGTGTAGTAAATTCAGACTTGAGTGTAAAGTGCAAGATCAACTAAAAATTGTACACAATCCATCCAGCTTTCATCCTATTGAAAGGATTACTGAATATCCATGATATTGCACATTTTACAAACATAATAATGAAATAATAAAAAAAACTTAACGGATGAATTTACTCCATAACTACCACATAAAATACCAATGAAAACCCTGCTTATGCAGAAATGGTTTGTAGATATAAAAAAAAACCCAAACAATTCACAAACACAATATTAGCGCTTTAGCACCACATAACCCTGTCACACGCAATAAAATTATCCATATTTATTTATTTATTGAGGTTTAACAACACTTTCGACAGCCAGGGTCACCTTGTGTTGGAATAAAATTATCCATAACAAGAGCTGGACTTTCGCCCGGTGCATACCCCACGCGGTGTATCACCTAGTGTGGGCTTACCTATGACCAACAAATATTATTTAGGAATATTCTCGTACGGACTGACGGACAGATGCACAGATGGACGTACACAATCCAGTATAATCCCCCCCTCCCCCCCCCATTTTCTTCGAAAGTTTTCAACAATTTCTAAGTCAAAAGGTATGGTAAATTGGTTGGTGTTTGGAAGTTTTATACATTGAGACAGAAGCCTTTGTCATATGCAAACTGCATGCCATATTTCACTGAAATACGATAACTCCAATCCAGTATACCCCCCCCCCCCCATTTTCTTCTAAAGTTTTCAACAATTTCCAACAATTTCTAAGTCAAAAGGTGTGGTAAATTGTTTGGAAGTTTTATGCAATGAAGCAGACGCCTTTGTCATAGGCAAACCGCTTGCCATATTTCAATGAAATCCGATAACTCATACCTGAGATACAGGCTGAACAGACAAATAAATGTCTATTTCCTACAATTTCTAAGTCAAAAAAGGGGGATAACTCTAAAAAGGAGAATGTGAGAAATATCGTTGAATCCTTTCTTTAAAGCCTATACCATAAGCAGTGTTCATGGCAAATTTCATTGCAATAGAACATTCGATACCCAAGATAAAGGCTGAACAGACAAAATTTGGCTCGGACGGACACAATTTCTAAGTGAACAAGTAATAAAAAAAAAAAATAACTAGTGTGGGCATACCTGTGACCAACAAATATTATAAAAAATAATAATTTACTTAAGTTATGTGGGCATACCTATGACCAACAAATATTATAGAAAATAATAATTTACTTAAGTTATGAATAATCTCGGACTCACACATGGACGCAGAGACGGATGGACGGATGCATGTAATCCAGTATACCCCCATTTTCTTCGAAAGTGGGGGTATAAAAATCCTGTTTATTAAAATATTGTCCCAATCAATTCAATATTATTACCTTTCTAAAAGGGATGCTTCACACTTGGACGATTTGCCCCTTCTGAATCGGAATACATGAAGAATTTTATTTTTTTTTATTTAATTATTTTCATTTGTTCAATGAAAAAAAATTAAATAATTATTTCATTGTCGTTTAGTTATGTTTTTCCTTTTTATCTTGTTCACTCGCAAGTAATGTTGTACACACTCATCTATCGCAATTTAAACTGAGTGCTCACGGGAACAAAATACACAAATAAAAATACAGTTAATTTGTTTCACTTTTTTATTTTTTATTTCTCAAATGTATTCACCCTCTCATCTATAGCAACCCACTTCATATTCTAGGTCCTTCTTAACCCTTTACCCAACGCAGACGATATCAAAATTTATTATTTTAAATATCATTTTTTAAATTTTTTCAAAAAATTTCAACAAAACCGTATCATGTGACCCCTCTTTGGAACGAGCTTGACAAGCTCGTTCCAAAGAGGGGTCACATGATATAGTTTTGTTGAAATTTTTCGAAAAATATTTTTTCAGCGGCTTAATTTGCTTATTACGCGGGTGGATGTGGGCGATTTGTTGGGTAAAGGGTTAAATATTTGCAGGTCTTAACCCTTTACCCAACACAGAATTTATTATTTTGAATATCATTTTTTAAATTTAAAAAAAAAATTTCAACACAACCATATCATGTGATCCCTCACTGGAACGAGCACGATGAGCTCGTTCCAAAGAGGAGTCACATATTATGGCTTTGTTGAATTTTTTTGAAAAATAGTATTTTTTCAGCTGCTGAATTTGCATATTATGCAAACGGATGTGGCTGATTCCTTGCGCAAAGGGTTAAACTGGAAATCTGGATGAGAAAATGGATACAGAATCAATAAGAAATAAAAACAGACTCCCTGATAACTGAACCCATAAGTAGGTTTCGCACGGTTCCCAGACTTCAAATATGCAGAACCTGTTTTCAGATCCTGTGACTTTCTGAAATCTGTATGCCTGGAGTGAGATACCACTCTCAAGCTTGTCCATAACTCATCGTAATGTGTGAAGGATGATGCTTCACATCATAATCCATGACTGAAAATGTAGTGCCCCAAATCAAAATCCGGGATCCACTTCTGATTGTTTTTCAGAAATTAAAAGCAGATATTCCACAAACACAATAATAATACTAGATCTTTAGCACCAAATTAAATATCTGTTATATATATATTAAAAGCACATAAATTACTCCTAAAAGTCCTGTTTATTATAATACAAAAATTGTTTATGAAAATTAAAAGCTAAAATTCAGACAAATCTCAAAATTTAAAAAAAATCATTATCAACTCTTTAGCTACATGACTTGCAGATGACAGTTACAAAATTATTTCTTCAACAACTCAAAATTTTCATTTTTGCCTTCAAAACAGGTTATGCCCATCCCCTCTCCATTGGAATAAGCTCAATGAGCTCATTCCAATGAGTGGGTCATAAGGTATGTTTTTGATGTACAAACGGAGAAATATAATATAATATCTTACCTCCTACAAGTATCTGGAAATTTCATTGGTTCAAAGACGTCACATGCAGACTGCATATAAAACCTGTCAACATCAATATACGCTGACAGCTATGGGTAATCTCCCCTTTGTTTATTGATTATTCAAAATGGCGGCAGCCGATAAATGCTTCAAGTTGAAAGATTGATGATGGAAGCCCATATTTGGTCTGAAATGCAGGTTAGGCAACTTAAAAGGATTCATATTCTGTGGATGTGTGAATTTGCCTTGTTACAATTTATGGGAGAGTGCAGGCTCTCTCCCATAAATTGTAACAAGGTAAAGACACGTGAACACATTGTGAGAATTCTCTAATTTAATTTTGATCGCTGTTGCTATTAGTTCTGTGCATCGATGCAGTAGTCGGTAAGATATATTCGTTACACAGTTTGTTGGTGGCCTAATATGGTGTCAGTTAATTTCATATTGGACGAGAGCAAACGAGTCCAATATGAAATTAACTGACACCACATATACCATATTAGGCTACCAACAATCTGTGTAACTAATATTGTGAATGGAGAGTTTTGTGAATTCGGCTGTCTGCATGGCCATTATGTTAGTTGAAGGGTTAACGGCTGTTACAAACAGTGTGAAATGCAAGTGATGTGATGAATTTAAAATCAATTTATCACATAATCACCATGAAATAGTACATTACGGAAAATATTGTTCACAACATGTCTGATATGGGAATGATGTCAGAAGTCACCATCGACATGGCAATGTCGTGAGTGAGTTGGTTTCAGAAGTAGAATTGAATTTATCTTCTCTTATTTTTCGTTACCTGTTCACGTAATACAAAGAGAACAAGACATTAACTGAATAATTAAATATTTACACTTTTTGTCTTGAAAACATAGCTCATGGCCCCTCATGGCAACAAGCTCAATGATCTTGTTCCAATCAGTTTCGAGATAAAAATTGAAAAAAACCAAAAATTTGGATGGTGATTTTTGTGAACGGTGCTGGATAGGTTTAGTCGTTATGTTAGCTAAAAGTTTAAATTACACATTAACCCTTTACCTAACAGGAAAAGAAGACGACACTTGCAAACAAAATTCTTGAACTAATTTTTTTCATTTTTTGCATCAAACACTTAGCTTATGACGTCTCATTGTAACGAGCTCAACAGCTTGTTCTAATGAGGTGTCATAAGCTATGTTTTGGAGACAAAAAAAAAGAAAAAATAATGAAAATTCAGAGGTGATTTTTGTGACAGGTTTTGGTTGTTACGTTGGGTAAAGGGTTAAGTGATAAGAGTCTCAAATTCGTCATGATTTGACATGAAATTTTTTAACCTCGTTCATTAAAATTGATATGTGCCTCAGTAAACCTTGGCCCAGATCAATTTTAGTGAGCTCGGTACACAAATTTCATGTGAAATCATGACTCATTAGAGATCCTCTATAACTTTTCTTTTCTGTTTGCAAATTTCACAAAGCATAAGGTATCACAGTACTAAATATTTTCCTATAGGCGACCATTAAAACGTTCAGGCAAAAAAAATATGATCGCATCACTTTAATTTTGCCATTCAAATATCTTTGTCAAGTATAGCACTCAGACTACTTTTTCTGACCCGAAAACATGGGGGTCATGCAACAAATAAGAGAGAAAAACTGACAGGAAGGGAAGAACTGGGAACATGCACATATTTTTCTGGGGATTCCCAACATAAACACACCAATAGTCAATTGTATTTTTTAGGTCCAAAAAGTCATCAAATCACCCTCTTTATTTATCTGGAATATTCAACAATAATGCAAGTTTTCAGTAGAATGTTTCGAACATTTATTGAAACAATATATTTTCCCAAGGCTGCTTAGTTTCGGAGATTACATCATTTCCGAGTGCAACATTTAAATATTTAGGACAGTCATACCGTAACACTATAGTGTAAGCCTAGATGTAAAACTAACAGAAATTTTACTTTCGCTTAACTAATGTGCAAAATGAACATAAAATTCACTAGTTATAATTCTTTACTCTACACTGAGGGATGACCAGGCCTGAAAATAAGCTGTCTGGCATTTGCAAAATGAGGTCCCCAGAAGGTTAATTTGATCATGCTAGCCCATACAGTGGGCCAATTTATCCTCTGGGTACCTTGTTCTGTTTGGGTTTAAGACCCTGATTCAGCTTGAGGTTCACAAAGGGTAAATTTAGTGATCCTACCCTGCTCTGCAGGGTAGCATCACTAAATTCACCCTCTGGGGACCTCATTTTGCAGATGTCAGTCTGCTTATTTTCTGGCTTGGGGATGACACTTGCAAAAAATATCTAACAATTATCATTTTTGTGTCAAAACATAACTTATGGCCTCTCAATGGAACAAGCTGTTTTAAAGGCAAAAATTGAAAAAAAACTAAAATGTGAATGGTAATTTTTATGAACAGTGCTAGGTTACATTGCATCAAAAATATAATGAATGACTGGATATTCAAGCAAAAGATTCTGTATAAAATCAGAGACAGGTGTGTAGTCATTGTCTAGATTCCCATTCATGGTGAAAGTCTTTCTAAAAGCCATCCATTTCCACAGTCATGTGTGACAGAGGAGTCGATCACTTCGTCTTTCTGGTGTTTGCGAAACTCAAGTCTATCATGGAGTCTGTTTCTACCACCTTGCCAAAATTCAAATCGTATAGGCTTCACTAAATAACCTCCCCTGAAAAAAAATTTAAACTGTAAACATCTTTCACTAATTCTTTTACGTTTAATTTTGTGTGGGTCACCATAAACAATACACTTCAAGAAAGCTGAGGTACATTTAGAAATAAGATGCAGATCAAGGGTGAAAAATATAAATCATTAGTCAGTTTCTCAATAAAACCACTTGAAGATTCTAATATCATGTACTGAAAAGTGTTGTATGCAGGTCTTTAATTCTTTACCCGCTGAGTATTTTCAAGATATTTTTCATCAAATCTAGTCATGAAAAAAACTGGTGTTTAGGTTGCACAAAGTATTTATTTATTTATTGGTGTTTAAGGTCACATATTTCTGCACAATGGCTAACCATGACCGTGACAGTTTTACGGGTGGAGGAAGCCGGAGTACCCGGAGAGAACCACCGAGCAACGGCGAGCAACTGTCAGCTCTCCAACATACCAACTCCACACAAGCAGGGTTAGCATTGGTTGAAGACAAGTGCACCATCGACGTGCAGTTTGCCTTAGTACACAGCGTCACCGTGCCCCCACGTGGGCAATGGGGGTGAAGTGTCTTGCCCAAGGACGCAACGCTGCACAAAGTAAATCTTCTGTGTCTCAGGCCATTATTTGTAAAACTGAATGCGGACAAGTGTTTTTTTATTTTATTTTTTATTTCTGCCATTATTTCTTTGCCATCAAAAGTTCATGTTCTTGGTTCATGTTTTAGGCCTCATAATCTATGGAACAGCATGGGTGGTGATGTATTTCATCCCTTGAGAGCAAGAAGGCTTCGCTAAAGCTAATGCATTGCAAAGCCTTCTTGCACTCAAGGCACAAATTTATAAATTTTTTTAATTTAGGAAAAATATCAGACATAAACCATTTAATTTTTATTTTTTTATGTTTACATTGGTTATAAAAAGAGGGCATGCGGCAGCCAAAAAGACCATGCGGGTGGGCCTGAGAAACAGATTTTTTAGGCCATAACAACACTTTTGACAACCAGGGTCACCTTGTCGGACAGTTTTACGGGTGGAGGAAACTGGAGTACCTGGGGAGAACCCCTGAGTAGTGGGTAGTAATGTCAGACATCTCAACATACCAATTCCACACAAGCAGGGTTAGCATTGGTTGAGGAAAGTGCACCATCTACGTACAGTGCGCTTTAGTACACAGTACTACTGTGCTCCCCACATGTGGGCAATCAGGATTAAATTCATCTAAGGCCACACAAAGTAGACCTTCTGTTTCTCAGGCCATTATTTGTAAAATTACATGCGGGCGAGCGGTTTTTTATTTTTTATTCCAGTAATTACTTCTTTGCTATCAAAAGTTCATGCTCCTGCTTCAAGTGTTAGGCCTCATAATCTACAGAATAGCATGGGTGGTGGGGTATTTCATCCCTTGAGTGCAAGAAGGCTTTGCAATGCTAAAACATTGCAAAGCCTTCTTGCACTCAAGGGACAAATTCATCAATTTTTTTAACTTGGGTAAAATATCAGACATAAACCATTTATTATTTTTTTAAGTTTAAATTGGTTATAAACAGAGAGCATGCGGCAGCCAAAAGGACCATGCGGGAGGGCCTGAGAAACAGATTTTTTATTTTTTTAGGCCTAAATAAAAATTCATTGAGTTCACTGAGTGGAAGTTTGATTAGATATTCCTGAATTATACTCATTTCGATGATAAAAGAAATTCCATCCTGGGCAGGAATATCAGCCAGCAGCATGCAAAAAGATGAATTAATCTAATTTAGTAATGAAAATGTCGGTATTTTTGCTTTTCAGGGTTTTTCCTCTTAGAATTATAGTTTACAGCCTCTTGTTATAGGTCTTAATCGATATTATTGGTTTTCCTACTTGAGCTAAGTTCACTTCAGAAGATTTCTTAGTTTTCTAGTGTAAATCCGAAATCCATATAAATTGTACATGACACTTAATATGGAATGCAACCAATATGAATATATTAGATCTCGAGCTTTGAGTACAAGCTCGTAGAGAATTTCGCCAGTGAAAAGCAACCTGCATTGGCAGTGTCATATATGTCACTGCCAACGTAGATTGCTTTTTACTGGTTAATACTGGATTTTGAAACTTATATATTTTTAGCACTGTTTGATTTCACAGATATGCCCTAAACAATACCTTGTGTATCAGGGAAATTTGACCAAACTATATATGGCCAAATCACTGCAAAACTTTGAAAAAAATCTCTAACCCTTCACCTAATGAATCAGTTGCACCCGCCCATGTAATTTACAAACTGAGCAGTTGAAAAAAAAATATTTTAAAAAAATTCAACAAAACTATATCATGTGACCCCCTCTTTGGCATGAGCTCATCAAACTCATTCCAAATAGGGGTCACATGATATGGTTTTGTTGAAATTTTTATCATGTTTTCATCTAAGGTAAATGCCAACACCAAGGCATTTTATGAAATGAAAGACATTACGCTGCTGCGTAACAGCTTTCATGCCATCAAATGCCACAGTTTAGGAGGAGTTTCCATGTTCATTAACTCGACACCATCTTACAGGGGCAGTTTGAGTGACAATATTTTTCTCTGGTATTCCAGCAATCCTGTTGTATAGAGATCAGTGATGGGAACCTTATATAACAGCTGCTGACAAAGAAGCTAACGCATGCACTTATTAATTTATATTATTTATTGGTGTTTAAGGTCACATACTTATGCACAATGGCTAATCATGACCGTGACAGTTTTACGGGTGGAGGAAGCCGGAGTACCTGGAGAGAACCACCGAGCAACGACGAGCAGCTGCCAGCTCCCCAACATCGTAACTCCACACTGCAGCACAGGCAGGGTTAGATTGGTTGAAGATATGTGCACCATCGACGTGCAGTATGCCTTAGTACATGGCATCATCGTGCCCCCAGGTGGACAATCGAGGTTAAGTGTCTTGCCCAAGGACACAATGCGGGAGTCCGAATCGATTGCTCAGACGGTCACCCATCCGAGGATTAACGGGCTTGATGTTGCTTAACTTCGGTGATCTGATGAGAACCGGTTACCGCGACGCCACCGTGCCCCCATGCACTTATTAATTTTATCTGTGTGTAAAATACATTTGTATAAAGAAAATTTCATACACTTTACAAAACCACTTTCTATCAGCATTTGCGTTAACAACTTTAGCTCTCCTAACAGCACAACTAAATAAATTTTAGGCATACAAAGTTGATTGTCTGTTTCTCAGGCCATTTTTCCCCAAAAAGGATGCAGGCGGGCGGCTTTTTTATTTATTTTTTATTTCTCACGAGAGATTGTTTGTGGAAATTTGCCCCCACCGAACGTCCTGGTGGTCCACGCAGCCACATTGGTTATTCACTGGAGGGGTGTAATAAATGAAGGGTGTTTGGAAGGTTTTTCCCCTCAGTGAAACGTGAAAATTATTCCACGGCATGGGGCGAAACGTTACAGGGACAGAACGTCTCTGGGAAAAATGTTGAAGTGCTGTAAATTACCAACTTTCAGAGATTTATTTTATCAAAATATGAAATTCCCTCACAACTTGCCTAAGAAAATCGTAAATCGGAATTTTTTCCCAATATATTCGTAATTATAACAACCTATTTGAACAAGCAGTTCATCCACAAATCATATTTTTTTGAAAAAATAAATACAAAACGAATAAATGTTTGCGTGTTTTTTCCCCAATTCGAATGCACACAGCTGATAATATACAATTTATTTTCAAATGCAAATGTTACTTTTATATCAATCAAAGCTTATTGTTTGATATATCATTGATTCAAACAATTATCCTGCTCCCAAAATTTACTTAATTCCATAACTGGTCAACTTGCTACACAGTTTCGAATAACACAATGACGGCCATTTAAAAAAAAAAAAACCCAAAAACAATGTCAGAAGAACGTGTTCCATTCAACACTGCGTCTGACTCTGCAGAGTTTCTCAGGGTTGGTGCGAATCAACCTTGGTGCGAATCAACCATTTCCCTTTGTAATTGTTGTCAGTCTGAACGACACTGCCGCTCTGTCTGTCGCTATACTTACTTTTTATGGTAAAAAACATTTTCTGACTTGAGTTTTGCTAAAACCCACCCACTTTATCAAAGTATGCTGTAGAATAAATGCAGAGTGTGTGGTATTTAAAATTCGCTAACGCAAGCATTGGAACTATCGATTTACCGAAATGAGCACAATAACTTGAATTTTAAAAGATTTTTGGAGGTGATAAAAAGGTTGCATGCACAGCAAAAATGACCATGCGTGTGAGCCTGAGAAACAGAGGTTCTTATTTTAATGGCCTTAGGTGTACTATTTTTTACCTGTCTTGTTTTGACACTGCCACTGAAATCAAGGAATGATTTTATTGATCTCAGTACTGTTTCAGCAGTATTATTCCACATTTGAGGCCTTTATTAGTTTAATTTGGGTAAAATGCCAAATACACATCCACCGGACTGTGGCCTGGTGAGAGAAAAAAGCCTCTGTATTTTTGCCTTCTCAGGGCTTGTTTGATTTACTTTTCAAGTTTTTCCCTCTTATAATCATAGTTTACGGCCTCTTGTAATAGGTCTTCATCATTATTACTGGTTTTCCTCCTCAAACTAAAGTTTAACCCTTAACTGGTAAAGTGCTGAGTTTTTTCTGACAACAAATCAAAGCTCATCATATACTGCTCTATTACATTTAATTGGATAGTGCCTTATAGGCACTATCCAATTAAATGTCAGAGAGCAAGGTATTGTATAAAAAATCTGATTCATATCACGGGCAATAAAGGCTTCCTCAGGCAGAATGTAGCTACAGACAGTTATTGCCTGTCACTTTTAGAAAAGCCCAAAATAGGGCTTCCAGCACTCTACCAGTTAAGGGCCTAATTCTGACTTTGATAACTTTTTAATGCAAAGGAACAGGTGCCCCACATGTATTGTTTGGGTAAACTCAAAACTTGTTTTCTAAGTACCTTGTCAGTTGTTTCTAGGCAAGTCTTGCATGTCTCTGTAGGCAGCCAAGACTTCACTAGAAACAACTGCAAAGCCTCCGGAGGTAGTCTTTCAAAGCCCCTAAGGGTTAATCGCCAAAATCCTGTATGAATGTAAATTACACATTATGTTTAACCCTTAAGGACCTGGAGAGATATATATATTTTTTAAACACTTCAAAAGTGTACATCCTCCAACTTTGCAGTTGTTTCTTGTCAAGTCTTGGCTGCCTAGAAACAAATGCTAAGGCACTTAGAAAGTGACTTACAAAAGTTTCCCCAGAGACAGAAAGTTGAGGCACCTGTTCTTTTGCAGAAAAAAGTGATTAAAGTCAGAATAGGCTCTCAAGGGTTAATGCAAAACGCCACAAATATGAATGTATTAGATCTCATCATCTCAAGCTTCAAGTGCATGCTCATACACTGTTCACCAGTGAAAACTGTTGACGTAGATTGCTTGTTTCTTGTCAAGTCTTGGCTGCCTAGAAACAAATGCTAAGGCGCTTAGAAAGTAACTTACAAGTTTCCCCAGAGACAGAAAGTTGAGGCACCTGTTCTTTTGCAGAAAAAAGTGATCAAAGTCAGAATAGGCTCTCAAGGGTTAATGCAAAACGCCACAAATATGAATGTATTAGATCTAAAGCTTCAAGTGCATGCTCATACAGTGTTCACCAGTGAAAACTGTTGACGTAGATTGCTTTTCACTCGCAAATTCTGTGTTTTTTTAAAACTTATTTGTCTATTACATTGTTTGTTTGGACAGGCAGGCAGGCACTGAGCTATATTGTAGGCATCAGGAAAACCTAACCAAACTTTATTTAGCTGAAACACTGCAAAAGCTTGGAAAAAATTTCAAATGGCGTGTAATTGGGGTGCATTTACCTTATTTGGGCACAGTATTTACTTACTATCACTCAGTCATCTGTAAACAGTTTAACTGTGGGTGTTACACAGTCTGGTAGGTTGTTGATATGACTAGAAGCAGCAGAGGTCCAAGGATGGTCCAGAGTCAATGTCAATATCACTCAAAAAGCTTCCCTCCAAAATCGCCTTCATCATTTTTCTAGTAGGAATAAAACAGGGCTGGATTTGTGAGTTTGGTCCAGTTTGTCAACCCTTTCCCCTGGAAAGTGAGTTCAGCCCATCTAAAAGTGAATCCCCTTGAGAGTTAGTGTTTTAGGAGCGTACTTATAACCAGTAACAAAGTTGGGACATTTTAAAAAGTATTGGTGAATTCGACCCACATCTTAATAACCTGGGTGGGTCTATGATCTAACTCTGGGGAACTCTTCTGTTTTATATGGTTTCTTGACTACACCCTAGAGTCTGTATAACAGTTACAATGTTCTTACAGTCAAGGACCAAAACAATTCAAGAACTTTTCAAGGACTTTTCAAGGACATATCAGCATTTTCCAAGGATGTTTTTTTAAAATGTACATTTGGAATATAACCTTTTTTAGAAGCCTCACCTACATTAAAGATGTCTTCTACCTCATCCTTCTAAATTCCAGAAAAACAGTGCTTCTAAAATGCACTGTAACAAATTATAGTGCTTACAGAATGACACCCAGTAAAAAAATGCCTGAACTTTAATTCCTCATTTTTGGTAAATTTCGATTATTCATTATTTATGCTCATTTTTTTTAAATTTTTCAACAAGACAGAAAATAAGCAATCTGTCATTTGCAGAATGAGGTTCCCAGAGGGCAAAATTGCTGATGCTATCCCATATAGTGGGCCAAATGCTATCCCATATAGTGGGCCAATTTATAGTGTTGAAACGATTAGTCGACTAGTCAAAATTGATTTGATTTTCGGAAAACTCGACTCTGAAATCTGCCAGTCGACTAGTTGGGAAACTCAAAGATGAAGTCGTAAAATGCCAATATTGGGGGTTAATGATTACAAACATGAGACGTTTCTGCTTCGTGGTGGACCTATTTTAAATTGTATTGAGAAGTGGATATCAATGCAATCATTGACGTAAAGGTTCAAACAACTCAGACTTGGCATAAACAAACAACACGATTGACAAGTATCAAATAGAACTTTGCCTCATGCATTGAAACATTCATTATACGGTCGATCAATAATGTTACAATAACATTATTTTACCACAACGGCTAATCCAGGCACTGACGACTTGGTGAAGTAAACAGGGAAAATAAACATGGAAAAATATATGGGTGAGCTTATTCTCAAAGGAGCAGCCTGCAGGAAAATTAGTACCCAAAGTTGACATGGAATTAGGCCACCTGCAACATCAATTTGTTCACCTGGTACAGGTAAGTTCGAAATGTCTTACAGAAACATCTAAGAGAAAGAACACATACCAGTTCGTATTTGGAACAATTTGTTATCACTAAAGAACCAATTACAAAATCCATGTGCTTTTTATTTTCACTTTGTAAATACCAGTACATGCGGACAAATTCCTGGAAATCTGCGAGTTTCCGGGAAACTGAAAGTGAAACTAGCTTTTCCTCGAACTGCAACTGAGTTAAGAGGAAACCCAATCAGGCCAGGTGATGATTTTCAAAGCAGACAATATGGAAATTAGTAGGCATGTTCGATGTGTGCATAATTATAGACAGACGAGAGGTTAAGTCATAATACGAGAAGTTGTGTGGGAGTGTTCTGTGTACAATTGTTGACTGCTGTGGGCATTAACTGTGCTTAATTTTCGACAGGGAATGCGCATCACGCATGTGTAAAGAGCACTTCCTTTTGTTGACATTCAATGGGATGGAATGAATAAAAAAAAAAGACCTGAATAATGATTTATTTTATTAAAATATCAGTGGTTATATTGAGAAAAAATGATTTTAAACAGAAGCTACCAACATTAATTCTCTCTCGAAACTGAAAGAGGTTTTGGGAACTTTGAAAGCTTCACTTGCCATTGTTTCATTGCAAGTATTACTGTTAGTTTTAACCAGGGAAGAACGGTGGTACACATGTTCGATAACAATAACATGGGGGCTTCGACTAGTCGATTAGTAATCGATTACTGCTGGCGACTAGTCGATTCCTGAAAATCACTAATCATTTCAACACTACCAATTTATCCTCTGGGTACCTCTTTCTGTTCAGGTTTGAGACCCTGATTCAGAATGAGTTTCACAGAGGGTACATTTAGTGATGCTACCCTGCTGTGCAAGGTAGCATCACCAAATTCACCCTTTGGGAACCTCATTTTGCAGATGACAGTCCGCTTATTTTCTGGCTTGTTTTTCAACAAAAAAAAGTGCAAAAAAGATTTTTCAATTGCCCATTATTACACAGGTAAAAATGATAAAGGGCAAAATTCAAGGACTTTCAAGAAGTCTGATGGATTATCAAGTACTTTTGAAGTACATTTTCTGAATTTTCAAAATTCAAGGACTTTTCTGCCCTAACTGAACCCTAAGGGATGAGCTTCAATCTGGGGATGGGGCAACAGATAATCATCTTACAGAGTAGTATGTACCTAGATGTACCAACCCCCCCACCCCCCACCAAATTGGGAAACTCTCCTTTTTATTGTAAGGTTTGGGGGGGGGGGGGGCAGAGCATAGCATCTAAGATGGCTTTGAACTGTCCCTCCTCTACCCCAGGGCTTCAACCCTGTGTTGGTGGAGGGGCAGTATATAGCCATCTAAAAACATTTAAGATGTTTTTCACACATTCTTGTTTGCCTTGGGTAAAGGGTTAACTACTTAGTTTAAATAATATTTATTCATGAAAAAATATGATGCATACATATAATAAACTACAACATGACTGTCATACAGAGTGCGCAATACAATGGTAATTATGGTATGCATTAACGTAAAGAGTCAAGAACGAGATTTGTTGAAAGGATTCAGCAGTAAGCTTATAGCTTGTATGAGCTGTCTCCTTTGGATTACTGACAAAGTTTAATAGTAGCTGCAAACACTAAGTGAAATATTGTTAACTACTTGCATTCTGCTGGAAGATATTCCTGACCAGGACAGAAAATCTCTTGCCATTAAAAGTCAATTCTGAGGATATTTTAACCACATTTTCCCAAGTAGTGTAGACTTTTAACCAATAATTTCTTGTGTCATATTTTCATGAATTTTTCCATCAAATCTAGTCATGGTGGTTTCACAGCAGCCATGACTAAATTTGTTGAAAAATATTTTAAAATATTTTAAAATTACTAAGCGGGTTAACTCAGTTTGGTTTCAATTTTGTTAAAAAACTTTAAGTTAAGTTTTGGGGTTTTATTTTTGTTTTTTTAATGTGGAAAATCAATATAAAAAAAAAATGTTTACTGTCCTTTTGTCTTGTTCATGTTACAACAAAATATGTCAGATATGTGTATTATCTATGTTGCAAGTATGCAATTTAATATTATTGAACTTAAATATATCTAAATAACAGCTGAAAGACATTCACAAACATACAATGTCTCATGACCTTGAATTCACTGAATGTGAATGTGAAGATTTTTACTGCCAAAAAAAAGCTAATTTTTCAAAATTGTCATTTTAAGTTTTCTGTGAAGCCAACAGTTTTAATTTTGTTTTTCTAAAAAAATCCCCAAAACAAAACTGGCTTACAAAACCAATAAACTGAACAGTTCTTTCATTCGCATTTGGTAAAGTATCCAATTGAGGTTAACTCTGAGTTGTAGAAAATCAATGGGAAAAAAAAAATTGGTCGTGCAATAAGTGAAACTTACCAATAATCTGGTTTGGGAATTGTAATACTTTCATCTGAGTACTCAGCCATCAGTTTACTATTTTTGTCATCCAGTTCCTGTATAATACAATAAACATAATTTTCAATACATGTTGTATCCATTTACCCAACAAATCAAAATACATAAACTAACACAAAAATCGCCAAATTTTTCAACTTTTCCTTTCAAGGCAACCCTTATTGCACATTGAGCTTATTTCAGTGAGGGGGTCATACAGTGGAAGTCAAAGAGATTTGGGGGGTGGTGGGGTTGGGGAAGGGGTTAAGAGGGTGCAACAGACCCAAGTGGCTCCACTTGTGAGGAAACAAAATATATGACAATAAACCCATGAAATCTAGATGTCTATATAAAACCAGTCACCCCAAAATACTTGAGATGCATGGGGATAATGCCCCATCTATAACTCTTAATCCACCGAGTATTTTAGAAATATTTTTCATTATATCAAGTCATGGCTACTTCATAGCAGCCATGACTATATTTGATAAAATGTTCACTGCAGTTTTCCTCAAGAAATCACTTGTCAAAAAGCCGACACAATTTGTGGGAGAAAATTTGTTTAAGTGTGCTCAAATTTTACTTATTTTTGTCGCAAGAGATTTATGTTCTGGACAGGAATATCCTCCAGAAGCATGCAAGGAGATAAGGTTGGCACCAGGGACAATCTATGTTTGTCGGCCACTGGGGTCATAGGTTATAACTTTGGAGCTATAATCAAATAAGACTAATGGTGATCGCCTGGCCACAGACGCCCCTGAACTATGGCCAAATGGCCTATAATACTGGAATGAAAGTTTTGTGTAGTATTTATTCAGGATGAACAACCTGATTCTGAAAGTAAATTAAGTTTTCCCAATCCTGTTACCTTGACCTTTGCCACTGGAGCATGGCGTTGCTGTGCAAAAGACCTTCCACTGGTCTTTATCTTTGTGTGACGTTTTGTGGAAATCCATCCTAGCATTATAGAGTCATGGCTCCGGATGGACAAATACAGTCCATGAGAGAATTAAGTTTTCACATTTCTGTGACCTCGACTTTTGATACTCGAGCATGGCGTTGCTATGCAACAGACTTTCCATTGATATTTACCTTTGTGTGAAGTTTTTGTGAAAATTCACCCATGCATTATAGAATTATGGCTCAAATAGAATTTGATACATATGCAATCTGTGAGAGAATTAAGTTTTTCCATTCCTGTGACCTTGACCTTTGTCACTCGAGCTTGGTGTTGCTGTGCAACAGGCCTTCCATTGGTCTTTATCTTTGTGTGAAGTTTTGTGGAAATCCACCCATGCATTATAAAATTATGGCTCCAGACGGACAAATGCAGTGGGTGAGAGAATTGTTTTTCCATTTCTGTGACCTTGACCTTTGTCACTCGAGCATGGTGTTGCTGTGCAACAGACCTTCCATTGGTATGTGAGACCTTCCATTAGTCTTTACCCCTGTGTAAAGTTTCATGGAAATCTACCAAAGCATTATACAGTTATGGCTCCGGACGGACAAACGGATGGATGTTCTTACTCGTTCTAACTTGTGGGGTTTTTCCCATGTTAAACCCTATCCCCAAAAGGTCAAAAAATTAACCCCACAGCAGCCCACAGTGCAAAAAATAGCCCCACAAGTGGCCACTGTAGTAAACCAACCCCACAACTCCCACTGACCCTAAATTGTAAACCCCACAATGTACCTCTGCTAAGCCTGGCTAGACTAACCAAAATTTGGTTAAGTTCTCTTCCTAAAAAAGAAACAAAACAACACAGCTTCTGATACAAAATAGTTCCTGTAAACTGTCAATACACTGCCTAAAATACAACTTGCACTCGTGTTGGGGAAACCATTTATTTGTAGAACATAAACAGAAATTATGGAATGTAAATATAGACCCTGAAAAATCAAATTTAATGCATAATAGCGCGATGTTCAAATAATCAATTAGCATTCATGAGATAAATCTCATGATCAACTGGAAAATAACATCACCTGAGAATCCACTGACAATACAGTGTTCATTGAAGAAAAAATTCAGATGTGGGCTGTTGGAAAGGGCTGTGTGAGCCCTGTCCATTAATTTGTCACATAGCAGTGTACCATCAGCTTTATTAACCCTTTATCTAAAGAAATGTTGATAGCTAGTCATTACACTTTACAAAAATTGCCATTCAATTTTAATTTTGTTTCAGTTTTTTTTGGCTGCAAAAGACTGCATATATCCCTCATTGAAACAAGCTAATTGTGTGCATTTCAGTGAGGTGTCATAAACTGTTTTTCAAATTAAATTATTTTTCATTGTTCAATAAAAAAAATTGTGTCATCTTCTGTTTGTGTAAAGTTATTTATTTGTTGGGGTTTAATGACACTTTCAAAAGCTCACCTCAAATAAAGTTTGCAAGAGTGAAAAATAGGCCGATTAAATTGGCAGATGTGTACCCATACGTGCAACTAGTAGAAAGCTGTATGACGGAGGGCCACCCCGGATGCTGACATTATGTACACCATACATGGTATGGGAACATATAGAAATGGATTGAAGGAGTGCCTAATTTGATGGATAAAGCATTAATATCTCCGGACCAAATTATTAGATTTACATAAAAAAACTATACAGCACAGCACATCAGTAACCTGAATACATATATAAAGTAACCTGATAATCGGATTAATATTTTTTGAGTTATCGCATGCCGAAGAAATGGATTGGAGGAGTTCTCAATTTGAAGGATAAAGGGTTAATATCACAGGATCAAATTATCAGATTTACACCAAAAACTATGCAGGTTGGCACATCAGTAACCTAAACTCATATGTGGAGTAACATGACAATCGGATTGATATTTTTTGAGTTATCTCATGCCAAAGGGATTAGAGGAATTTTCAATTTGAAGGATAAAGGGTTAATATCTCAGGATCAAAATAACAGATTTACACCAAAAACTATACAGCTCGGCACACCAGTAACCTGAACACAAATATAAAGTAACTTGACAATCCAAGCAATATTTTACAAGTTATCGAATGCCAAAGGGTTTGGGGGAATTTTCAATTTGAAGGATAAAGGGTCAATATCTCAGGATCAAAATAACAGATTTACACCAAAAACTATACAGCTCGGCACACCAGTAATCTGAACACAAATATAAAATAACTTGACAATCCAAGCAATATTTTTCAAGTTATCGAATGCCAAAGGGATTGGAGGAATTTTCAATTTGAAGGATAAATGGTTAATATCTCAGGATCAAACTAAAGGTACTGTGAGCAAACTCACAAAGTGAAACCCCCACGCCTGAAATGTATAAGTTAGATTATCTCCCCTTGGAAATGTCAGAACGGAATCATATGGCTTCATGCACATCTTCATATGGAGTTCTTCCATTGTGTAAAGTTTCATGAAAATTCTTCAAACAGTTTAGGAGGAGTTGCGCTTACAAGGATGGACAGATGGTATAAGTTAGATTATCTCCCCTTGGAAATGTCAGAACGGAATTATATTGCTTCATGCACATCTTCATATGGAGTTCTTCCATTGTGTAAAGTTTCATGAAAATTCTTCAAACGGTTTAGGAGGAGTTGCGCTTACAAGGATGGTCAGACGGACAGATTATCTCCCCTTGGAAATGTCAGAACGGAATTATATTGCTTCATGCACATTCCCATATGGAGTTCTTCCATTGTGTAAAGTTTCATGAAAATTCTTCAAACGGCTTAGGAGGAGTTGCGCTTATGATGGATGGACAGACGGACAGATGGACGGACAGGGTGATTCCTATATACCCCCCCAAACTTTGTTTGCGGGGGTATAATTATCAGATTTACACCAAAAACTATACAGCTCGGCACATCAGTAACCTGAACACAAATATAAAGTAACTTGACAATCCAAGCAATATTTTTCAAGTTATCGAATGCCAAAGAAATGGATACAGATGCCGGACGGATGGACACACACACAAATGACTACTTATGTGGCTAAGAGTTAGTAAAACAGGATACTTATGTGGTTAAAGTCTGTTACGTTAACGGAATCTCATTGTGGGGGGGGGGGGGGTGGATAAATGTAGAGTAGGGTTAGGGCATTCCGAGGTGGGGTTTAGGGGTGGGGTGGGGGTCAGTGAAGGGGTGTTAGAGTTATGTGGCTAGGGTTAGTTTAGGGTTAGCTTAGGGTTAGGGGTGGGTAGGGTAGGGTAGGGTTAGGGTCAGTAAAGGGTAGGGTTAGGGTTAGATGATCCCCCAAAAATTTTCCTCCAAAAAACTTGTTTTATTATGTTGGACATGTGTTTTAGGTTAGCCACCTAATATGTCCATAAAATAGCCACATAAGTAGCCATTTGTAAGAATGGACAGACAGACAGACTTACAAAGGATGGACGAACGGCGGAGGGTCACCCCGGATGCCGGCATTATGTGTACTATACATGGTATGGGTACACATAAAAATGAGAGGAGAGTGATTTTGATTGAGAGTGTTGATTTCAATGTATACTCGCCCAAAAAAGAAAGTGTGCATTGCAGAAATTGATCAAACTCCAAAAAAATAATTTCGTAGGTGTAAAGAGTGTTAACCTGTTCATGAATAAGTTATATTGAACACAAAAACAGCTTTCCCCGTTAAAATTGCATTAACGTTAAATGACGTGCTGCACGTTTGTGAAAAGGCATGTTTTGCACGTGGAGAGTCTGAAAATTCATGCAGCAGTGTGAATCCTTGGATATTTAAACACTAAAGTAAGGCCTTCCTATCGTTCACATTCAAACTTGTGCTGCCGTTAAAACGACTCCACATTAGCATGCCAAGATTGACAATGAATCAACGTCTCCTTGCCCTGGGTATGATTAGAGCTGGCAGAACACACAGAGAGGTTGCCCAGCATTTGAACTGCCACCGTAACACTGTAGACAAGCTAGTCCATCAACATGCACAACATGATGACGTTCGAGACCGACCCCGCGCCGGGAGACCCTGAGTTACCACCCCTGCACAAGATCGGTATATCCATGTTGTCCATCTCCGGAACCGGCAACAGATGGCAACGATGACAGCCAGAAACATCCCTGAGACGGATACATCCTCAAACAGTAATCAACCGGCTGAGAGAATACGGCTTACGTCCTCGAAGACCTTCAATTCGTCCGATTTTGACGTTACGTCATCGTCGTGCTCGACTGCAGTGGTGTAGACGACATCTCAGGCATCCCTTACACTGGTGGAGATGTGTTTTATTCACAGATGAATGTCGTTTCCATCTTTCATCATCATATGGCTGCCAGAGAGTGTACAGACGTCAAAACGAACGCTACGCAGATCCATGTGTCGTGGAGCGAAACCGTTATGGGGGGGGGGGGGGGGGGGGGGGTCTCTCATGGTGTGGGGTGGCATCACTGCCCATAACAGAACTGAGCTGGTCATTATTGATGGCAATCTCAATGCAGCCAGATATCGTGATGGAATGCTTACACCTGTTGTTGTCCTATTTCTGCAACGTCACGGCCCCGGCCACATTCTACAGCAGGACAACGCCCGACCCCACGCAGCTCGTGTTGTTCAACAGTATCTGCAGCAACAACAAGTGGATGTTCTTCCCTGGCCCGCAAATTCGCCCGATATCTCACCCATTGAGCACGTATGGGACGAAATGAAACGTCAGCTACGCCGGCTTCCCCATGCACCGTCAACGCTTGTGGAACTCCAAAGACAGCTTATCAGAATATGGAACAACATCCCACAACACTTCCATGCTAACTTGTTCGCTTCCATGAGGCGTAGATGCACAGCAGTAGTCGATGCAGACAGAGGTCATACCAGATATTGAGTGTGTGACTTTTGTGTTTGACGCTTAGTGTCTTTGACTCTCCATGGCACCAAGAGTATTCGTCGTAGCGTAATGAAATTTCTCGTGTTAATCACAAATTGATTCATCTGTGATTGAATAAAATTTCCATGAATGAAAATGATATATATCTTTTTTTAGTGTTATTTTTTAGCATGCACACTTTCTTTTTTGGGAGAGTATATAACTTCATTTTTTTAATACTGTTGAATTGTACATTCAAAATGTATTTATTTCTAAATATACTTAAGTTAATGTTATAGTTTGCCTGTGGTTCAGAATAAAATTGCAAGCTTGAAATCTAGTGTTTGTTTATTAAATTTATTACCCGAATTCCTGAAATGAACTTTTAACTTCTGAGATCAAGAAAATCTAAAGTGAACTATATATTATGGCATGTACAAAAATTTATTTCGCAGTTTCCATTGACAAGCGTCCTTCGAAACGTATATATGAATACAAAGGAACACGGATGGAAATTTTGACAGTGAAAATATATGTAACCCATTAAAATTAGTTCTGGATTTTAAATAGCAGATTATTAAAATCGTGGAAAATGGATGCGTAAATTCCAAATCAGGCACATTAATTCATGTCACTGGTGAATTGGAGTGACAGGTGTCATATGTATAAAAGAAAATAAGGAGCAGGGCAACATACCACATGTCTTTGATAAAAAAAATACAGAAGTATTAAAACGTTTCTCAGATCTCAAAATGGCCACCGTTTTTTTTTCTATCTGAACATGCGTGTTCGTTTTGTGGTGGCAGTAAGCTCTGGGCAAGTTGTCAATGTACAACCCTCTTACTGTTAGCGTTTTGTGTGTGGATGTATAAGCAAACTATCATGTGTCATGTTCACAACGATGGGAAGGAAATTAGGGATTATTCGCGCACCTTGACAATTTTTGCATGAGCGATGGTGCGTGAGAGCAATTGCGTGCCTTTCCCATGCATCACTAGACCAATGGCGAGCAACTGTCAGGCTCCCCAATGCACCACCTCCACACAACGTTTAACTTCGATTGAAGACAAGTGCACCATTGACGTGCAGTACGCCTTAGTACACAGCACTGGCATGCACCCACGTGGGCAATCAGGATTAAGCGCCTTGCCCAAGGACAATACAGTTTCCTGTGGCGGGGATCGAACCGTGGATCTTTCGGTTTGAAGTCCAATGCCATAACCGCTGAGCCATCAAGCTCCCTAATTAACTAATAAAGTGCCATAACTCTGCTCAGTATGGTCAAACCATACCAGTTTTTGAACTCATTCAAGACATTATTAAGAACATATGAAAATATTGACCAAATTGATTCATGTTATGGTGTTAACAAGCTGAAAACAAGCAAAAATAATTAACTAATTTATTTATTTATTGGGGTTTAATGACACTTCCAACAGCTAAATTCACCCCATGTCGGACAGCTTTACAGGTAGAGAAAGCCAGAGAACATGGAGAGAACCACCAAGCAATGGCGAGGTACTCTCAGACCCCCCTAATATACTAACTCCACACAAACAGGGTTAGCATTGATTGAAGACAAGTGCACCATCAACATACAGTATGTCTTAGTACACAGCACCATCGTGCCCACATGTGGGAAATCAGGATTACATGCCTTGCCAAAGGACACAATGCAGATGCCCCCTGGTGGGGATCGAACAGTGAACCTTTCATTTGAAGTCCAACTGCGTAACCACTGAGCCACCACACTTGTCTAATTAGGGGCCATAGCTCTGCTCAGTATGGACAAACCATACCAGTTTTCAAACTCGTTCAAGACATTGTTAAGAAAGTCCCACATTCTAAATATTGACCAAACCCATCAATATTTGTTATCATGGTAACTAACTAAAAACAAGTAAAAATTAACTAATTAACTGGTAGAGTACTAGAAGCCACTATCAGGGCTTTAATATGAATTGCAGGTACACCAGCCTGAAGGTGTCATATTCTGTGGATGTGCTTCACATTATCTTCAAAGCGAAATCACTTAGTCTATATGGGTTTGCCTTGTTACAATTTATGGGAGAGTGCCTCTTGGCACTCTCCCATAAATTGTAACAAGGCAAAGACACATGAGTATGGATGAACCGTACCAGTTTTCGAACGAATACAAGACATTAAGAAACCCTCACATACCAAATATTGACCAAATCCATTGATATTTGTTCAAGTTATCACACTAAATTATATTTATTTATTTATTGGGGTTTAAGGTCACATATTTCTGCACAATGGCTAACCATGACCGTGACAGTTTTACGGGTGGAGGAAGCCGGAGTACCCGGAGAGAACCACCGAGCAATGGCAAGCAACTGTCAGCTCCCCAACATACTAACTCCACACAAGCAGGGTTAGCATTGGTTGAAGCCAAGTGAACTATCGACGTGCAGTACGCCTTAGTACATGACATCACCGTGCCTCCACATGGGCAATGGGGGTGAAGTGTCTTGCCCAAGGACACAACGCGGTTGCCGCAGGTGGGATTCGAACCGAGGACCTCTCAGCTTGCTGCCTGCACCTCTACCTACTGGGCCACCACGCCCCCCCTCCCTCCCCCCATCACACTAAAGAGCTGAAAATAGGCAAAAATTAACTAATTAAGGGCCATAACGCAGTCAGTATGGCCAAACTGCTCCATTCAAGACATTGTTAAGAAAGTCTCACATACCAAATATTGACCAAATCATTTGATATTTGTTGAAGTTATTGCACTAACAGGGAATGTTACGACCACCCATCTGCCCACTGACTTCATTAAACTATTTTGAAAAAAAACAGACTGAAAATTAAATTCAATATTCTGTTGGTTTTCAAGCAGAAATTACAAAAACAATAAAATGAGATCCTTGGTCATTCATTTTTCAAGTTATTCTCAAGACAAACAAAAATTACAAAGAATTCAAGATGGCTGCCATACCACACTGGATATTAATAATGATTATCAAAAGGAACCTTCATTTTGTCAACAGTAATGCAACCCCCTCCATAAAAGGGGGGGGGGGGGGGGGTGGGTAGATTCCATTGAATTTTCATTTTAACGAAATTGAATGATGCTCAACCAAGGATGATGTATGCCCATTTTTTTCTGGAACAAGGCTGCACAGCATTTTCATGAATAATTTCTTGCAATTTATTGGAAAATGACTGTTACAACTCTCATTTAAACAACAAAGAATTTATTGTCAAGAACAAAATAAAGTTTGAAATTAAGGTAACTAACATGATGTAAACTAACCACATGACCTAATGCAACAATATAGCTGACACATTTGATTGACAGTCAAAGTAATGTTGCAATTACAACAATTCAGTTAAAAAAACTTGCTTCTACTTCAAAAATACCAGAAGCATATAAAAGAAAAATCTCTTACTCAAAAAAGGCATCTTTTAACCCTTTACCGAACACAGACGATATCAAAATTTATTATTTTAAATATAATTTTTAAAATTTTTTACAAAAATTTCAACAAAACCATATCATGTGACCCCTCATTGGCACGAGCTCATCTTGCTCGTTCCAACAAGGGGTCACATGATATGGTTTTGTCAAAATTTTTGAAAAATAATTTTTTTTAACTGCTGAAGTTGCATATTACGCAGGCAGATGTGGCCGATTCATTGGGTAAAAGGTTAAGAAAACTTCTAAGACAGACAGAACTACTGTGTACAACATTTTTCTACTGGAATGTAACAACAATAAATAATTAATATTTTATAACAATTAAATTTGCCTATTTCATTGGCTTATTAACTGGAAATAATTTGTTACGAGGAAGTTTGCTCTATCTCAATATCTGGAAGGAAGTGAAAAAGTATTTTTAACCCTTTACTGAAAGCACATCATATCAAAATTTTTTATTTTAATTTTTGTTTTTTAAATTTTTAAAAAAAATGTCAACAAAACCATATATCATGTGACCCCCCCCCCCCTCCCCCTCATCTTAACGGTGAAAAAAAAACAAATTTTCAACTGCTTGATTTGAAAATAATGCGGATAGTTGTGACCGATTCATTAGGTAACGGGTTAATTCTTCACTTAATGACCCAGTCAAATCAGTTCAAATTGTCATTCATATTTTGTTGTTACAGAGGAGCCCACTTAATTGGATATCTCTTAACTGAATAACCCTGTTAATTGAATATAATTTCCCAACACAAAACCAGTTACAATAGCTCCAGTACAAATTTGACCTGTTAAGTGAATATAGGTTATAGAGTAAATACCTGTTAATTGAATCAAAAATCTTGTAACCTGTCGAGAAATTACCCTGACTTTCCACAGTTTTCCTTTGTTTATAGACCTATTTGGCCTCAGTACATCTAATGCAGGAAATTAATTCATTATATCTTGTTTGACAGTGCTCATGGAGCTCTGTCAAACAAGATATAATAGAATAATTGCTAAGTTTATTTCTAGAATACAGGAAAGTGACACAATCCCTGTTAATTGAATACTCCAGTTAATTGAATAATTTTTAGTAGCAAAGTGGCTATTCAATTAACAGGTTTCTACTGTATTTCAAACTTAGGCTTCAAAAGATACTGTATAACCGCTCATTAGAACAAGCTTAATGTGCATGTTCCAATGAGGCATCACAAGCTATGTTTTGGAAGCCAAAAACTGAAATGTTTGTTATTCAGTCCAATATTTTCTGCCATCCTCAAGTTGTGTTAGGTCTTGGGTAGGGCCATGTGAATTGGTATTTCTATCCTCAAATCTTAATCTTGCAACAGTATCATAGATCAGATGTTACGATTGAATCCAAATCGAATTGGAAACAGTGCGAAACAATTTTTGTGAAATACAGTGGAACACTGTTAATTGGATAGCCACTTTGCCAATGAAAATTATTCAATTAATGGGGGTATTCAGTTAACAGGGATTGTGTCACTTTCCTATATTGTGGAGATAAACTTAGCATTTATTCTATTATATCTTGTTTGACAGAGCTCCATGAGCTCTGTCAAACAAGATATAATATATTAAATTCCTGTATTGGATGTACTGAGGTCAAATAGGTCTATAAACAAACAAAAACTGGGGAGAGTCAGGGTAATTTCTCGACAGGTTACAAGATTTTTTATTCAATTAACAGGAGTTTACTCTAAAACCTATATTAAATTAACAGGTCAAATTTGTACTGAAGGTATGGTAAATGGTTTTGTGTTGGGAAATTATATTCAATTAACAGGGTTATTCAGTTAAGAGATATCCAATTAAGTGGGCTCCACTGAACTTGTTATTTTATCTGATTATCACACATATCTTTGCAGCTTGTATGTGCCACGAGTATCATGAATACCTTGGTGCAGAGGTCACAAGTTACGTTGCTACAACAGCACTTATAAAGCAGAGTGCTGGATTCCTGAGCTCCACTTTATATGTTCAGTTGTAACAGTGTATCTTGTAAAGCAGACTAGCATGCCATGCATTGGATTCCCATGCGCCACTTTTACAATGTAACTGCTGATATGGCCCCACAAATAGATCCTCTATTTCTCAAGTCATTTTTTGTAAAATTGCATTTGGGCAGGCAGTTTTTAGCTTACCTGACTGAAGTCAGGGTGGCTTTAGTGATAACTCGTCATCCATTGTCTGACATTTGTTGTCCGTGAACATGGTGTTTGCGACTTCTCCTCCAAAACCACTGAACTGATTTAAGTAAAATTTGAGTTAATTGTTTGTTATAATATCGCATTTTGATTTTGTTCAAATCAAGTTACCCCACCCCTGGGTAGGGCCACACCCAAAAAGTGTGCCTAAATCTTAAAAAATCTTCTTCTCATGACTTGATACTTGGTGTGCAGCATCCTTTTGAGATGTAGACTCAGATTTGTTCAAGAGACATTCGCGGGGCTATATTTGCCGTCATTATGGGAGGGGCAAGAATTTTCGTTCCGCCCCAAATTTCTATTTTTCAAACGGTGAGGCTGATTTGGACCAAATTTGATATGAGGGCTTATTGGGTTATAAGTACTTAATTTATGCCAAAATGGAATGGTCTAAAAAAATTGCCATCGATTTTATCGCAGGGTACTTTTCCAGGACTTTGAAAAAGTGCTGAGTCATAATTTTTTAACACTGTGGGTAAAGGGAAAAACATTAAAGAATCTTCTTCTCCCAAACCACTACTCCAAAAGCTTTCATATTTCACATATAACATCTTTGGAACACTGATTCACATATTTGTTGAAATCAATTCCCTGGGTCCATATTTAGGCTCTCTATGGGAGCCCAAATGTTCAAATTAGTGCAATACGGGGAATATTCTTTAAAAATCTTCTTCTTCAGATCCACTAATCAGAATCTTTTGATATTTGGTATGCAGCATCCTTAGGGGGTGAGATTCAAGTTTGTTCAAGCCAAGTCCCTGAGTTCATATTTGGGCTCCCTGTGGAAGCCCGAAATTATAACTTAGTTCAATATGAGGAATATTCTTCAAAAATCTTTTTCTTCACACCTACCAGTCAGAATCTTTTGATATTTGGTATACAGTATCCTTAGGGAGGTGAGATATAAGTTTGTTAAAGCCAAGTCCCTGGGTTCATATTTGGGCTTCCTGTGGGAGCCCAAATTGTACCAAAATTACTATTTTCTGAACTGAGAGGCCGATTTGAACCATATTTGATATGAGGGCTTATTGGGTCATAAATACCTAATTTATGCAAAAATTTATGCAAAAAAAAATTCCCCATTGCCCCAAGGGAACCGCAGGAACTAAAAATAGAAAAAATTTAAAACACGCATATCTCCAAACCTACACAGCACTGAGAATTTTTATTTTGTGTGAAGCCTCCTTAGGAACAGCAGAATAGAATATTAAAAAAAAAATTGCCATCGATTTTATCAGAGTGTAATTTTCCAGGACTTTGAAAAAATGCCGAGTCATCATTTTTTAACACTGTGTGAGTAATGGGAAAAACATTAAAGACTCTTCTCCCATACCACTGCTCCAAAGGCTTTCATATTTCACATATAACATCTTTGAGAGATTCATTCACATGTTTGTTGAAAGCAAATCCCTGGGCCCATATTTGGGCTCTCTATGGGAGCTCAAATGTTCAAATTAGTGCGATACGAGGAATATTCTTTAAAAATCTTCTTCTTCAGATCCACCAATCAGAATCTTTTGATATTTGGTATACAGCATCCTTAGGGAGGTGAGATTCAAGTTTGTTCAAGCCAAGTCCCTGGGTTCATATTTGGGCTCCCTGTGGGAGCCTGAATTATAACTTAGTTAAATATGAGAAATATTCTTTAAAAATCTTTTTTTTTAGATCCACTGGTCAGAATCTTTTGATATTTGGTATAAGCTTTTCTTAGGAGGGGCAGATGCAACTTATTCAAATCAATTCCCTGGGGTGATATTTAGGCTACCATGTCAGGTGAGTACCCTCAGGCCCACTGGGGCCTCTTGTTTATTTTGTTTTTCATTTTTATAATTATTTCTTTGCCATCAAAAGTTCATGTTCTTAGTTTGCTTTATTGTTTCAGGCCTCATAATCTACAGAATAGCATGGATGATGGTGTATTTCGTCCCTGGAGAGGAGGCATTGCATTCCTTATTGCACTCAATCAATTTGATTAACTTGGGTAAAGTATCAGTCATAAACTATTTAATTTTGATTTTTTTAAAGTTTACATTGGTTGTAAAAAGAAGGCATGTGGCAGCCAAAAGGGCCGTATGGGAGGGACGAAGAAATTAAAAATTTTTTAGAAAATTTTGTTTCTTAACATACCTACCACAATTGTTTACAATCAGCTGTAACGTAAGTGCAAGCCCTACTTCGGAACTAACTCAAGCTAAGAAACTTTTCCAAACGAGTTGGAAAAGTGGAAGAGTGCAAAAGCACGAAAAAGATCGAAAAAGGGTCCAGCGAGACCGGCGCTCGACATTACAGGTACTCTCTCTGCACACCTCTTACCTTTACTGAGCGCATGCGCAACAACCGTGAGTCAATTCCATATTTCTGCCAACGAGAAGTTTGTGATTTAGTGGGGAGGCAACGATATCAAAGATATCCCCAAGGAGGGTGGACCTCCGGTAAACAATTGTGGTAGGTATGTTAAGAAACAAAATTTACTAAAAAATTTTAATTTCTTGTCAACCTACTCACAATTGTTTACAATGGGCTGAATAAACAATAGGAGGAGGTGAATCACATAACCAGTACCAACAAGCACAGCAGAAAGAAATGCGAGGACAGAGAATAATAGCAAAACCCTACTGTAAATGAAGAAAGAAAGAAGCACCTGAAAAGAACAAGGCTGAGCGATGCACAAACCAGAGCGAAACAGAATTGGAGAACACCCAGGATGTAGAAATGGCATGAACCTCATGAGAATTAAACTGGTTCGAAACAAGATCCGAAGCAGACAAACTAGAATAAGCCAGCTTGATTGCAAGACAGATCCATCTGGAAATAGAATGGGAAGAGATAGACTGCCTCCCAGGAATGAGAGGCAGAAAAAAAATCTCTTCCGACCCCTCCGAATGAACTGCGTGCGATTAATATAAGACTTGATCGCACAAACAGGACAAAGAAGAGGCCTCCGACCATCAACAGCAGGGAGAGCCCGAATGCAGATGGGAGGAGGTACCGAATCAGGAAGTTGATTCTTGGCCAGAAAAGAGCAATCAGTAGTGAAGGTTACACTGCTAGCCTCATTTCTGAAGAAAGCAGAATCAACGGATAGCACATGAAGCTCACTGACACGTCTGGTAGAAGCAAACGCTAGAAGGAAAGCAGTTTTATAGGTGAGAAAACGCATATCGGTGTCAGATAAAGGCTCGAATGGTGCTCCTTCCAAACAATGTAACACCCATGCCAAGTTCCACTTGAGTGTAAGACGCAAAACTCGAGGCCTTTTCAGAGAAAAGTGCCGAATCAGTTTGGAGAGAAAGAGATTACGACCGATGCACCACTTTCCTGCATATGAGAAAGTATCTGACAGCATAGACCTATAGCCCTTAACAGTAGCAGGCTGGAGGCCCTTGAAGTCAAAAAGGTATACCAGAAAATCCGCAATTTGAGCGACAGACGGATTATGGTAATCCACATATTGAGCAGCACACCAGCGGCAGAAAACCTTCCACTTAGCAGCATAAGTCATGCCAGTGGAATGTCGCCGTGATGCAGAAATGCACTCCACTATTCGTGTCGAAAAACCTCTACGTCGGAGACAGGACCAGATAAAAGACAGGCTCGCCAGGTTGTTGTGATACTTCCTGGGACGACCCTGGGAAAGAAGATCGCGTCGTAGAGGTAGATGAACCGGCCGATCTGCCAACAGAGGCCGTAGCAGATTGATCCACACCCTCTGTGGAGACAGAGGTGCGATCAGAATGATCCTGCAACTGCAAGCGCGAATCTTCGCCAACAACTGAAGAAGAATCGGTGCAGGAGGGAAGGCATAGCCGATCCAACCTGGCCAGTCCAGAGACAGAGCGTCTACCGCAAATGCTAGTGGATCTGGACAAGGGGAAACAAAGGTCTCTACCTGATGATTCCAGCGAGTGGAAACCACTCGCAAATCACTTGAAACACCGACCGATGCAGCATCCATTTGGTGGGAAGGACATTGTCGCGTCGGGACAGGGAGTCTGCTAGGACGTTGAGATGTCCGGGAATGTGCCGAATGGCCACCCGAGCGTTTACATCCCATGCCAACAGTAGAAGATCCTGAGATAGCTGATACATGGGAATCTAATGTGTGCCACCTTGATTCTGTATGTAGGCCACCACTGTCGAGTTGTCTGAAAGAAGTAGGACTGTGTGGTCAGACAGGTGAGAGATCCATTGCTGAAAATTCAACAGAAGAGCAAGGAGCTCCTTCTGGTTGATATGAAGGGCCATCTGCTCGCTGTCCCATTCGCCGTGGGTAGACAGACCGAGAGGAACCATCGTTGCACCGCAGCCCCGATCGCTGGAATCCACAGTAAGGATGCGATCGGCCGAAGGAAGATCCAACGGGACACCCTGAGTCAACCAGGAACATCGGCCCAAGGGTGGAGGTGACAAAGCAGGGACTGAGGAATAGGAAGTTGCAGTTCCAGAGGATCAACCTTTGAACGCCAATGATCCAACAGGAAGTGTTGGAGAGGTTGGAAAAACAAGCGACTCAGCGGAATGAGATCTGTCACCGAACCGCAAAGGCCCAGCATCCGAAGGAAAGTCCTTGCCGAGACAGAAGAGGATTGGAGCAGGTTCCGAGTCAAGGCAGAATGGATCGTCGCCTGAGCATTGGGAACCGACACCACATTGTGAAGAGTGTCGAAATCCATTCTCAAATGACGAAATTGCTGAGAAGGAAGGATATCCGACTTCTCGCAATTGACACTGAAACCCAGCAATGCCAGTAGGCCGAGCAACGCCGGACATCGGACTCCAGAACTGCAGCATAGTGGTGCCGTTGGAGGATGTCGTCCAGGTAGGCTGACAAAGTCACAGCCGACTGAGCATGGTGAAAAGCGAGCACATGTGACATCAGTCGGGTGAAGGCCCAAGGAGCCAGATTCAAACCGAACGGTAGAGCTTTGAATTGAAAGACATGATCCCGAAAACGAGAACCAAAGGTATTTCCATGACGCCAAATGAATGGGTACATGGAAATAGGCATCCTTCAGGTCAATACTGGCTGCAAAATTGCCCTGACGAATCGAACGTCGAACCGACCTGAAAGTCTCCATGCTGAAACGAGGTGCTATGATGGACTCGTTCAGGATACTCAGATCGTTGACAGGACGAAACTGGCCATTTTTCGTCGGCACCAAGAAAAGTCTCGAGTAAAACACCGGTGAAAGGGTGTTCCTGACCACCTTGATCGCCCCTTTGGAGAGGAGATTGTCGTTGGGGGTACCCAAGATAAACAAGGGTGCCAACCGAAGGACAGCCACAGACCAGATTGGATGACGTTGAGGACCCAAGGGTCCGACGTTATCTCTGTCCAACAGTCGAAAAACAGCGATAGCTTTCCCCCGACTGGAGGTGAATCGAGGTGAGGACCTTCATTTGCAGCCTTGATGAGGCCCCCGAGAGGAGAAACCACCCCCTCGGGAAGCAACAGAGTCCTGAAACTTTCCTCCCTGAGGCTGCCAGTGAGCCTGGCCATGTCGGCACTTCTTCTGAGCAGAAGGAGCGGACGGAGCCAAAGGCGTGGCCGACGCAGCGGGGTGCTTGGCGGGCCTGGAATGACCACCACCTACAGCAGCAGGTTGGTCCAGCTATCGGAACAAATGATGGTCCTTCGAATGACGAAGAACCTCACCAAGGACAGCTTCCACGGAACCATGGAACAGCTGAGGTCCAACCAAAGAAGCAGACCTCAGAACAGCACGCTGCTCAGAAGGAAGGGAGAAGTATCCAACACTGCATCCTGGCGTGCAAGCTCCAAAACCCCAGAGCTAGAAGGCTCAACATGGTTGTGGTGCTCCACAGAGGACTGCCGTCGGACATTCACTAATGGCTGGTCTGAAGGCTGAATGTCTGGCAATAAGCCGGGGGGGGGGGTGGGGGGGGGGGGGGTGGGGGGGCTTGCTGTCACCTTCAAGAAAATTGTCATCCTCTGTAGCAGAAGAGACGTAGCCCAACCTGGGCTGACCAGTGGAAACCTCCTGTGAATACTGAACAGAATTCAAAGGGCCAGATGAGGAATCTCTGTGACCGACCAAAAGAGTTGTGCCTCAGGATGCACAGGGAAGCTAATTTCAGGGTTGCTAGAAAGCAACCGGGTGAGCGCCAGAATGGCCTGCCTCAGCTCACGCTGAGAATCCGTCGTGGTAGCCGTGCCCGGTGGAGTGTCTTCCCAATGGACCTTTCTAGAAGAAGAACTCAAATCCTCAGAAGGGACTGATGACGAACGTCGATCAGAAGACAGAGTAGGGAGACAGTGAGAAGACACCGGAGGACAGGCCCAAGAGTGACGCCCAGGGGCAATCAATGACCTCTGCAAAACAGAAGGCCCTGTCTGCAAATCCTCTAGAGAGACCGATGACGTATATTGATCGGTAGCTGGACCTGGGACACGATGAGAAGATACCGGAGGATTGTCCCGAGAATAACAGGAACCTGCCATTGGCCTCTGCATGACAAAAGGCCCCAACCGCCGATCCTCTGAGACCGACGACAAGCATTGATCGACAGGCAAACTTGGAACACAGTGAGAAATCACCGGAGGAAGGTCCCAAGAGTGACAGCTAACAGGAGCCGTCACTGGCCTCTGCCGAACAGCAGGCCCTGGATGCCAATGTCCCAGCCCCATCCTGCTAGTCGGCACACCAGCAGGGGAAGGCGGAACAACAAACACTTCGCTCGAGGGATGAGGAATTGCTGCCGAAGCGACCAAATGGCCCAACCGACCAGGAGCAAACCTAGCCAGATGAGACGGGGCAGCCAGCAAACCCATACAGCTTCGCTGAGAAGCCAGGGAAGGCTGAGAGCCCCGAGACACACCACCAGATACAGCCTCGGACCCCCAAGACTGTATACCTTTCCCGGAAGAGATGGCAGAGCCACTATCATATAAGATAGGATCAGTAGGAACAACTTCCCCAGCAACTGTCGACAGCGCAGGTGACAAATCGGAGAGAGTGACCGAGCTGACCTCGGAAAACTCTCAACGAAAACAGCCGCCTCAAGGGTGACATCAGAAGCCAAAGGAAGAGAGAATGCAGTCTCCACTTCAGGCATTCCAGCACCATCAACAGTTGCAGGGGAACTTGCTACCGAAATAGGCTGATTGACATCCTGTGTGACAGAGTCACCACGTGTACTCTCAGAAGTCTCCGAAGAGGCACGGCTACCTTTGCACCGAGAACAAGGGGTTCTTGCCCTGAAGAGAACCACCTTGTTCACGGAAGCCCAGAACTTAGAGGACCAAACCCCACAGGAATGGGCCTGTGAACAATTGTTGCAACTGACACAAGTTGCATGAGCATCATCTACATGTTTCACCCGCAAACAAGATGGACAAGGAATTGTTTTAGGCACAGTCCAAAAATGTGGCAAAAGAAGTTCAATTGGGAAAAAATCTCCAAGAAGATCCAAACAATCAAGCTTCCCACCGACGGAAAACCGAACAACGCATGTCGTGTTTTCACACTCGGAAATAGCAAGACAATGTTAAGAGAATACAAGTGAAAATGAGCATAAATATAATATAATAATGAATCAATTTTGAGCTTGAGGAAAGGATACAGTCCACTTGCACATTAATAACAGTAACAGCATTCAAAAACAAGTTCTTCACGAAGGAAAAAACAATTCAGCAGCACGAGTCACAAAATTCCGACCATGTACAATGGCAGAAATAAAAGGAATTGACGTCATGGTTGTTGCGCATGCGCTCTGTAAATACAAGAGGTGTGCAGAGGGTGTACCTGTAATGTCACATGCCAGTCTCGCTCGACCCTTTTTCGATCTTTTTAGTGCTTTTGCACTCTTCCACTTTTCCAACTCGTTTGGAAAAGTTTCTTAGCTTGAGTTAGTTCCGAAGTAGGGCTTGCACTTAAGTTACAGCCTACTGTAAACAATTGTGAGTAGGTTGAGAAGAAACAGATTTTTTACTTTTTGAGGTCTAAGCGAAATGAAGTTAACATGTAACAGGCTATTATTTTTTCATTTATGCGGTATGATTCCGCCGATAGAACACATTTATTTGCCATTGTCTCTTCATAACAAAACTTGAGTTACCTGATTCAAAATTATCTGAATCAGGAAGTTGATTCAATATCAATACTGAATCAGGCCATTGATGTTGACATTGAAACAAATCTTTGAAGCTTCACAGAGCCCTAGTACTGAGTTAGCTCTTTACCTGAATAACTGGTTGCAAAAATTTCAAAACATGTGACCCCTCACTGGAATGAGCTTGTCATGCTTCTTCCAATGAGAAATCACATAATATGGCCTTATAGAAATATTTTGAAAAATTTAAAAAAACAATAACCCTTTGAACATACAAGACCGATTTTTCAGTTCAAGGCATTATTTCGCCCCATTTTTGTCTTATTATAAGAGGTCTATATGTGGGGTATTGATGATAAAATAATAACTGCAGTCTGCAGGCATCTGGCTGCATAGTGCAGTTATTATTTTCTCCTCCCTCTATATCAATACTGGACTGACCCATCTCACTGTAAGTGTACACAAAGGCAATACCATTCCAGGAAATGATGGATCAAAGGGTTTATTGAAAAAATAAAAACCTTTTATCCTGTGCATTGGGGAAGGGGTTAACAACCTCAAACCACTTAACAGTATGAAATGTTACCTGTCTACTCTGAATAACTCGGCTTTGATTACTAACAACTGCACCTATTTGACTACCATGGGGTCGAGAATGAAAATACTCTGTTGATTCTTCCTTTGACAGCTTTTCTACATTTCCAACAATACGGATCTGATAAAAGAAAAAATTAAAAAGAAAAATAGTACAGTGACAGATGTGTAAAAGGGATTGTGGGGTAGGAAAAAAGGGCATCAGTATCTGTGTGTCAATGTATTTGTCTGTTGTTAGTTTGAATATGCACATGCATACATGAATGGAAGCGTATGACTTTATGTGCTTTTTTGATATAAAAGTACAGTACAGCCGCTCTGAACTGGTCACTTTCCATGGGTGGGCAATATTTCTGTGGACACAATAATATTAGATTCCAAACACTAATTATAGGAATAAACAACAAAAATTGAATTAATGAAGCACTGGGTACAACCCAGTGCTTCATTAATAAAAATTTTGCTGATGATTTTTATTACCTGGTAATCACATGCATGGCCCATGTGTGGATTATGACCAGTTCACAGCACTATACTGTATGACACTTTTTCATGAACAGGTGCTTTGATAAATCACCTTCAACTTCAATACTTTATCCTCTATCCTCTGTTAAATGTTTTTATTCTACAAGAATGTATTTCCCTCAATACATGTAAAAACTTCTAGATAAATAGTGTTCAACCGATGATTGGAATCGCCCACCACAATCTTGTGGGCAATCAGATGACAACGGCAATAGCTCCTGGAACATCGGTGCAACTGATTGTTGCCAAGCATTTTGTGATTATTCATAAACCGCATTTTATTATCTTCTGCAGTTGTTCGATTGTTACTGTAAAATGATGTCAATGATACCTTTCAATAAAGTTGAAAAAAACCACCACAATGTGTATTCTTAATCTCTCTAGATGCACCTTTATGAGATATACAAGTTAAATGGCATGTAAAGCTTACAACTGAAGGTACTTGTGTACTTGCAAGCCTCGACTTGTCTAGTAGTGCATGGTATTACAATAGGGATCTGCATCATTTCTGGTGATCGGTTGAACACTATAGACAAAATACAAGTCTGTATTGAGGGTAGCAACCACACATACGATACTTCCATTCAGAAAGAGAATGTTTTTTTACCTGCACTCATCAGAAACTGATTTCACATGTCGAGGCTACCGTTTTGATAAAAGTAATTTTCAGTAAAACCTGTTCTGAGAGACCACTGTCGTGAGAGACCACCCCTTTTGAGAGACAGTTGTAACTTTGTACCATTTAGTTATTTTACTTTGTGTAATGGACCTGTCATGAGAGACCACTTGTTTTGCAAGACCACTTTTGCCTGTCAAAAAGGGTGGTCTATCAAGACAGGCTCTACTGTAAATAAATACCCGGTAAATCACCAACTCAACAAAATAAATTAGACTAGAAAATTTTTTGCCCTGATATTTTTATATAGGCCTACCATGCGTTAAACCTAAAAATAAAATAAAGAAACAGATAGATGAAGCACTACTATAAACTTTGGCATGGAACAATGAATGGGGATTACATCATACACAGCTCAACGATGTAATACCATAACGTCATGATCTTCATTCATAAAAAATGAAAGTGTCAATGACACTGTAGCTCAATTGTGTAAGACATGTACATGTATAGTATGTGACACAGGAATGACACACATCTAGGTAATGACCTGATAACAAAGGTACATATAAAGTATTGTAACGGTCTGTATATAAATGCTGACCATAGCCTGTAACAAATGTATAGATAAAGTATTGTAAAGGTGGGCGACAGTTAGATGCTAAACT
The DNA here is from genome assembly GCA_031216915.1 of Pictodentalium vernedei. Taxonomy (NCBI): domain Eukaryota; kingdom Metazoa; phylum Mollusca; class Scaphopoda; order Dentaliida; family Dentaliidae; genus Pictodentalium; species Pictodentalium vernedei. The sequence goes on from CM062288.1 coordinate 148,631,837, forward strand.
AGAAAAGAAATCTGTGAGTCCCTAAATGGGTCTGACTGAACCCAAAAATATTTGTTCTCATAGCACAGTGATAACAAAGGCACCCAAAAACACTCGTTCCTGTCCCAAGGTGATAACAAAGGTACCCAAGTAGTTTTGTGAAGATCGGTTCATAAATACAGCCTCTAGCCCGAGCCGTATTGACATGTGCACTTACTGTGTATAAGCAGCACTGAATAAATCAAAGTTCATCTAATTTGCATAATTTCTGCTCGAGAAAAAACCCAGTATTATATGTGATGTATTCCATGTTACTAAACATTCATTCAAAAATTTATTCAAATCAGAACCTTCATATAGAAGTTGTGTACAAAAAACTTATTGGACCTAATTTCTGTACAAAAGGGCCGCTGACAGCCATCTTGAATTTTGGACCGCACCCAGAAAACTCGTTCTCGTCCCAAGTCAATAACAATGGTACCCAAGAAGTTTCGTGAAGATCGGTTCATAAATACAGCTCCTAGCTCGAGCTGTATTGACATGTGTACTTACTGTGTGTAAGTAGCACTGAAAAAATAACAGTTCATCTAATTTGCAGAATTTCTGCACAAGAAAAAAAACCTGTATTATATGTGATGTATTCCATGTTACTAAACATTCAGACAAAAAGTTATTCGAATCAGAACTTTCATGCAGAAGTTCTGTACAAAAAACTGATTGCACTACTTAAGGTACAAAATGGCCATCTTGAATTTCGGACCGCACCCAAAAACACTTGTTCTCGTCCCACGGTGATAACAAAAGTTTCGTAAGGATCGGTTCATAAATAGCCCGAGCCATAGTGAATTGTTGACGGGCAGACGGGCCATGGCATAACCCCAAATTTGACTTACGTCAAAGTTGAGCTAAAAATCAATTCATAGACACTGAGTGATTGTCAAACTATAAGTGAGTAAGTCAAGAAAGAGAGGAATATTGTAAGATAAATTGGTTATTACCACTAAGTGGGTTTCTGAGATGGTGCATTGAAGTCTCGACCTCGCCTCTGGGTCATACATTGACTCGTTCTAACGGACCTGTTGATATATGCCCAGAGATGGGGTCTCGACTTCAATACACCATCTTGGAAATGTACTTGGTGGTTAATAACTTTTATTTATTTTTCAAAATATTTTGTGCAAATGAAATTTTCTCTTTATTAAATCTGTGAACAAAAGGTGCCAGAGATGAATCACGTTGAAAAGCCTGTTGATTGATGTTACTGAAAGTTGCTTTGCATTACTCAAAACTGAGGATTGATATTTTTCAACAAAATTTGTATTCGTCCATTTGAATGTTAATCCCCTACACACTGAGGTCAAAATATAAAAATTTCATACCAAAAGCTTTCCTATAATGCAGCTAAGGATTTTTAATCAAGTCAGTCAATCTAGTTGAACAGAGCTCACATTTGTTAAATTCCTACTTGCATAAAAGGAAGAATTTTCTTAACTGGTAGAGTACTAAATTACTTTTCAATGGTCAATTGTAACGAGAGTATTTTTTTTCAAAGACATCACAATACCAGCAAAAGGAGCCTTAGTTTAGCAAGATATAGCTCATAAATAATAGTTTTGTTGACACTCTCCAATAAATTGAAATGAAACAATTTTATATCAATATTTTTCTTCTGCTGCTGAGCCAACAACAAATTAGTGTAAACATTGTAAAGCCACAATAGTGGCTTTCAGCACTTTTCAGTGGCTTCTAGCACTCAACCAGTTAATGAAAATTAGAGTATTTTGACCTCAGTATACAGAGGATTAAATATTTGAAAGATTTTTCAGATTTATCAATGTTGGATCAGAATTGGAAATAAAGGGCTTAAATCGTAACCCATTTTGAGGTTACGCAATATAGTATGGTGATAACCCACAGAAAAAAAGGTGTTGTGATCCTTCTCCACCTTCTCTGTTTTATACTCCAGTCATGCTGTTTTACATCTTAACAAGATTTCCGCCAAAATGAATAGCAACAACCAACCACAGGTACAAGGCACAAGCTGAGAAATAAAAAAAAAATGATATCTGACTGACAGCATTTTTGGATTGATGCCGACGTGCCCCCACTATGGTATATAAATATTAACAAGGTACACAACTGTTCGAAAACGATAGCACTCATCTTCATTACAGACTCCCTCAAATTTGATTCACTCAGCATATCCAGCAGTCCCAGGTGTCAGCAGAAAGGGGAAAGAATAAGCTTTACAATGGTGCATTACACGACTGTTGGGTGTTCTTGGGTTGCTCATAATAACTGTGAGAAGTCGCAGAAAAGGCAGAAAAACACTTAGTTGGGACAATCTGCTGTTCCGTCGAGAGTGGGTTACGAGTGACAATTCTCCGCTTTATTATAATCTGCTTTGTTTATAAAACTCAAGTTGAATCGATGATGAAAAAAACAACAATAAGCAATGAAAAATAAGAAAGATAAACATTGTTCATTTAATAAAGTATTTTTGCAACTTTAGCTCAAGTTTGTAGGGGAATTATTTTTAGACAGAAATGAATCACTGCGCCTTGTTTATTTTTGACAGTTTTGGCTGTCGATCGAATTGGACCAATGTGCTCCACACTTCTCGCAGTGTTTTGCATTGAGTAACAGCATGATTTTGCCGCAACTGCCCTGTAAAGGATTTATGGGATAAACAAAATAAACGTATAGTGTTTTCGAGTAAAAAATTTACTCTACTTGTAGGAATAAGAATGAAACTGACTCGCCAGAGGCTCGTCGGTTTCATTCTTAATCCTACTCGTAGAATAAATTTTTAACTTGAAAACACTAGACATTTATTCTATATTTATCATGCCCTTATCCACAAGATGAACGGATTGAAATGAAAAGAATTTTCTGAACCTTCTATGTAAAGTTTATGACAGACAATTACCTGCCTGGACCAAACACATGCATTATCACCTTCTGAAGATTCTGTCCAATAAAATAAAAGTGATGCAACAGGGTTTTCATCCTGAAAATATAAAACTTACTTTAAGCAACTAATAAACAAGGTAATGTCTGGAAGTAACATGTCGCAGCAACAAAGGTTGCTTCAACATGACAACGAGAACTGAGTTGCTTCAACAGGTTTTCCCAGAATGCAGTACACAATATACAATAATGTCATACATTGTATGACCTTGGACTGCATCATTCATTTGAGAAAATATTCGATAGTATCCTAATTTTATTCATTGCCAGGAATATACTGTTGGTTTATTCTTCAGGTACAGATGACCCTTTGAGCAATGACAAGTAGATGACAAAGCCAACAAGCCATTTACTAAAGTACTGTATTTACAAAACTAGACATAGAACTTCCCTGGATATTGTGCCAGACACGATTAGGTTTTTTCAGTCCACTTTTTTGCCAACAACACGGCATAATCTCAAATGTCAGAACCAGAGGTGTGACTTTCCCAATGGGACTAATAATAGAAACTTGCGTGAACAAAAGAAAGGATGTACAAGCTGTTTCCAATATAAACTCGTTTTGGGGGTGTACAAATATGTCTCATATTTGACATTTAACTCTTGACCTGCTGAGTAGTTTCAAGATATTTTTTATCAAATCTAGTCATGGCTGATGTCAAGCAGCCATGACTAGGTGTGATAAAAAATCTTTTAAATTTTTCACTAAACAAACCATGTTCAAGCTTACCAACTGATTGAGATAACTACTCCGAGGTGCCAAATAAGAGTGTCGACATGCTTATTAATTTTGCTGAAAAATTCCTTGCCATCACTGTTATTTGGCATTGAGACATAGAGCAAAAATGCCATCACTGTTATTATTTTCAGACCAAAATCTGAGCCATCACTGTTATTTGGCCATCACTGTTATTTGGCACCTCAGAGTATAAATACTAACATGTTTTCAATAATTTGTTGGCAAATTCTTTTATTGCCTGTACTCTTTCAATTCGGCCTTTGTCACCTGACTGGTCGGTAGCATACAATTTTGGTATAAATATAAATGTGAGAAACGATATAAATAATTCCACATTTTAAAGTCCTGTTTTTATTCAAGTCATCAAAACAAAAATAAAATTACATGCCCGGCTCTCAGCTTTAACAGCTGTTTCGCACAAGTCGCCTGAATATGAAATGGGCCCCCGAGTCTTAAAACTTGCTGAAAGTAACATTTTGACATCCTTTGATACATAGGACAACATGAAGAAACAACTTATGCATTGAGTTGCTTCAGGTATCACTGGCTTTACATGTTCAGTTTGAGAAACTGAAAGCTATACATTTGACCTGTTTTTAGCCACTGTGAGTCTCCACGGCACAGAAATTGTTTTTGCATAAATCAAGAACATGTTACCTGCTCATAATGTATACTAAATTTAATTAAAATCAGCACAAAGTTTAACCCTTTACCCAATGCAGACGATATTGAAATTTATTATTTTAAATATTATTTTTTTAAATTTTTCAAAAAAGTTCAAAAAACCACATCATGTGACTCCTCTTTGGAACGAGCTCCTTGAGCTCGTTCCAAAGAGGGGTCACATGATATGGTTTTGTTGAAATATTTGAAAAATAATATTTTTTCAGCTGCTGAATTTGCATATTATGCAGGCAGATGGGACCGATTCGTTTGGTAAAGGGTTAAAAAAAAATTGTTGAGTTTGGGGTGGCCAAAATGTTTGCCTCTCCCATTTATTACCAAAGCAACCACTGACCCTGAAACTTTGTTTGACAAGATTTCATTCTACACCTCAAAAGAAGCTAAAAATGATAAATTTAAAGTAATTTGTATATTTTTTATACTTACAAATGGCCCAGACTTAGCTGGTGCAACCTCAATATCATTAAGGGCCAAAGACAATACCACCCCCCCCCCCCCCCCCCCAATCCCCAAAATTTGCATAAAATACTGAAAATTAAAAGTCCTATACATCCATACTTTTAGTACTTGAGCATGCGCAGTACCCAGGAAGAGACCAGAATTGGCGCCAACATCATTCTTCCTAGTTGTGCCTACTAATGTTATAACTCAGCGGGGAGGTATGAGTGCCCACTCATGGGAGGGCCATCCCCATCTGGGCCATTGGTAAGTATAAAAAAAAATACAAATTACTTTAAATTTATATTTTTATACTAAAACCAATTGCCCAGACTTAGCTGAATTGTAAAAAGGCAGGAGGGCCTAGGACTTGAAGGAATAGCAGACCAAAATTCAGCTCCTTAGCCTGCATTAGAACTCCCAAGATGAAAAGGAGATTAAAATTTTAAGGAATTACATATATGTCTCTCTATACAACAATAGAGAAGAACTATCACCAAAATAAGGAGCAATATCCAAGTAAATCCCTAATACTCAGCATAAATGATTACGCTAATTGGGTGTAACGAGCTCCCAATTTTAAGGCTAGTCCAGAATAAGACACTTAAAACCAGGAAAAGCATGTCCAAGGGAGATAGACTAACGCCCACAAACACCAGGGCTCGCCTTGAGTAAAATGGTCGGGGCCTGAAAAAAGTGCCCCACATATTGAGGTCGGGGCCTTTTTGGGGCTGATTTTCCATTTTGTCCATTACTGTTAGTGCTTTTTTGTGGAAAATGTCGGGGCTTGAAAAAAAGCCCCCAGCAAGTGCTCCTCGGGGCTGATCTCGGGGCCTGGGCTGATCAGCCCCGACTCAAGGCAAGCCCTGCAAACACACGCCACATATAATGTAACAAGCTGTATATATGATCAGAATAATCTACAGACAATAACAGCTTCACTCATAGTTACACACTTAATATAAGGCCAGAAGAGGTAAAGAGAAATACCCCTCCGCCCTTTTTTTGAAGGAATAATCTTCAAAACAAAGAGGGAAGCGGCCTGGAATGTATAAAAGCCGTACAGAATAATATATATATATTCGCCTAAAAGGCACCCAGTTATTAATTATATTAATTTATTGATGCTTAACGCCACATCAGCAGCTAAGGTTATATCGAGGTGATCCCGGTTATTAAAATCGCAAGCTTCTAAATGTATGCCGCATCCGGAATATGTAGATAGTTCGAAAACCAGTGATATTATTATGTACAACCTTAAACTTGTCCAATTGAATCCCAATGGAAAGTTAACTGACAGAACTTTTACGCCTCTGAGCCAACAGACAGGTGACCACATTCAGGTGTACAATTAATTCCAATAATGAGCCTCCGAATTGTAACCGCACAAATATATGAGAATAGCAATATGCCTTGAGTACCGCTTCTGGTTGAAGACTGGATTCAGAACCTGGAACGGGATACGATTAAAAAACCTGTCACAAACTGTCCCCAAATAATTCATTGTTCCCAATGTCCGTTAAAACCAATGACTGTTTGGAGAAAGAATATACCACTCTGAATAATGAAGCCAAATATAGAGAACGCATGCATAGACGGCTTGTAAGAAACTCCATAACTGATCCAACTAGACCCAAAATTCTCATAAGCTCTCTACTAACACAGAGCAAGAATTTAAGAGAATCTATTAAATAATATGTCTGCCTAATAATAAAACATTATGCACGCAAACAACAGAATCCCACATGTACCCTTGTCTGAATACAGCCTGTATCAATGGCGTGACCGAGCGATACAAAATCTAATCAGGAAACTGAAGGAATACAACAACGTTAATGCGAATAATCCAAGGAATAGACTCATACATCATAACAAAAGCAGACAACTCTGAGCGAAATTTCTCAGAGTGACTAACTGCCACATTTGGAGAATGTCATCCAGGTAACCAACATGCCTGCCACACAGGTACACGAAGGCTACCAATATCAACCGAATGTACTCAAGAAAGCATTTTGAATCCAAAAACAGTTAGAGTTCAGGAATCATATGCTCATATACAACTTATAAACACCAACCACAGGAAGCAAACCAACTAAAGAGTGGATGCGCCCCTGATGTCGCCATTAGACCACAACCCACCCACCAATCGAAGAACAATGAAAGACATGCATATAACTGAATGCATATGAGGCTTACAGGAAGAGAACTATGTCCTGCCCTGCAACTGCCTCTTAACATATTGGCGGGGGATTCGACAAATAAATCATATCGAACCCCCTTCACCTGCATTACTTGAATCGCAAGATAAGTAAGGCCGGTGCAGTAATACTAAAGCTTGGAACAGCTAAAAAAAAAGCTTATAGTTTGTCAAAGCAAGCATAATCAAACTAACCCGGCATGACTCTAAACGCTTTAGTGTTAGTTATCTAGAATAGTATAAAAACCTCATGTCTGACAGACTCCATAATGCCACTAAGGAAAGAGAGGGATGTGATGAACCTGGCACTATTGCAAGAAATATACCCGCTGAAACAGCGTCGACTTATCCCTTGAAATCAAGACAGTACGCCATGGCGCCAAATAATACACCATATAGACATAATATCCAATCCACCGAGTGGAAATATAATCCATACCATAGACTGGATTAAAAATGAAGTGGGCGACGATAAACTATGTTCCGGCACCCGATCATAAAAAACCTAGATGAACTCCTTGTGTCTCGTTCCGATTATAGCAGGAAATATATTCCTGAAAAGGAGTTAACTATAGGCAATCGAAAGAACGCTCATTAATCACACTAGGTTAATGTGGCGTCATCAATACGGCTAAAAGCCTCAGACAACTAACACAAAAATAATACCGTTAAGGAGAGAACAACCTCTTCTCTTGTAAAGGTACCTTGTCCGATAGGACAGTGGTCTCAGCCTAGCTGAAGCAGCTAAATGTCTTCCTATTCTTGAAGACAATTAAATGGCTGTTAACTATGGCCCTAGAAGCTCACTAAAGGAGACTTACAACGCTAGCCGCTAATGATCGGGAAAAAACACTGCTCAAAATTCTAGCTAGGCTACTACAGTGTCAACAATAAGATTAAAATCTGTGACACTTAAGAAAACAACACAGTGAAGGAAAAAATGAACTCTTTCCTTTAGCGGTTCTATTCCCAAATGACAGTGGTCTCAGCCTAGCTAACGAAGCTTAGAAGACTTCATCTCAGTGAAGACAGATATCTCGGTGTAATTTTTGCGACTTTAGAAAGCTCACTAAATGGAGACTTACAACGTCAGTCACTCAAGTTCAGAGAAAAAGAGCCGCACTTGATTCTAATAAGGGGTCAATAAAAAGACTAAAAGCCTCAGACACTTAATACAACACCGAGAAGGAAACAACATACTCTTTCCTTTAACAGCCCTAATTCCAAAGAGACAGCTGTCTCAGATTAGCTAGCACAGCTAATAAGTCTTCATCCCATAAAGACAGATATCTCTGTGAAACTTGTGACCTTGAAAGCTCACTAAACGGAGACTTACAACATTAATCGCTCAAGCTAAGGAATAAAGGACCACTCTTCTAACGGCCATAATTCCAAAGAGACAGTAGTCTCAGCTTATCTAACACAGCTTATTGGCCTTCATCTCCCTAAAGACAGATATCTGTGTAACCTGTGGCCTTGGAAAGCTCACTAAATGGAGACTTATGACGTTAGCCGTAATGTATAAGAAAATACCGCTGTAAAATATATAAGGCCACTATGACGTTAGCCGCTATTGATATATATAAACAGACCACTCTTAATTCACATAAGCCAAACTAAGGCGACAACAATAGGACTAATTGCCTGTGATGCCTAGGAATACCACACTGAGAAGGAAAACGTAACCTTTCCTTCTAACAGCCTTATTCCAAAAAGATGGCTGTCTCAGCGTAGCTAACAAAGCCTAAAAGTCATATATCGGTAAAGACAGATATCTGTGTGTTACCCTGCGTCCTTAGACAGCTCATTAAACGGAGACATACGACGTTAGCCGCTAATGTATAAGAAAAGACCGCTCTGACAGTACATAAGGCTACTACGGCATCAACAATACAGTGGAACCTTGTTAATTGAATAGCCACTTTGCCAATGAAAATTATTCAATTGACAGGAGTATTCATTTAACAGGGATTGTGTCACTTTCCTGTATTCTAGAAGTAAACTTAGCATTTATTCTACTATATCTTGTTTGACAGAGCTCCCTGAGCTCTGTCAAACAAGATATAATAGATAAAATGCCTGTATTAGATGTACTGAGCCCAAATAGGTCTATAAACAAAGGAAAACAGGGGAGAGTCATAGTAATTTCTCGACAGGTTACAAGATTTTTTATCCAGTTAACAGGCGTTTACTCTATAACCTATATTCAATTAACAGGTCAGATTTGTACTGGAGGAATGGTAAATGGCTTTGTGTTGGGAAATTATATTCAATTAACAGGGATATACAATTAAGAGATATCCAATTAAGTGGGCTCCACTGTAGCACTAAATGCCTCTGATGCCTAGGAATACAATACCAAGAAGGAAAAGACATACTTATTCCTTCTTATGGATCTATTCCAAACAAGACAGCTGTCTCAGCCTAACTATGAGCTATCGATCTTCTATTCGAAAAGAATAGATCCTTGCCTTTCTTGTACTATTGCTAGGCCAAGGGAGGAGTTGTTAATCAGACCAAAGGCCTTCAACACCTGAGCAGAAAGACCCAAGAAGGAAAGATCTTCGTCTTTCCTTCACCCGGTACCTTAAGCTGTTTTTTTGCCTAGCAAACACAGACTTTTGTTCAGATGGAACAAGATTCGAAAGATCTTATGAATAAAAATTCATAGTCTTAATGTGCAATTCCATGAGGGATGGAGAATCAACCTCCGTAGCCCTCTCACCATCTGAATGTTCCATCTGAAAAACATGGTCAACACCATCCGAATGTACAGATGACTGGACCAACCCAGCACCATCCAACAGCTCACTACCGAAGATTGTTGACAGCTGAATCTGCAACTACTGGGATGCTGCGATATGCTGCGATATGCTGTGCAACTGCGGCAGCAGGTCCGTGAACAAGGCTTGCAGAGCAGCGATTATCCGTTTCTTCAGCATATACTGCTCACGGGACGGAGATCAGACCCCAGATCTTTCGATGCATGTCCTGTATAAAAATGCCTCAAACCACTAGCTACAGGTTAATCCGACTTTGGTGGTGAAGACTGGGAACATCTCCGTGGAACAGCATGAACATGCGAAGTCGGACAGCTAGTCAGCAGTCTAATCATGCTTCATCGATGAAGCAGAGGAAGAAGCCATATCTGCAACCGGCCCGGCTGCAGTGTGGAAGGAGCGTCCTGAACTGCAAACATGAACGGGCATCCCAACTCACTAAAGTTTCTCGAAGTGGAAACAGCCGACTCCGACTACTGATGGAACGGAGAGGGTTCAGCCCGCGATCTGGCTCCAGACCTCACCGAGCATTCCGTTTAGAAACTTGTAGGCTTCTACCCCTTAGAGTGCTTTTCCAAGGAAGAAGAGGAAGCCGTAACAAAAGCCGACCCCAGCTGAAGTATTGAAGGAGCATCCGGACTCGCACATTTCGGACGTGTGCTCTGACTCATTGAAGTTTCTCATGCCAGAAAACAGTCGACCCCGACTACTAATGGGACGTAGAATGCTCTCCAACTCGCGATCTGACCCCAGATCTTGCCGAGTATCCCACTGAGAAACTTGTAGGCTAATCCCCTTTGCCTGCGTTTTCATGTAGCATGTACGAAGAAGCCATAACCGCAGCCGATCCCGAGAGAAACTTTCAGGCTTCTTCTCCTTTTGTCATCGTCGCTGGGTGAGCTTTATGTTATGAGGTGCTCGCTCTACCCACGTAATACTACTCGACCACAACGGACATACCCGGCATCCCGGCTTCCATACAGGGAAGACTGCTTCACCGGTTGAGCAAGCTGCATGCAGAGGATCAAGCAAACTAACTAGAGACCTCAATCCTGTGCTAAATATCATGAGCACCTTATCAGCTAGCTCAGTTTACTCATCAGAGTGCGACGATGGCAGCACGTAACGGACAGGTGTTAAAGTACCATCACCATGTTCTTGTTCCTCTGAAAACGAGACTGAAAGACTAGTATTAGCCAGCAGTGAGAGCTCCTACATCGGAACTTCACTGCACGCCACACAGGTTGACACCCGTTTCAACTGTTCGCATCCCATAGTACAAGTATTGAAGGAGTGCCGCAACTACCGGCAAAACAACAAGCATTAAATCCGAAGCTTGCTGGACTTACACTAAGTACCAATTATTTTAATAAATACAATAATAATGAAGCCAAAATCATAAGTTCGTTGCACTCCCAATAATACAGAATAAACATTGCAAGGATACAAAACATAGACAATGACAAAAATTTTCGAAATAAATCTTTTTTAAAATTTCAAAACATTTTGAATGAAGCCTAAGTGCCCCACGGAAACCTCATGAGCCCAAGGGCATCCCGATAGAGACTAAATGTGGACAAGTACTACCTAATTAAAACTAAACTACCGGAGAAAGATATAATATGTATCCTAATGGAAACAAGAAGGACGCCAACGCTCTACAGCTCACCAACATTCCTCTTTGATAGTAATGTTGGCAAACAGACTCATAACATGCGACAAAGCTGACCTAAACACAACCTCTTAAAAGTAAAACACAGAAACTGACATAAACACTAAGTTAAACATGAAATTCTGAGCGAAACAGAAAACTAAACGTAAGTAAACAAGAAGGACGCGAACGCCCTATAGCTCACCAACATTCCTCTTTGATAGTAACTTTGGCAAACACAAGAACTGTATCAAACAGGCTCATAACATGCGACAAAGCTTACCTAAATACAACCTCTTAAAAGTAAAACACAGAAACTGACATAAACACTAAGTTAAACATGAAATTCTGAGCTAATCAGAAAACTAAACATAAGTAAACAAGAAGGACGCCAATGCCCTATAGCTCACCAACATTCCTCTTTGATAGTAACGTTGGCAAACACAAGAACTGTATCAAACAGACTCATAACATGCGACAAAGCTGACCTAAACACAACCTCTTAAAAGTAAAACACAGAAACTGACATAAACACTAAGTTAAACATGAAATTCTGAGCGAAACAGAAAACTAAACGTAAGTAAACAAGAAGGACGCCAATGCCCTATAGCTCACCAACATTCCTCTTTGATAGTAACTTTGGCAAACACAAGAACTGTATCAAACAGACTCATAACATGCGACAAAGCAGACCTAAACACAATCTCTTAAAAGTAAAACACAGAAACTGACATAAACACGTTAAACATGAAATTCTGAGCTAAACAGAAAACTAAACATAAGTAAACAAGGACGCCAATGCCCAAAAGCTCACCAACATTCCTCTTTGATAGTAACTTTGGCAAACACAAGATGGCAAACACAAGAACTGTATCAAACAGGCTCATAACATGCGACAAAGCTTACCTAAACACAACCTCTTAAAAGTAAAACACAGAAACTGACATAAACACTAAGTTAAACATGAAATTCTGAGCGAAACAGAAAACTAAACGTAAGTAAACAAGAAGGACGCCAATGCCCTATAGCTCACCAACATTCCTCTTTGATAGTAACTTTGGCAAACACAAGAACTGTATCAAACAGACTCATAACATGCGACAAAGCAGACCTAAACACAATCTCTTAAAAGTAAAACACAGAAACTGACATAAACACTAAGTTAAACATGAAATTCTGAGCTAAACAGAAAACTAAACATAAGTAAACAAGGACGCCAACGCCCTATAGCTCACCAACATTCCTCTTTGATAGTAACTTTGGCAAACACAAGATGGCAAACACAAGAACTGTATCAAACAGGCTCATAACATGCGACAAAGCTTACCTAAACACAACCTCTTAAAAGTAAAACACAAAAACTGACATAAACACTAAGTTAAACATGAAATTCTGAGCTAAACAGAAAGCTAAATACAAATAAAAATGTCAAGAAAAATGTTTAAAATGGATGGTATGAGGGGTTAATCATGGAACAATGATACTGAGGAACATGTATGATGAATATAAGTGCCATGGGAAGAGAAGGAGCACAGCAGCTGACCTAAACACTAAGTTAAACATGAAATTCTGAGCTAAACAGAAAACTAAACTCAACTAAAAATGTCAAGAAAAATGTTTAAAATGCAGAGTATGAGGGGTTAAATCATGGTAGAATGATAATAATCATCATATAACAGCATTATAAAGGCCATGATATGGAAATAGGGCGAGTAAGTGACCTAAACAGAAACTTTAACATCATTGGACACGTATGCTAATGTCGACGCCGATGCCGACCAATCGAGCCATGCCATAAGCTCACACAACTAAAGTTGGTGAGCTAAAAAACAAAGATGATTTTTTCACACACATTCCCAAGAGGAAACAGAATTGAAATGTCCCCACACCAGTTAACACTCATGTGATGAAATTTTATTGGAATCAAACCAATGGTGTGGGAGGAGGAGGAGACTCAAATGCCACAGTCAAGATGGACAAAATATGGATGGATCATGGACGAGAGATGAAGAGCGATCAATATATCTCACCCTGACTTTCCATCAGGTCACCCAATTAGGACATGAGAAACTCAAGTTTTAACCTTGACCTCACAGAGAAAATTGGTCATTGACTTTTCATTAAAATAAATCTCTAATAAACAAAATTTCATTTAAGCCCCACAAAGTATATCTTCTATTTCTCAGACCCTTTTTATGTAAAATTGCAGGCGTTTTTTTATTTTTGTAATTATTTCTTTGCCATCAAAAGTTCATGTTCTTGGTTTGTTTTATGTTTTAGGCCTCAAAATCTACAGAATAGAATGGGTTGTGGTGTATTTCGTCTCTTGAGTGCAAGAAGGCTTTGCATATTAGGCTTTGCAATAAGCACTGCAAAGCCTTGTTGCACCCAATAGAGATGGGCGGTTTTCAAATTTCTTCTCGGTTTCGGTTTCATTCAAAGAGTCGGGTTTTCGGTTTCGGTTTTCATTGTACAAACATAACAATACAGTGCATTTGCATGTAAGAAGATGTATTTGGCGTCAGTCTGTGTGAATGGGACTCCCTTTCTAGTTCAACTCACCTGTGTAATATCCTATACCGGTACTCTGATTTCCTGAGCACAATGTATTTGCATAAATTATCTCAATAGTTTCAAGTTTGAAAACAATGATTTTTGCCTCAAGTCTGTTGCAAAATTAGCCCCCCTCCCCAAATACCTGTGTTTAGGGTAACCCGACACACCCTGAAATATTATGCCGACCATAAAAATTTTATCGAGTAAAAGTTGCTCATATAAGTCATTGTAACCCGAAATTTCCATCCAACTTCAACTGTGATTTTGATAACAAAACCAAAACCGAACCAAATTTTCGGTTAACCGGCCATCTCTAGCACCCAAGGGACAAATTTATCAATTTTATTAACTTGAGTAAAATATCTAACATAAACCATTTAATTTTTATTTTTTAAAGTTTGCATTGGTTATAAAAAGATAGCATGTGGCAGCCAAAAGGACCATGCAGGAGAGCTTGAGAAACAGATTTTTAACTTTTTTAGGCCTTATTGCAGAGTAAAAATGAAGAATGTGCCTGAAATTTAAGTCTCAGCACTCTACTGTTAGGTGGCAAAGCATTTCCACAATGGATCTATGAATTCAACAAACTGTACCTTGTTAAAACGATCCCTGTGAAACAAGACACAAGTTAAATTTTAGGGCCACAAGTGTAAAGATGTATCATCATGGATATGTCTATTAAATTATGGCTGTGCTAGGGGTTAACCCTTTACCTAACGAGTCGCCCGCATAATATGCAAATTCAGCAGTTGAAAAAATATTATTTTTCAAAAAATTTCAACAAAACCATATCATGTGACCCCTCGTTGGAATGAGCTTGACGAGCTCGTTCCAACGAGGGGTCACATGATATGGTTTTGTTGAAATTTTTTGAAAAATTTGAAAAAATAACATCTAAAATAATAAATTTTGATATCGTCTGCATTGGGTAAAGGGTTAAGCTTTTACTTAATGTGACTTGAAGACAACTGCAATATTTCTTTTCCTGAATAACTAAGTTTTTTCAATTTTGGTTAGGCAAGAAGATAGGAGCATAAAGTATGGGATTCAACAGTTTTCAGAAAAAGCCCAAATGGAAGCTTCAAATAAAAGACAGATAATGTACTTACCAAATCCCTTCCTTTCCTACTTTCATAATTAGTGAAAAACGTAAAGCCATCTTTGTTAAAACTCTTGAGCAAAACTATACGAACAGATGGTATTCCATCTCTGAAAATTCAAAGAATATTGCTGAATAATTAACCTCTCTGCAAACCAATATCAAAATACCAAAATTTTAAGTGCAAATTTTTCCCACAATGCAATTAGGAATACAATTGATTCAATCTTGTCTGACAGAGCTTGATGAGCTCTGTGAAACAAGACTGAATTGGTTAAGCTCCTAGTTGCATTGTGGGGAAATATGGCAGGTTGATATTTTGCCCTCAGTTAGGGCTTGGCGGTTTATCGTTTTTTCTGTTTTTGTTTTTTTCTTTTTAAACCGAACTGCCACCTTAACAAACATGAGACTTTCGGTTTCAACAAATTTCACAGAATTGATAAGTTTATGACCTCTCAGTCACATGCGATGCACATGTCAAAGGCAAAAACGTTGGGCAAAGGTTAACAAAGCTCCGTTTATGGTAACTTCAAGAGGATTGACAAGTCCCCCAAATGTACCTGTAACTTGTGCCAAAAAATAGTGGTAGCAAATTTTGGAAATACTAGCAATCTTAAACGATATCTACAGAACCACCACCAGAAGGAATATGAAAAATTAAAACATCTTACATAAGAAACAACGTGCGAAAAAATCATAAGTAAATTTATTGAACAGGGCACAGCCTTAGACTCACTCATCTTCGATCAAATAGGGATTGAAAGTCTCTTACAATATACGGTGTAAATGTAACATAAAAAATTATCTTTAATCCCAAATCAACTGCATACATTTTATGTGTACATTACCCTCTAAAATGTAGAATTCTACAATATATTTTATCACAGTAAGCCATATGTAAAACTCCCATAGTAAGCCATCTGTAAAACCAATGTGGCATGAAAATCTAATAAATTGATGTACAATACCCAATTAATAATCATTCAGGTGGGATTACCTGCCACGATGCCCACCCATTGTGAGCATATCTAGTAGGCTTGCACAGAGTTTGCATACACTTAAAAATCTAGTGGATAATGTAGTGGCTTGCTGTTAGAGGATTATGTACCAAATAGTCGACAGAGTTTTAAATGCAGAGGTAGCAAGTCATCTTTGAATTTCAGCAAATCTTTTATGCAATTATTAAGAGACTGTGGTCGGAACAAAAAATTTTCTTTAACCCTATACCTAACATACAGACTGTATCCGCCCATGTAATTTGTAAATTAAGCAGTTAAAAAAGAATATATTTTTTTAAATACTTCAACAAAACCGCATCACGTGATCCCTCACTGGGACGAGCTTGTCAAGCTTGTTCCAATGAGGGCTCACACAATATGGTTTTGTTGAAATTTTTTGAAAAATTTGGAAAAACGAAATAACGTAATAAATATTTTGATATCGTCTGTATTGAGTAAAGGGCTAACTTGGTATGACAGGTTATTATTTATATATAGGTGTTTAAGGTCACATATTTCTGCACAATGGCTAATCGTGACTGCAACATGAAGATAAAGTCAAGTTTAGTAATTTGTCTTCCATCCCAGCAGAACTTGGTCCTATTTTTCCAGTGAAACAGAGCTTATTTACTTCATTGATTCAGAAATACGGTTAAAATACGGTTAAAACACGGTTAATCCACAGATCTAAATAACCAGAGTCAGAACATCTGGAAGTTTGATCCACAATGAACTAATAATCAATACATATCAATACAATATTAACAAAAAAAACAATGTACTACCTGCTGTCAAGATTTACCTTACTTGAGTCCATCATTTGCCATTTTGCTGTTTAGTCTTTATTTTTATTGTCTAGGGGATGACAGGAAGACAGTCATAAGGCTATGTCATTCCCCACAGTATACATTTGTACATCTACCTTTGTTTTTTTTGTAACCTTGTTTCTTTCCTTTGTATATGTATGCTGTGAAATAAAATATTGAATTGAATTGAATTGAGCTTGTATACCACAGTAAACAAGTACTGCTTCACTTCCCAGGATTCCCATGAGGAGCATTACAGTATAAAAGAGGATTAAACCTTAGCACTCTGGCAGTATAATATCATTGTCAAAAGCAGTACTGTACCTTCTTACTTTCATTCCGACATCAACCAATGATATCTGTTTTGACAGAGGTTATTGAATTCTCTCTAACGTTACAGTTATCATTGGTTGAAATTTTAAGTAATTCACAGTAAAAATGTGATTCTGAGCAAGCCAGAAAATAAGCAGACTGCCATCTGCAAAATGAGGTCCCCAGAGTGTGAATTTAGTGATGCTACCCTGCACAGCAGGGTAGCATCACTAAATTTACCCTCTGTGAACCTCAATCTCAATCAGGGTCTCAAAATTAACAGAAAGAAGAACTCAGATGATAAATTGGCCCACTGTATGGGATAGCATCATCAAATTCACCCTCTGGGAACCTCAATCTGCAAATGTCAGACAGCTTATTTTCAGTCCTGATTCTGAGCCTTTTGAAAGTTTGACATCAGTGGGTGGGGGGTGGGGGGGGGGGGGGGGGGGGTTAGAAAAATATGTTGTAAAATAAAGTACAAACTTTGAAGCTGTTGCCAATGCCATTGCATTTGGTTCAGAAATACCCATTGCATTTGTTGCATCTTCAAACCATTTCTGAAATTGTTCAAATGGATCTTTCGAAACTAATGTGTCAACATCAAAAACATTATGTAAGTCCTGGTAGGTTTTTCTCATTTCTGAAAAGGCAAACAAACAAAATTTGTTGAATCCAAACATTGAACAATGGGACTAAAGAAAAAGTGTTATATTTATTTATTGGTGTTTAAGGTCACATACTTCTGCACAATGGAAAATCGTGACTGCAACATGGAGATAAAGTCAAGTTTAGTCAAACATTTACACCTATGTTGCCCATTTTAGAGAACTTCCACCCCAAGCATTGGAGACTGAGTCCTATTTACCACAGCAAACAAGCACTGCTTCACTTCCCGGGGTTCCCATGGGGGAGAAAAAGTGTTCAACCCACTCAACAAGCAGACCAGTGACACACAAAGAGCACTTATCAAACTCAATAAACACTTATCCAGATTACATGTATGACCATTATGTAAGGGACAGGGATAAAAGTTAACTGAAAGCTTCAACAGCAAAAGATATGAAAGTATAATTTGATTTCAAAGACAAATGACATGGATTTGTATATGTCAAAGCATAAAACTATACCGTGATACAGTGGAACCATGTTAACTGAAGTCACTTTAGGCTCCACAAAGTAGATCTTTTTCTCAGGCCATTTTTTGTAAATTTGCATGCGGGTGGGCGTTTTTTATTTTATTTTTTATTTTTGTAACTATGTCTTTGCCACCAAACGTTCATGTTCTTGGTTTGTTTCATGTTTTAGGCCTCATAAACTACAGAACAGCATGAGTGGTGGTGTATTTTATCCCTTTAGTGCAAGAAGGCTTTGCAATGCTAAAGCATTGCAAAGCCTTCTTGCATTCAAGGGACAAATTTATCAATTTTATTAACTTGGGTAAAATATCAGACATGCACCATTTAATTTTCAAGTTTGCACTGGCTATAAAAAGAGAGCATGCGGCAACCAGAAGGACTATGCATGAGGGCCTGAGAAACATATATTTAACTTTTTAAGCCTTATCAGTGGAATTATAAACAAGAGTATTCAATTAACAAACATATTCCTGTATTCTAGAGATTTATTTATTTATTTATTTATTTATTTGTGTTTAAAGCCATTTTCAGCATCGTATATGGCTGTAAATCCTGATAAGCGGGTTCAAATTTGCATACTGGGGTAAACCGACTTTTTGGTATACTGATTATGATTTAATTTTGCCGGTATCTGAGACGGTATTGAAAATTGTACCAATTATAATTGGCATACCGAAATACTGCCCAGCTCTAACTACCCGGGGTTCACATGGGGATGCCATCAAATAAATGAGAACCAGTTCAAATAAAGTTGTGACGAACCTTTTATTTCTATGCATTTACATGAAAATGGTCTGAAAGGTAAAAAAAAAAATTAGAAATAAAACAAGAGGCCCCATGGGGCCTGAAGCGCTCACCTTGAACAGAACCTGATATAAACCAAGGCCACGAATGAATCTACATTAAGCAATGAATCTTCATAGAATCGATCCATGAGCCCCTCAGTAGTGACTAAAATAGTCCAAGCATCATGCCTTTTCTTCAGTTGATCATAATGTACAAAGTAGAGCTCCCCTATGGAGCCCCTTGATATACAATCTATGTGGATTAATCTTAGTTACACACTTCTAGAGGGTACTTAATAAAGATGGCTCCCTATAAAATTAACTTGGAATTATGTTTCTATTTTAACACAGTGAGTCCCACGATATCCAGGGTTAATTTTTTTTCATTTAAATCAATAATTATCAATTTCCCACTTAAGCTGCATATCATATTGTTAAAATCGGACTAAGAGTTCTTAGTAGTGAACTAGAGATGTTGAATACCAAATATGAAAGGGTTCATGTCTCGTGGATCTTAAAAAGACTTTAAAGAAATTTTCTTACATTGCACTAAGATAAAATTTAGTCTACCATAGGGAGCCCAAATACGAACCCAGGGACCCAATTTATCTACCCCCCCCCCCCCCCCCCCCCCCCCAAGATGTTGTATACCAAATATGAAAGCATTCTGACTGGTGAATCTGAAAAAGATATGTTTAACGAATATCCCCAGGATTGCACTAAGTTAAAATTTGGGCTCCAATCGGGAGCCCAAATCTCAACCCACACACTTGAGTTGAAGAAACTTGAGTCTGATCCCCCTATCCCCCTAAATATCTTGTATACTAAATATGAAAGAATTCTGCCTGGTGAATCCTGTATTGAGCCCAAATATAAACCCAGGCACTTAAAATTGAACAAACTGGAAGCTGATCCCCCTAGAGATGTTGTATATCTAATATGAAACCATTCGGATTCGTGGATCTGGAGAAGATTTTTAAGAAATTTCCTGATATTGCACTAAATTAAAATTCAGAAGGGGGTGGGGGGGGGGGGGGGGTCATAGGGAGCCCAAATATCAATCCAGGGACCCGATTTGAACAAACCTAAATCTGACCTCCCCAGAGATGTTGTATATAAATATGAAAGTATTCTGACTGGTGGGTCTGAAGAAGATTTTTAAAGATTATTTCCCATATTGTCCTACATGTAAGTTAAAAAAGCAGGCTCCTGTATTGAGCCCAAATATGAACAGAGCCGCTTCATTTTAACAAACATATCTGGCCCCCTATGGATGCTGTATAACAAATATCAAAAGATTCTGATCAATGGCTCAAATTCAGCATTTATATACGCCCTCTACAGAACACCCTGTTATAACCGATGGCAATTTTTTTTTTACCATTCAGTTCTATGGGTCCTAATGATGCTTCATGCCAAATAACAGTTCTCTGTTCTATGGGGTTTGGAAAATTAGGACCCAATAATATCACAAACCAAATTTCGTTCAAATCGGACCATCGGTTCAGAAAGGAGAAATTTGGGCGGGGGCCAAAAATCTTTCCACTCCCATTACAATGGCAAATATTGCTTCACCAACTTCCTTTGAACAAAGTTGATTCTAAACCTCAAAAGGAAGCTCCATACCAAATATCAAGTCATTGTACCCACTGGTTCACGAGAAGATGATTTTAAAAAATTTTGCAGCATTTTCCCCCACAACCTCCCAAAAATGCAATACCCCCTCAGCACCATCACTCACACACACTTTCACTTGAATTATCCCATTGGTTTTGGAGGAGAAGCCCAAAACATGGTGTTGACGATGGACGAAGAGTGATTAGATAAGCTCAGGTTGTCTTGTCAAGGTGAGCTAATAATGACAAGAGGCCCCAGGGGGCCTGAGGGCGCTCACCTGACATGGTAGCCTAAATATCAACCCAGAGAATTGATTTCCACAAGTTGCATCTGCTCCTCCTAAGAAAAGCTGAAACCAAATATCCAAATATTCTGACCAGTGGATCTAAAAAAAGATTTTTAAAGAATATTCCTCATACTGAACTAAGTCATAATTCGGGCTCCCACAGGGAGCCCATATATGAACCCAGGGACTTGGCTTTAACAAACCTGAATCTCACACCCCTAAGGATTCTGCACACCAAATATCAAAACATTCCGACTGCTGGATCTGAAGAAGAAGATTTTTAAAGAAAATTCCTCATTTTGAACCAAGTTACAATTCGAGCTCCCACAATCAGCCCAAATATGGAACTAGGGACATGGCTTGAACAAACTTGAATCTTACCCCCCTAAGGATGCTGCATAAAAAATATCAAAAGCATTCATCTGCTGGATCTAAAGATTTTTAAAGAAAATTCCTCATTTTGAACTAAGTTGTCATTCAGGCTCCCATAGTGAGCCCAAATATGAACCACTTGGCTTGAACAAACTTGAATCTCAGCCCCCAAGGTTGCTCCATGCCAAATATCAAAACATTCCAACTGCTGAATCTGAAGAAGAAGATTTTTAAAGAAAAATTCCTCATATTGACTAAGTTATAATTTGGGCTCCCACAGGGAGCCCACATATGGACCCATGGACTTGGCTTTAACACACTTGAATCCCCCCCTCCCCCCAAGGATGCTACTCACCACATATCAAACCATTCGGACTGCTGGATCTGAAGAAGAAGATTTTTTAAGAAAATTCCTCATTTCGAACAAAGTTACAATTCAAGCTCCCACAGTGAGCCCAAATATGGACCTAGGGACAGGGCTTGAACAAACTTGAATCTCACCCCCCTAAGGATGCTGCATACCAAATATCACAAGATTCTGCCTGCTGGATCTTGAGAAGAAGATTTTCAAAGAAATTTGCCTGAAATGCACTAAGTTCGAATTTGGGCTTCTATCGTGAGCCCAAATATGAATCCAGGTGGCTGATTTGAACAAACTGGAATCAGATCCACCCCACAACGTTGCATACCAAATATCAAAAGATTCTGCCTGCAGGATCTGGAGAAGAAGATTTTTGAAGAAATTTGCCTGAAATGCACTAAGTTCAAATTCGAGCTTCTATAGTGAGCCCAAATATGAATCTAGGGAGCCGATTTGAACAAAATAGAATCAGATCCACCCCACAATGTTGCATACCAAATATCAAAAGATTCTGCCTGCTGGATCTGGAGAAGAAGATTTTTTAAGAAATTTGCCTGAAAAGCACTAAGTTCAAATTTGGGCTCCTATACTGAGCCCAAATATAAACCCAGGGGGCCAATTTGAACAAACTTGAATCAGATCCACCCCACAATGTTGCATACCAAATATCAAAAGATTCTGCCTGCTGCATCTGGAGAAGAAGATTTTTTAAGAAATTTGCCTGAAATGCACTAAGTTCGAAATCGGGCTCCTATACTGAGCCCAAATATAAACCCAAGGGGCCGATTTGAACAAACTTGAATCAGATCCACCCCACAATGTTGCATACCAAATATCAAAAGATTCTGCCTGCTGGATCTGGAGAAGAAGATTTTCAAAGAAATTTACCTGAAATGCAGTAAGTTCAAATTTGGGCTCCTATACTGAGCCCAAATATAAACCCAGGGGGCCAATTTGAACAAACTTGAATCAGATCCACCCCACAATGTTGCATACCAAATATCAAAAGATTCTGCCTGCTGCATCTGGAGAAGAAGATTTTTTAAGAAATTTGCCTGAAATGCACTAAGTTCGAAATCGGGCTCCTATACTGAGCCCAAATATGAACCCAGGGGGCCGATTTGAACAAACTTGAATCAGATCCACCCTCCAATGTTGCATACCAAATATCAAAAGATTCTGCCTGCTGGATCTGGAGAAGAAGATTTTTTAATGTTTTTCCCATTGCCTACAGTGTTAAAAAGTGCTGACTCAGCATTTTTTCAAAGTCCCGAAACTGTACCCTATGATAAAACCGATGGCAATTTTTTTTTACCAGTTCTTTCTGTTGGTCCTAAGGAAGCTTCACACCAAATAAAAATTCTCGGTGCCGTGCAGTTTTGGAGATATGGGCGTTTTAATTTTTTTCTATTTTTAGCTCCTGCGGTTCCCACGGGGCTACAGGAAAAAAAATTTCTGCATAAATTAGGTACTTATGACCCAATAAGCCCTCACATAAAATTTGGTTCAAATTGGCCTCTCGGTTTAAAAAATAGAAATTTGGGGTGGGGCCAAAATTTTTGCTCCTCCCATAACATCGCCAAGTATAGACCTACAAACTTCTCTTGAACAAACTTGAGTCTACACCTCAAAAGGAAGCTGCATACCAAATATCAAGTCTCTGCTATTGCTGGTTCTTGAGAAGAAGATTTTTTAAGAATTGGAGCATTTTTGCCCCACCCCTCTGCTCAATATGAGCCGAAACCTAATTTGCCCAAAAATCAAAATGCCGCTATATAACCCCTACTCACATGAAATTTCATTAACATGCGGCCAGTGGTTTGGAAGAAAAAGACCCAAACACCACCTTCACGCCGGACGACGGACGACGGACGACGGACGAAAAGTGATCAGAAAAGCTCACCCTGACTTTCAGTCAGGTGAGCTAAAAAACCCCAGAAAAATCTCATCCCTATAAATAGAACTTGATCAAAAAATTGTTTTTCAGTCTGGCATTAACTTTTGTTCTACATATCGCAGATCCATCAATTTACTGGGTTGGTAGCCTCGTAGAAGAAGAACCCGACTAATTTTAAGATTTGTCGGTGAACAGTCATGATCACTGTTACTACAATATCATACTATGGAACTTCTGAGTTTCCATGTGATTAGTTCTATCACAATGCAACCAAACTTGCAGAAAATTTGATTGCATATGGGAAGGGAAGAACCTTTTTGACTCTGAGTTAGTTGCCACAAAGCAGACTGTCATGTGACTGTTACTGTAAATAGAACTTCACCAAAAATTAGTTTCAAGCAAATAACTTTTGTTTTATAGGTCACATACACACTAGATTTGCAGATTACCGGTAGGTAGGGCTGTCACGATTTTTCAATTTAGGAATCGATTAATCGACGCAAATCATCGATAATAATCGATTAATCGTACCTAGATGACCCCTACCCCTCTCCCTCTCTTTGAAGTCGATAAAAATGATGTTCAAGTCCGCTGACCTACCTCAAGTAAACAACGAAGACGATCAACTTTTAGGTACATTCAAAGCTTTGATGTTCTGAACTTTTGAACTGTCAGTGTAATAATCAAGACCGGTCGGCAGTTGCGATCTTCGCAACTGCCGACTGGTCTTGATTATTACACTGATGGTTCAACGATTCAGAACATCAAAGCTTTGATGAATGTACCTGGAAGACAAATGCTTCCAACGGCTTCTTGGAGATTAACATCGATGTTCTTAACTCAATACCTTTAGAAACAATAGTTTTTTCATCAAATTTTCTTTTAATTATTAAACATCTAAAACGGGATACAATTTTCCGATTATTCGACAACGAAAAATACTAATCGATTTCGCTGTGATCGATCAACAATCGATTAATCGATTGATCGTGACAGCCCTACCGGTAGGTACTCTTAAAAGGGGATAGGGTGGAGTTGGGGAGAATATTATAAATTTTACAGTCTCCAACTGAAAGGCTTATGTTTATAGGCCTGTTACCATGAATAGAACTTTGTCAAAGATTAGCTTCCAGGCAAAAAAACATTTGTTCTACATAATACAGGGCCACCAAACTTACAGGGTTGTTATCCTTATGAAATGAGAAGAACCCTTTTGATTTTCAGTTTTGTCGGCCAAATATCAAGGTTACTATTACAATTTATTTAATGCTCAGGCATCAATTCACGCTGAAAAATTAAGTCATATTCCCCTGTCGGTCGGCAAAACGAAATATCAAAATGATATTTAGAAATCGATATTTCATCGTAGGTTCATTTCCACTGTCTTCGATGTTCAGTGGCAGCACGTTTAATGGGCCGATAAACATTTACATGCAATCATCACAGAGTCAGCACATCAGTAATGAATTCCAGAGTCCCAAATACAAACGAATTCGAATAATTGATAGTGACAGTGACTAAATCAATTCATTAAATCAGCGGTTTCAAAGTTTGACTTTCTCATTCACCTTCCAGCGAAAAGCCGAAATCACTTTCAAATTTCTTCAGTTCAACTTCACACGTCTTCAGTGCATTGAGTTCAAAAAAAATAAAATGACGTGTCTTGTTATTGAAAATAAGAAAGTGGTGTTTTTTGTTATTGTTCTATTTCTTCGAAACACATTGCGATTATTTCAATTCGCCAGCCTTGGTAAATCGTAAAGTTAGGGGAGAAATAAGACGGGACTACTTTTTGTGCGGATATTCACACATTCCAATGGTTGGAGTTTGGTTGTTGTAATTTTTGTATGGACGCCGGTTCGGCACATAAATTTTGCGCCTTAATGGCAAATAAAGGCCACAAATTGGAGAGTTTGTAGTCGTAGAGCATTAAATAAAAAGAAAATTCACGAAAATTTGATGAATACCGAAAATATCTCGTTCGTGGCTACAAGAAATATGAGGATCTTCACTCGCGACTGCGTCGCTCGTGAAGATCCTCATATTTCTTTGTAGCCACTCACGAGATATTTTCGGTATTCATCAAATTTTCGTGAATATCCTCTATGTACTAATAGAAAAGATCGGGTGAGGGATGCAGCCTGTAGGATATGCTAATGGAATTGCTGACAATTTATATGCCAACCTAAGATAGCTGCTAGCGTGCATATTTTTCAACAAAATTCAGAAAAATATGATAGCTCTCATTTAGACATCACACCAAAGCTACAAAATTTGAATAAATGCGAGGTGTGGCCTGTTGGGTGTGCTAAGATGGCCACTAGTTACCAGGTTTTTCAATGAAATTAAGAAAAATTTGATAGCTCCGATCTAGACATTACCTGAAAGACATTAACCCTTTACCTAACATGAAAACCAGACAACCCTTAATTACAAATTTTTTTCATGTTTTGTCTCAAAAACACAGGTTATGACCCCTCATTAGAACGAGCATGTTCCAACAAAGGGTCATAACCTATGTTTTTGAGACAAAAAATGAAAAAATAATGAAAATTAATTTGCAGTTTTTTAGAATAGCACTGGCCGGTTTTGACCGTTACGTTAGGTAAAGGGTTAATGAAATCTGAAACTGATTGGGTGAGAGATAGGCCTGTAGGAATTGTGGACAGACAGATGGATGAACAACAGATCGCAACCCATTCCAATAGCACTTTTGGGTTTCCAAATGATAACGTTCTGTTCTGTTCTGACTGTACCAAACTCGCAGAAAATATATCAATGTGAAAAGAGAAGAATCCTATTCATTTTGGAGTCAGTTGCAATAAAGTTTAAGATCACCACACTGTTACTTTAGGCAGAACTTGGTTTCCAGGCTATATCACAACTTGTGGATATGTGAACCTCTCAGTGGATTTTCTCTTTTCACTAGGATATCTTCCCTGTAAGTTTATAAAATAGAAATAAAGTTACTGCCCAAAACACAATTTTTGACAAAATTATTATTTATCATGACAGTCCTGTATTTGACCTTACGGATTATCAACAAAAAGCTATGTATTAAATTTAGAAAACATTGGAACAGTTTTCTTTTAAATGTGATTACAAGAAAAGGAGAAGGATGGACGGGAAGATGGATGGACAAATGGCAGAAAAAAGCTCTGACTATTTTGACTACCTAGGAGAAAAGCCCTGAGATATTTTTGCAGGACATGTAGAAAAACGCTAACTGGTGAATAGATTGTATATATTCAATGAGAGTTGTGAGGTGAACTCTTACCTTATTGTAATCTTTCTTCCTTCTGGACATCAAGACATATGCCCCAGGAAACTGTTTCAAATTAAATAAGGGGTCATAAATGCAAATCTAAGAAAAAAACTTACTCTTCATGAATGCTGCCAAATTATATACCATATACCATACAACAGGGAGTATCACTACAAAACGAGTCCCTATGGATATAGGCCTCAAGCAGGGGTGTATCTTTTCACCGATTTTGTTTGCATTGTATGTTAAAGATTTAGGGGACGAACTAATTCAGAGTGCGGAGGGGGTAAATGTTGGAGACATAAAGATACCAGGCTTATTCTTTGCGGACGACATGGTGTTAATGTCTAGAACTGAACAGGGGCTAGAGAAACTGCTGGAAATTGTTGGTAGATATGGGAACACTTGGCGGCTCGAACTAAATGAAAATAAAAGCAAGGTAATACCCGTTGGACGCAAGGTAGATATGACGAAGAGATGGAGAGTGGGGGAGTTCTCAATCCCCGAAGGGGAAAGCAAACAAATCACTGTAGGAGAAACGGGAGAGTATGAGTATCTAGGGGTAAGCATAAATATAACGGGAAGAGGGGTGTACAGAAATTACTCAGCCAAACTGATTCTGAAGGGGAAAAGAATTCTGAACCAACTAAAACTTTTAGGGAAAAATAGTTTCAACAAGGTCTTTGTGGGGAAAACACTGTGGGAGAGGGTGGGTTTACCAAGTATAACGTATGGCACGAACATGATTCCATTAAACCAAACCGTTATTAAGAAGTTGGAAAATACTCAAAATGATGCCGGCAGATGGATAACAGGGTCGAGTAATGCTGCAGCTTTGGAAGCAGTAAGGGGGGAGCTTGGGTGGATGAAAATCAAGGACAGGGTAGATTTGGGAAAACTGTGTTACTTTAACTACTTGAGAAAACTGCCTGACAACCGGTGGTGCAAATTGATGCTCGATACCATTTGGAATTCTAATATAGAAACGGGGTGGTCAAAACATGTGAGGGAACTAATGGACAATTACTCTATAGAGGTCACAAACATAGAAGTAGGAATGAAAGAAGGCAAAAGGTTTGTTAAAGAGAGAGTCATGGAAGATTGCAATCGAAACTGGCGAGGGGGAATGATGGCCTTCTCTCATGAGGACCGCGACAAATCAGCGGCTGGCCAAAGAGTTATTATTACAACAGAACAAATAACGCAAAAGATAAAAAAAAAATCAACTGGTGTTTGTGATTCTTGATCATTAAATTGACTCATTGATCTGTTTGGCTGTGATCATTGATTACAGGGGGTGCAGTGGCATTGTGGTAACCGGTTCTCGTCAGATCACCAAAGTTAAGCAACGTCGGGCCTGGTTAATGATTGGATGGGTGACCGTCTGAGCGATCATTTCGGACTCCCGTGTTGTGTCCTTGGGCAAGGCACTTACCCTGATTGTCCACATGGGGGCACGATGACCCTGTGTACTAAGGCGTACTGGACGTCAATGGTACGCATGTCTTCACCCAATGTAACCCTGCCTGGCTGTGCTGCAGTGCGGAGTTACGATGTTGGGGAGCTGGTAGCTGCTTGTCGTTGCTTGATGGTTCTCTCTGGGTACTCCAGCTTACTCCACCCGTAAAACTGTCATGGTCATGATTAGCCATTATGCATAAGTATATGACCTTAAACACCAACAAATAAATAATCAATGATTACAGATCACCCACCTGTTGAAATGATACTAACACAAAAGAACAACAATCATTTTTAATTACATTTAATAATAAAACGTCTGTCAAACCTAGGGATGATACAATGGTGGACCTCATGATATAGTTGTGCAAGACATTGTTGTGGACCGTCATTAAAAAGTCGGAAAAATGAAAAACTGGTCTGAGAAAAGATATTAAAAATTTGGGGCGAGTTGTCTCATTCAAAACTAGTCTGACTTTTCTCACTTTGGGCAACATGTCCCAGTGCAAGTTGTCTCTGGGGCAAGTTGTACCATAGACTCGGGGGTATCCAGCTTTTTCACCACCAAGCGATTTTGCCACCAGGCTGGCCATTTTGCCACAAAGAGTCAACCATTTTGCCCCAATGGTCGCCATTTCGCTCCAAAGAATTATTACTGAATAAAGTGGTTTATATTAATAATGTTTCTTTTTTTTATGATGAATAAACAGTTTCATCAGACATGAAATCACTGTTTAGAACAATACAGTAGATTAAACAAGTGCCAGTAATTACCAATTGATTGATAATCCGCTGTGATCAAAAAGTCTCAATTGTTACTGGAAGTTCTTTTGATGATGTTGTTGTTTTGGTGATGACTGGTTTGTTATATTCGGCAGCTTTTTTGATGATGCTGTTTTTGTGATGTGATCACTGAGTTGTTTGTAGAGTTATTGAGATAAATTCCTATAAGTAATGGGCCCAACTGGGGTCTGTGACTTTTTGTCAAAAGGCATGAATCAACATGGGTTCACTGAAAACAACAATTTTAATATATTAATTCCCAGTTTAATCGTTTCTCTTGAACTTGGCCACTTAGATCTATCTTAATTAAATATTTGCTTTAAAGCTCCTTTGAAAGACTCACATTTCGGCATATCCTGACATTTCAGTGACCAGGGTTGGGGCGAATACATTGTAAATGTATCGAATACGAATACTTTGAAATTTTATGAATACGAATACAAATACACAAATTTCAAATGTATTTAAATATGAATACGAATACTTTACAATGTATTCATGAATACAAATATGAATACTTGAATACTTTTCAAAATTATTTTTTGTAAATGGATGATAATTTGATCATTCCTATTGGGATTAAGGGTATAAGGGATTATAGGTGAAGAATTAGTTTTTCAGAGGGTGGATCTCTTAATCCTTCAGAATCCACTCAACAGACATAACTTGGTATTAATGACAAACAAAAGAAATAAAAAAAAATTTCAAATATCAATTTATTTAGAAAACAATTAGCAAAATGTACACAGTACTCATCCAATGTTGTGTTGTTTGGTGCATACACAGTAAACATGTTTTTCAATTTATTCAACAAAAAGACAATTATTATATATTAGCAACAAAAATATTACACTTAACTTTTTTCTTCATTATTTTTCAAATAATGTTGGTATTATGTCAAAGAAGCCATAAAAATATGGATGCCAATGAAGCCAACACTTCTATGCAAAAATTATACAACAAGAATACCAATTTTTACTATTTTTTCTATATGACATTTTAACTTTTTGTCTGAAAAACATAGTTTATGACCCTTCATTGGAATGAGCTTGTTTTAAATATATATATATATCGCCATAATTCTCCTCTTCACATATAAAGTACACATGAAGCAGTCCCCAGCTTACATTGCTAATCTAGTAAAACCATATATACCGAAACACCCCCTCCATTCCACAAACCAAAATCTTTTAGAAGAGAAATCCTATGTTCTCGCTAGCTACGGTGGACGTTCTTTTAGCTATAATGCTGCTAGATTGTTTAACATGCTACCAGAATTTGTTAAAACAGCCCCTTCTTTGACAGCATTTAAATCTAGATTGAAATCCCATTTATTTAACAAATATTTTTAAATCCTATGTTGGTCATCATTTTGTTTATGAGCAGTGTTGTAAAGCGCCATGGAACTTTTTTAATATTGTGAGATGTTTGTGCTATATAAATGTATATTATTATTATTATTATTATATACATACTATCAATGCCATTTCTATTTTTTCAGGATTTTTTTTCTTCTAAACTGCATCTTATGACTTTCTTTACTACTTTCTAATAGAGATAATCACAATATTTTTTTACAAATACTGTATACATGTGTATTAAAAACAAGAAAAGTATTCAAAAAGTATTCATGAATACACCTCAAATTTGACTGTATTCGAATATGAATACGAATACTTTAAAATTGCATGAATACTGAATACATTCGAATACTTGAAAAAATGTATTGAATATGACTGAATACCGAATACGAATACCGCAACCCTGTCAGTGACATGCTAGATGTGTAATATGGGTGTGTGTCCAGAACGTGTGATGTACTGCTTTCCCAACAATTACCTATTAACTGGCCATAATTACACAGATAATGACTACAGGAGAGAACTACATTTAATCTCTTACCACATATCCCATTATAGCGTTAAACAGAAATGTGGTAATGGACATAAAATTTCATGCTTAATTACCAACGCTTGAATTATTGCTGGTCTGTTTAAATGACAAATCGGTTTTCGGGCTTTGTCATATACCCATCTTTACGCTTTATATTTAGCCCAGTGAGAAAGATTATGAAAAATATATACACTTTTAAACAACAAAATCAAAAATCAAAACTATCACCTTGACACTTGTATCTCCCAGTCCACTAAAAGAGAGGCTGTTAAAGGCAACGGCATCACTGACTGGATTTGTGTGGCGTGCGAAAATCAAAATCAACCTCGACAGAGCTCTGCATTAGATTTGGCCTATTCAAATAAAGACAAAGTTTACAAACTGCTGAGGAAGGTATTTTGTCTTCCATTTCTACTGACTGAGGACATCAGTGCTGTCTACGGCACTTTACTTTTAAAGGTTGATGAAAATGCAACAAAACATCTAGACTTCATGGACTATGTCAAGAAAAACTGGATTGAAAGTAGTATATTGAACCCTGGTCTGTTAGTGACCGAAACATCAGGACAAATAATGACTACCACAACAGACTCAACCAACATGCATCCAAGGTGAATGCATACACATGTTTTTTATACTTAAACACCCATTCATTCATTATTAGCATTGATCTGTGCTTTGTTTAAGGCGATTTTTAATTAAATTTTACTTCTCTTTTCTTTCTACGGCAATTTACCATTCTGTCTTTTAACTTGACTGTACCAGAAGTAAGACATATACCAACATATGTAAAGATGGTATCAGAAGGAAAATTGAAGTGCAGACAACGAAAAGAAACCAGATATGTTCATGGGAGATTGGTGGAACTTTGGGAAAACTACAACCAACAAGAACTGGCGAAAACGCCAAGGGGCAAAATGGCTTCAGTGTCAAAATCGTTGATTGGCGAAAATGGCGACATTCACGTCAGGAAATATTTTATTATCAGTTCTGGTATACAGCAGCAGACTTCTATGAACCACTGGTGCATGCTGTCAACTCAGTAAGTTGATTACATACTTTTTTTGTGTTCTATACATCGCAACCTTTATTTTGATGTATAATTTATGAATATTTATTTTATGGAATATCAAAGGTGGGAATTTCAAAGTAAACAAATTTCTCTTGCTTATAAAGTTATACTTAAGGGCCTATATAAGCAATGGAATTTTGTTTATTTTGAAATTCTCACCTCTCATATTCCTTAAATTCAGATGAAATGTACACAAATTATACATCAAAATGAAGGTTGGGACGTATAGAACACGAAACACATATGTAATCAACTCATTGAGTCGACTGTAGGCACCACTGGTTCCTGGAAGTCTGCTACCGTATTCGCACCAGAACTGATAATAAAATAATATTTCATCAGGACAACTTGTGGCCAAATGTGCTTCATATATCCAAGAAGAAAGCTAGGCATTCAAAACACTTTTGAATACTGCGATAGAACTGCATTTTGGAAAAGGACAACACTGTCTGCATTTTTTATTGAACATGGTTTCCATGCTCGACAGACATGCGCAAATCATTCGATACCACGAATTTCCATCGAAAAACAAAATCGTAATTCTAAGAAATTTCAACAGGTATCCTGATACCTTGCATTGAATATGGCAACTGTGCAATTTCTGTCTAATAACAGTATACTGCATGAAGGCGATCTTTTTCAGTATTTGATTTTAGACGGCATTGTTTTTACATGCCTTTTCCGTCCGATGAAGTCAACCGGAAATCGAAAGTATATTGAAACGTAAACAAAAGCAAAGGCTTTGGAATTTACCCCCATGCAGCTCTGTTGCCGTGTTCTGAAGAATTTTGATCCCTAGCTTTGTTCTTGGGTATGTAAAGCACATTTGGCCACAAGTTGTTTTTGTGAAATATTATTAAATTATCAGTTCTGGTGCGAATACGGCAGCAGACATCCAGGAACCAGTGGTGCCTACAGTGGACTCTATGAGTTGATTACACGTGTTTCGTGTTCTATACATCTCAATCTTCATTTTGATGTACAGTTTGTGTATATTTAATTTGAATGGAAGGAATATCAGAGGTGAGTATTTTCAAAATAAACAAAATTTCATTACTTGTATAGGCCCTTAATTTTAGAAAAACATTTGAATACAGTCAAGGTGCCAATAGCGGATCAACCCCATTAGCGGATCACTCAGTCATGAATGATCACGCTGAATTAAAAGTGATTGTTTGATTTATGAACCGAGTCCACAGTCATGTAGGTATGGGCAATGTTTAGCAACCGGAAGAATATCACCTGTGAGGTCTGCCGTTTAATACTGAAAATGAAAGTAGGATGTACAAACCCCTTCTGATTTGGGGAAGTTTTTCCAAGAACTGAAACGGAAACAAAAACCAAACACGAAGTTTACCAGCTGAACAAAAGTTAAAGTTTATGGTGTTTGGTGTCATTTTGAAGGTTAGAATATAGGGAATCTAATTATAAACAAGAGGCCCCAAGTGGCCTTAATCGCTCACCTGACAAAGTGACTCTAAGAAGTATTTTAGGTCACCTTCACCATGTCATGCCTCATCAACATTAACTGGTTGAGTGATAGATTTTGTTTGAAGTTCAACATTTGTTACCTAAAATTAGTTTTATTTAAAATCATTGGTGTGTGGCCAATCTCCAATGATTTTTAATAAAGCAAATTTATCTCTGCAGACAAACTGGTTTAGCATGAAGCACAAACAAGGAATGTGAAGAGATAGCCTTGGACATCTCTCCCCAACTGTGGATATCTTCCATGTGCTACATGTATATATTTGCATGCAAGAAAACAAAAATTTTCACAAATTTTCCAAAATATTAGTATTTTTATCATCATTGGAACAAGCTCAAACAGCTTATTCCAATAGGGGTATGGGAAGATCAGGTATATTTTTGAGACAGAAATGTGAATATATAAATAATGGTGTTTTTTTGTGAATGATGCTGGAGAATTTTGCGTAAAGATATGGTAAATGGTTTGTTCTAGATACAGAATGATGCAAAAGTATTTAAATTTGATTAGGCAAGTTGTTCCTATAATGCATTTAAAAACTGAAGTAACTGTTTTTTTGCTGACGAACTTTTAGATGTGTGTGTCTGTGTTTGTGTGTGTGTGTGTGTGTGGGGGGGGGGGGGGGGGGGTTAAGAGTGTTCTTGCAAACAAAATTCCTGAATAAGAATAAATGGAAAATTTTATTTTTTGTGTGAAAGACATAGTGCGTGAATGTTGATTGGAACAAGCTTAGAGAGCTCATTTTAATGTGAAGTCATAAAGCTGTGTTTTACGTATGAAATTCTGGAATAACTAAAAAATTGCTTTTTTGACTCAAAAAGCATGGTGTGCGACCTCTCAATGGGATGAGCTCAAAAAGCTCATTCCAATGGGGTATTTACAAGCGATAAGTACATGTATGTTTAAGAGACAAAAATGCCGCTCAGGATCACAGATCCAATGTCGAGTTGTGACCTTGACCTTTGACCTGGCGAGTCCAAGGTCAATAGGGTTCTTCCTCGCACCAAGGCCAACACACCTATGAAGTTTCATGACTCTAGGTTGAACCACTATCAAGTTATCATCCGGAAACCAATTGTTGCGATATGCTATGTTCAAGGTCACTGTGACCTTCACCTTTGACCTGGTGAGTCCAACATCAATAGGGTTCTTCCTCGCACCAAGGCCAACACGCCTGTAAAGTTTCATGGCTCTAGGTTGAACCACTATCAAGTTATCATCCGGAAACCAATTGTTGCGATATACTATGTTCAAGGTCACTGTGACCTTGACCTTTGACCTGGTGAGTCCAAGATCAATAGGGTTCTTCCTCGCACCAAGGCCAACATACCTATGAAGTTTCATGACTCTAGGTTGAACCACTATCAAGTTATCATCCGGAAACCAATTGTTGCGATATACTATGTTCAAGGTCACTGCGACCTTGACCTTTGACCTGGTGAGTCCAAGATCAATAGGGTTCTTCCTCGCACCAAGGCCAACACACCTATAAAGTTTCATGACTCTAGGTTGAACCACTATCAAGTTATCATCCGGAAACCAATTGTTGCGATATACTATGTTCAAGGTCACTGTGACCTTGACCTTTGACCTGGTGAGTCCAAGATCAATAGGGTTCTTCCTCGCACCAAGGCCAACACACCTATGAAGTTTCACGACTCTAGGTTGAACCACTATCAAGTTATCATCCGGAAACCAATTGTTGCGATATACTATGTTAAAGGTCACTGTGACCTTGACCTTTGACGCAGCGAGTCCAAAATCAATAGGGTTCTTCCCCTCACCAAGGCCAATCTACCTATGAAGTTTCATGAATGTGAGTTGAACCATTATCAAGTTATCATCCGGAAACCAATTGTTTAAGATTTACTATGTTCAAGGTCACTGTGACCTTGACCTTCGACGTAGCATGTCCAAAATCAATAGGGTTCTTCCTCCCACCAAGACCAACCTATGTATGAAGTTTAATGAATGTGAGTTGAACCACTATCAAGTTATCATCCGGAAACCAATTGTTTACGCCCGAAAGCCCGCCCGCCCCGCCCGTCCTCCCGCCCGCCCGCCCGCCCGCCCGCCCGCCCGCCCTTCACCAAACTATAAGTCGAGTTTGACTTCGTCACAACTCGACTAAAAATTAAAATTTGAATAGCGATTTTTGCGAAGAATGCTGACAAGTTTTGGCAGTTATGCTGGTAAAAAGGTAAGATGTGCAAAGTGGTTGTTTTTTAGAGGCGACATTTAATTAAGGTGAATTAACCCTTGATTACTGAGGTAACTTCTAAAAGTACTGAAATTTCATGAAGCAATGTGAATAACAGACAACAGTTGCCTAAAAATTTCATGAATAACTAAAATTTTATTCTTTTGTCTCGAAAACATGGCATATGACCTTTGTTGGAATGAGCTGAATGCGTGTGTTCCAATGAGGGGTCATAAAATTTGAACGGAGATTTGTGTGAATAATGCATTAGTACTGCTAGATTTGGGTAAACGGTTCACCCTGGACACCACCCCTTCTATAGTAGATCTTTTCTGCAAATGTTGTCTAAGATTCTATCAACTTTACAAATAAATACGTTCATGAATCACAATCTGATCCACCCCACAATGTTGCATACCAAATATCAAAAGATTCTG
This sequence comes from Pictodentalium vernedei, assembly GCA_031216915.1. Taxonomy (NCBI): domain Eukaryota; kingdom Metazoa; phylum Mollusca; class Scaphopoda; order Dentaliida; family Dentaliidae; genus Pictodentalium; species Pictodentalium vernedei. The sequence goes on from CM062288.1 coordinate 148,668,103, forward strand.
CCTGCTGGATCTGGAGAAGAAGATTTTTTAAGAAATATGCCTGAAATGCACTAAGTTAAAATTTGGGCTCCTATACGGAGCCCAAATATAAACCCAGGGGGCCGATTTGAACAAACTTGAATCAGATCCACCCCACAATGTTGCTTACCAAATATGAAAAGATTCTGAAGCTGGATCTGGAGAAGAAGATTTTTTAAGAAATTTGCCTGAAATGCACTAAGTTCGAATTCGAGCTTCTGTAGTGAGCCCAAATATGAAACTAGGAAGCCGATTTGAACAAACTTGAATCAGATCCACCCCACAATGTTGCATACCAAATATCAAAAGATTCTGCCTGCTGGATCTGGAGAAGAAGATTTTTTAATAAATTTGCCCGAAATGCACTAAGTTCGAATTCGGGCTTCTATAGTAAGCCTAAATATGAATCCAGGGGGCCGATTTGAACAAACTTGAATCAGATCTACCCCGCAACGTTGCATACCAAATATCAAAAGATTCTGCCTGCTGGATCTGGAGAAGAAGATTTTTGAAGAAATTTGCCTGAAATGCACTAAGTTCTAATTCGAGCTCCTATAGTGAGCCCAAATATGAATGTAGGGAGCCGATTTGAACAAACTTGAATCAGATCCACCCTACAATGTTGCATGCCAAATATCAAAAGATTCTGCCTGCTGGATCTGGAGAAGAAGATTTTCAAAGAAATTTGCCTGAAATGCAGTAAGTTCAAATTTGGGCTCCTATACTGAGCCCAAATATAAACCCAGGGGGCCGATTTGAACAAACTTGAATCAGATCCACCCCACAATGTTGCATACCAAATATCAAAAGATTCTGCCTGCTGGATCTGGAGAAGAAGATTTTTTAAGAAATTTGCCTGAAATGCACTAAGTTCGAAATCGGGCTCCTATACTGAGCCCAAATATGAACCCAGGGGGCCGATTTGAAGAAACTTGAATCAGATCCACCCTACAATGTTGCATACCAAATATCAAAAGATTCTGCCTGCTGGATCTGGAGAAGAAGATTTTTGAAGAAATTTGCCTGAAATGCACTAAGTTCGAATTCAGGCTTCGAAAGTGAGCCCAAATATAAATCCAGGGGGCCGATTTGAACAAACTTGAATCAGATCTACCCCGCAACGTTGCATACCAAATATCAATAGATTCTGCCTGCTGGATCTGGAGAAGAAGATTTTTGAAGAAATTTGCCTGAAATGCACTAAGTTCGAAATCGAGCTCCTACAGTGAGCCCAAATATGAATCTAGGGAGCCGATTTGAACAAACATGAATCAGATCCACCCTACAATGTTGCATGCCAAATATCAAAAGATTCTGCCTGCTGGATCTGGAGAAGAAGATTTTCAAAGAAATTTGCCTGAAATGCAGTAAGTTCAAATTTGGGCTCCTATACTGAGCCCAAATATACACCCAGGGGGCCGATTTGAACAAACTTGAATCAGATCCACCCCACAATGTTGCATACCAAATATCAAAAGATTCTGCCTGCTGGATCTGGAGAAGAAGATTTTTTAAGAAATTTGCCAGAAATGCACTAAGTTCGAAATCGGGCTCCTATACTGAGCCCAAATATGAACCCAGGGGGCCGATTTGAACAAACTTGAATCAGATCCACCCTACAATGTTGCATACCAAATATGAAAAGATTCTGCCTGCTGGATCTGGAGAAGAAGATTTTTTAATGTTTTTCCCATTGCCTGCAGTGTTAAAAAGTGCTGACTCAGCACTTTTTCAAAGTCCCGAAACTGTACCCTATGATAAAACCGATGGCAATTTTTTTTTACCAGTCCTTTCTGTTGGTCCTAAGGAAGCTGCACACCAAATAAAAATTCTCAATGCCGTGCAGTTTTGGAGATATGGGCGTTTTAAATTTTTTCTATTTTTAGCTCCTGCAGTTCCCACGGGGCTGCGGGAATTTTTTTTTTTGCATAAATCAAGTACTCATGACCCAATAAGCCCTCACATAAAATTTGGTTCAAATCAGCCTCTCGGTTTGGAAAATAGAAATTTTGGGCGGGGCAAAAAATTTTGCCCCTCCCATAACGACGCCAAGTATAGCCCCACAAACTTCTCTTGAACAAATCTGAGTCTACACCTCAAAAGGAAGCTGCACACCATATATCAAGTCTCTGCTACTGCTGGTTCATGAGAAGAAGATTTACAAAGATTTTGGTGCCCCTTGGGGGCGTGGCACCACCCAGGAGGAGGGGCAACTTCATTTGAACAAATCTGAATTGGCATTAGGTAATAAACATTTAGCCAACATTTGAATAAAATTGGGCTAGTGGTTTAGGAGGAGAAGTCGATAATGTAAAGTTAACGCCGGACGGACGACGACGGACGACGGACGACGGACAGAAAGTGATTAGTAAAGCTCCCCTTGAGCTTCGCTCAGGTGAGCTAAAAAGTCCAGACCAATCAGACACGAAAAGATGAAATAAACGTTGATCCACGTGCCTCGGTCAACTACCCATTAGCGGATCACACACTGCAAAAAACGAGGAAACGCGGCAAACTCAATTTTGTTTACTGTGATGACATATGAAATGAATTATTTGCATGTGTTGTTTCGGATAGTGCAAATATGCCAACCACATCATTTCCACATTCTCATTGAAATTTGCTAATAATTTTTTTTTTCAAATATAGTGTTCCGAGCTATAAGAAAGTTAAGAAAAAAACAAACAAATAAAATACATGTAACTGATCGAATTCACTCGGCGACCATACTAATTCTTGAGCAACTTGCAGTGACAGTCTAGGTCTACCACTCGATATTTTGTATTTTAAAAGTAGTTAGCGTTCCAAATGCTAGCTGACAAACTTCGAGTGTTGTGTTCCGATTTCAGTTTGTGCAGAAAAATTAAAACATATCCCCCACGACCCACTAGCAGTTACAATAATATAAGGGCTTGCCGCCGATTCCCCGCGATTATCGGAAGAGAACGCACATTGATCCTTTATCCAACAAAGCGGCAGAAAACGCCCAGAAAGTTCACACAAATTGGGCTCCTAAAATCGGAAATATATTGAATGTTGCATATCACAACCATGGAAATATGGATATCATTGGAGCTCACCGAGCCGGTCCAATGATATCCACATTTGCATGATTTCATTGAGAGATACCCATCATATCTCCAAAGATCAGTAGGAGAATTAGAGATATAGGGGGGGGGGGGTGCAAAATGTGAGAAGCTACATGAAGCCAACTGACCCCCGGAGCCCGCTGCCTTTTAATTTAGGGGCCTACCTGGTCACTGATTAGGCTAGCCGGAGCAGATCTTGCCAGGTATCCTGGCAAGATCCGCTCCTGTTAGCCTAATCAGTGACCATATGGCAGCCCTACTTAAAATGCGACATCGCTTCGGCAGCGTGGTCTCTCTTTGTATTTTCTCCTTCTGTTATCACGTTTCATCTCTCTCCCCTCCCACCCTCTCCCTCTTTCTCTCTCTCTCCATCCCTCTCTCTCTCTTTGGGGGGCACAGCTCAATTTGTGAGAAGCTACATGAAGCCAACTGACCCCCGGAGCCCGCTGCCTTTTAATTTAGGGGCCTACCTGGTCACTGATTAGGCTAGCCGGAGCAGATCTTGCCAGGTATCCTGGCAAGATCCGCTCCTGTTAGCCTAATTAGTGACCATATGGCAGCCCTACTTAAAATGCGACATCGCTTCGGCAGCGTGGTCTCTCTTTGTATTTTCTCCTTCTGTTATCACGTTTCATCTCTCTCCCCTCCCACCCTCTCCCTCTTTCTCTCTCTCTCTTAGGGGGCACAGCTCAATTTGGGGGGAGGAGGGCACCCCCCCCCCCCCCCCCCCCAGTTGTTTCCTCTGGCTGTCTTGGCTTCTGTCGTATGTAAGCCTGTTACCGACACAATGTGCCCTAGCTGTTAAAGTGTCGTTAAACACCAATCAAAATAAATAAATAAATCCGACATATGGTTCCTGCTTCTTATAAACTGGATAGACAATCCATTGTCTGCTCGACAAGTTTGTCAAACCTGAATTTGCTGAAAACAGGAACTTGCGACACATTGTTGGGTAGCCCCAAGGCTGTTGCGATGACCAGCTATTGAACTCACTAATTGACCTAAAAACACAAAGAAACTCACCTCCATCACCATCAGCATGAGGAAAACGATTTGACAACGAGAGTGAGTGTGCAGTAACTGGGGGCTTGCTGTAAATTATGTTCCATGTGTGATCGGGAGGATGGGGCTACAACCCCCTCATTGAAAGGCTCTCACCCCGTAGGAAAACACGAGCATTTCTGACTGGCCAGGTCCGACCAATGAGGTGGTGTAGCCCCTCCTCAGAAGTGTCCGACAGCGTTTAAAAATATGACCAGTTTCGTCAGATGACGTCTCTGATGGACATCGCCGGTATTTGTCGATAGATCGATGATATGTCACAGATCGCCATCCTGTTGCAATCAAAAGTTTTGGATATGACATTCATTGAGTTCTGGCATTTTCGGTTAATACTCGCAGAACAGGGGTGGTGCCAAAACATTTTTAACACAGGGACTGATGACACGAAAGGGAATCTGCGTTAGCACCAGGGGTGAGAGCACCCCCCCCCCCCACCCCCGTACACCCCTGTTGTTGGTGCCACCAGCCTCCATTTAGGATTTTCAGGCTCTCGCGACTAGAGAGTTGTACGCCTCGAATTGTTGAATTGCACAGGATACATATCCGATCAAACATGACGACGCACAACACTTTGCGCCATCGTCCTACTCCCCCCCCCCCCCATTCGTTAGCGCCACCAGTCTATACTGATTTTTTTTTGCTACCAGACTGTCTGAAAACAATCTGAAATATTTTGTGCGATTCAAAACCAGTAAATAATAGAGAGAAAGTGTCCATCCTAACAGGTAGAATCAAATTGAATCGGTGCGCCTTTATACCACAGGTCCCCGATTTTACCGCAGGTCCCTCAAAATTACCGCAGGTCCCTTGTTTTTCTGGGTATTATCTTTGTTTTAACTAACAGTTCGAGGCAACTGTCGTCTCGTTGATATTTGGGGGTATTTTACACCAAAAATCAATAATAACGGAGCGTATTTTTCTATTTACGCTATATAAACAACATAAACTTATCACACTCTCCTCGTCTAAACAACCGCAGCCCCGCAAAATTACCGCAGGTCCCTTGTTTTGCGGGGTATTATCTTTGTTTTAACTAACATTTTGAGGCAAATGTGGTCTCGATGATATTTGGGGGTACTTACACCAAAAATGAATAATAACGGAGCGTATTTTTCTATTCACGCCATCACGCTCTTCGTGTCTAAACAACACACACGCACACAATCGGAAACATGATTCAAAATATTCCAGCGATGCAGGTTAGCCCAACTTTGTGACATTACTATATCGTATTTCTCGGGGCATGGCTTTTGGTAATTCATTGCATTTATTGGGCATAAAAGGCCTGCTGTCGAGCCTGACCACAGGTCCCAAAATCGATCGTAAACTACCGCAAGTCCCTTCAAATAGATTTCTTTCGCTAAACAAGATGGCTGTTTCTTCCACAAGTTGAGGGACCTGCAGTATATTAAAACTATCACAAGCTACCAGAGGGCCATATGAATTATTTCCCTGCATCAATGGGATTCAAAAACAGCCATCGGATTTCCTGTACCCGACATCTTAAGAACAACGTTATTCACAAACTGAGGGACTCAATTGGCGCGTCAACGAACGAACGAAAAATTATAACCGACGAAATTTTGGGGGATTTGGGTATAACGAAAGCAGATTCACCAACCAGTTTTGAGTACAGGATTCAAAAGGCGAAGGTCACAATAGACACGACCGTACCCATTTTCTCGGAGTAATTCCAAAATAGAATGGTGCCACTTTTGACGGAAAATTTTCAAACATCGCAGCTACCGGGCCTATCGACAAACACAGTTTCATGGACAAACAATAATTGCGAATCTCTAAACCATCTCTTAAAACAAGCCATAGACTGGAAATCGAAACCATTGTGAGAACTAGTCAATATAATTTTCGAAATTGTTAGAGGGGAGTATAAAGAAATAGAAAGGAGTTTATTTAAATTCGGCCAATACAGACTCACACAGGATTTCGCAAAGTTCCATATCTTACCCGAGATTTGGAATAGGAAAAGCTCGGAGGCGAAACAAAAGCATTTTGAAAGATTTTTAAAACAGGTTGTCCCAGTCCAGGAACGAACAGTAAGAACAACGAACGGTGAGAGAATGGTCCTTGCAGCATTAAATGGGGGGAAGAAACCGGGGCAGGTTAAAAGAAAAATATCTGCTAAAACAACTACGGTTCCCAAAATCCCGCGTTTAACTGATTGAAACAATAGGTAGAACCCAAATTTACCAATAAAAGCTTTAAAGAAATTTTCTGTGTTATTGTTCTTACACCACACTAGTTGAAAACTCTCTTATAAAACAGTTATAGCCTTTGTTTGAACACTACTCACTTGGTACTTTTTGCTTTAAACCGATACCCAACGATTGGAGCAGACGACACTGGAGAAAAAAAAATCGAGTAACCTAAAATGTTCATTTTTGCTTCAAAAACACAGGCTATGGTCCCTTATTCGAACGAGCGTGGCGCGCTGGTTCGAACGGGGAGCCATAACCTGTGTTTTGGAAGCAAAAGATGAAATTTAGAATAGGCCAAGTTTGAATAGCGATTTCGAGTATAGCGCTGGCTGCGTTCGGCCATACCGTTGGGTAAAGGGCCAGCGCTTTCGATCGTATGTGGATATTATTGGAACCGGATCAATTCGCCGGTTTGACCAATTTGCTAAATGACGGTGCCTGTGGTACCTATTTGTTTTGTTTATATTTTTTCGTTGTGTAGTTTTTACTCATTATCCGTAAATTGAATAAAATAAATTAAATAAAAACAGTTCTATCATTGTTGTCCTTTTTCTTGCCAGTACCTCTATAACGAACTCTGCAGTATATGGAGCAGGGGCAAGAGTGATACCAGCAAAACAAGGGCCTGCATAAAATCAGAAATATAATATGGTAGATCACGATAGTTTCTAACATGCCGCAGGGAAATAATTAAAAAGGACCCGCGGTAGCTTGTGATAGTAACGTTTTTAATATACCGCAGGTCCCTCGATTTGTGGGAGTAACAGCAAAACGAGGGACCTGTGGTATATTAAAAATAAATAATGCGAAGGATTTAGTGACCTGTGGTAAGGATACCCCTACGGCGCAGACCAGTCTCATCCCAGAGTCCCCGCGAAACAAAATATTTATCAGTATTAACCTGCAGTAAATGACGGAGAGAGTGAAGATGAGGGGAAAAACTAAAAGGGACCTGCGGTAGCTTTTATTTTACCGCAGGTCCGTTGTTTTGTGAAGGTAACAGCAAAACAAGCGACCTGCGGTATATTAAAAATATGTTAAGATAACCAGTTTTGATCATCAACTAAAAAACAGTTTCATTATAATTTTTTTACACGGTAATGCATCCCAATTCCAGTAGCTTCTGATAGTTTTGTTCTGCCGCAGGTTCCTTGTTTCATGAATTTTTCACCCTAATAGTGAGGCTTGGGGTGGGATGACCAGGGGACTTGTGGTAGTTTATGGTAGATTTTGGGACCTGTGGTCATGCTCGACAGCCTGCCTTTTATGCCCAATAAATGCAATAAATTACCAAAAAGCTGCAACCAAGAAATACGATATAGTAGTGTTAAAGTTGCAACGTTGAAATATTTTGAATCATGTTCCCGAGTGTGGCGGGGGCCACATGGGGTGGGATGCCATCATGGGTAATTTTCCTGACGCATGGCAAGCTCTGAAAGCCTGATGAATTGCATATCGGAATGTTATGTACAATAGAAGACAGTTTTTATATTAGTTATAGTTTTATAGGTCTGCACACGTTGTTTTGACACGAAGAGCATGATAAGTTTGTTGTTTATATAACATAAATGGAAAAATATGCTCCGTTATTATTGATTTTTGGTGTAAAATACCCCCAAATATCAACGAGACGACAGTTGCCTCGAACTATTAGTTAAAACAAAGATAATACCCCGCAAAACAAGGGACCTGCGGTAATTTTGAGGGACCTGCGGTAGCCTGCGGTAAAATCGGGGACCTGCGGTATAAAGGCGCACCCAATTGAATCACGTGATCCGCTATTGGCGGAAGTGATCCGCTATTGGCACCCGACGGTGGTACACAAGACTAATCAATTAAGTCTTCCATCCATTATAGTTTTAAAAAGGTTGGTGCCAGTCATGTAGAGGAAGAATTGTTCTTACCCCAGAACACGCTTGGACTTTTTGAAAAAACAGAAGCAAAATAACACGAAAAAGGAAAAAAGTGATCCGCTATTGGCACCTTGAGTATTTAAGGGCCTATATAAGTAATGGAATTTTGTTTATTTTGAAATTCTCACCTCTCATATTCCTTAAATTCAGATTAAATATACACAAATTATACATCAAAATGAAGGTTGGGATGTATAGAACACGAAACACATATGTAATCAACTCGTAGAGTCGACTGTAGGCACTACTGGTTCCTGGAAGTCTGCTACCGTATTCGCACCAGAACTGATAATAAAATAATATTTCATCAGAACAACTTGTGGCCAAATGTGCTTCATATATCCAAGAACAAAGCTAGGCATTCAAAACACTTTCGAATACAGCGATAGGTCTGCATTTTGGAAAAGGACAACACTGTCTGCATTTTTTATTGAAGATGGTTTCCATGCTCGACAGACATGCGCAAATCACTCGTTACCACGAATTTCCATCAAAAAACAAAATCGTAATTCTAAGAAATTTCAACAGGTATCATGATACCTTGCATTGAATATGGCAACTGTGCAATCTCTATCTAATAACAGTATACTGTATGAAGGCGATCTTTTTCATTATTTGATTTTAGACAGCGTTGTTTTTACATGCTTTTTCTGTCCGATGACGTCGGCCGGAAATCGAAAGTATACTCATACGTAAACAAAAGCAAAGGCGTTGAAATTTTCCCCAATGCAGCTCTGTCGCCGTGTTTTGAAGAATTTTTATCCCCTAGCTTTGTTCTTGGATATGTAACGCACATTTGGCCACAAGTTGTTTTCGTGAAATATTATTAAATTATCAGTTCTGGTGCGAATACGGCAGCAGACTTCCAGGAACCAGTGCTGCCTACAGTCGACTCTATGAGTTGATTACACATGTGTTTCGTGTTCTATACATCCCAACCTTCATTTTGATGTACATTTTGTGTATATTTAATTTGAATTGAAGGAATATCGGAGGTGAGAATATTCAAAATAAACAAAATTTCATTACTTATATAGGCCCTTAATAGCAATACATAAAACAAGATAGACAAGGTGAGTAACCAATTGAATCAAGCATTTGGGCTTCTCACATACATATATTTACACTCTACAGTGCAGATGTAAAGCTTGGAAATTCTAGTCGGTTAGACTGGAGTCGGTCAGTGGAGGCAGAGCCTGGTGCGGGGTGCTTATGATTTACACGAAAGTGTGGAACTCGGTGTTTAGTTCCAGAATTATCTGATTTTTATCATCATAAAATTGATTTAAAATATGAGTATATCAACACACAGCATTGTGTTTTACCAGAAATATTCATGGTTGTGACTAATATTTTCTATCAAACTTTTTAAGAAAAAGTATCACTGTTTGAATGCACAAGCACGTGTTTGTCAACACGATTGACAGGAAATGTTTACGAATAAATCGTACCAATCTTAGCGGAGATGTACGAAGATCATTTTCAGAATCTGATTGGTGGGCAGAAAGAAAACTGTGTGATCCGGAACTTACCGAGTAAATTGGAATTTCCAAAAATAAGTTGCAGAAATTTACACGTGCAATGAATACACGTGCGTATCTTTGGAAAAATGAATGAACTGAAGAAAAAAGTGAAACCTTACATTCACTTAAATTATTTCGGAATGAATAATGAAAAACTCATATCATTTTTTTCACATGTTTTTTTCTCTTTCATTAAATATAGTATTTGAAACTGCCAAAAAGTATTGTTTTATCTGACACTTGAACACGCATGAGTTGGCTGGAATGTAAACAAACAAATGGCCCCTTTGATCTGTGGCTTTGGATCGTGAACCAATTTAATATCTTATATTCGTACATTTAGATGAGGTGTTTAATTTCTAATTCCAATAACATAGTTGACATATAAAAATGCTGTCATTTAATATGGAATTTAAAACAATGTGTTTTTTAGTTTTTTTCAAGTGGCGGGAAACTCCCACGTGATGAGATTTACTGGCGTGCACTCACCCAGCTTTGTAATCAGAAGGAAGTTCATTTCCGAGAAGAATTTTCCTTAAAATATTGCAAATTGATTGAAATAACTGCAATGGTATCTGTTTTTAAACAATGTAGTCTAGAAATGTTTTTATTGTTGTCACTGATTTGAAGGAACACATGTCCAGTTTCGGTGTTTGTGCGTTGGACACAATCCTTGTGCCCCTGCCCTGGCGTTGAGCTGAGGCAATGTTGGTTGAGCCACAGATTCAGTGGCTGGGATTTTTTTGCTGACCCTCTCTGAATTTTTACCTATTCAGTATTCGTCAGACTTATTATCACCACTTTGCATTTGAAACTCCTAATGATAGTCAATTGCATTATTGTTTGGAAACTGGTCAATGACTTTTTTAGACTACACAAGGAATGCCAGGAATCTGTTGGCGTGTTGCCATTAATTAATGGGTGTGGGGACTGGGGTATCAGGCCGGAATATTGACATGAAATGTGAATAGCAACATAAGTTCATTTAGCGACAATAACATTGGAACTTGATGCAGTCAATAGCATATCGGTTTCTAGACAACTCGTACCCACGGCAACTCGTAACAGTCAAGTAGTACCCCAAATTGGGCGACTTGTACCCATTTTCGTCTGGACAACTCATACCCAAGGTTGGACAACTCGTACACATGGCTGGTCAACTTGTACTTTGTGTTTAATTGTATGGGCGAAGGCAGTTAATGGCCTAAAAAGTATAGAAGCGGGTTTTTTGCTTTTGTTTGATCCATTTTTAAAAGGTGCTAATGCTATAATAGTAATGGAAATCAGTTTACTTTGAAATTCTTTTGTCAGATATTCCATGAATATGAATGAAATATACACAAATTTTTAGTCTAAATGGCGGCTGTGATGCACGGAACTAGAAACATATTCATTGACCGTACTTTGTTGATAGGCACCAGTGGTTCCTGGAAGTGTGCAATTGTATTCGTACGAGAACTGGGGTGAATGACACCCAACCCTGACACCCAGTTTCTGCATTTCAATATTGGGAAAGAGAGTTCTGGAAAAAACGAAAAGGCCTTGCATCTAGGCCTAGGCTCTGCAAATTAGGGTGAAAACCATTGCCTTCGCCGCATTAACTCTTGCCTTTCCTAATTAATAATGCCACTCTCCACCTTTAGATTATTTTTCGTGTGGCAAAGTTACATCACTGGTGAGGCGCCACTCCGGTCAGACGAGAAAGGATTTCATTGTAAATTGAGAGTGCAGCCAGATTTTGTACTTGAAGCGTAGCACATACCACTCAGAAGAAAAACGGCAAACAATGACTAGTGATAGACTGAATCAACAAGATCACAAATGATGTTCATTTAAAAAAAAATCCAAGTAAAAAGCTCTAATACATCTCTATGAGTCCACCAGCTCGCGTCAACTGATTTCTGTCGAAAATTTTATGGTCAACACCGATACACCTGAAAACTCGACAGTCATTTAATTTAGACTTACCCGGCAGTGAGATCATGAAGAATTATTTTCTATCATCTATTACCTTATAGTCGATTGGTGTTTAATTTTCTTCCAATTATCTGTGCATATTATTATCGCCAATTAAGTTAATCTTCCAGTTGGGAGGTGTGTTTTTCTAACAATTATCTTCCATGACAATCATGAAAATTGAATGATAATTAGCATTTTTGTAAGGTTTGCAATTAGACTATAAAAGTGAATAAAAGTCTCTCTCTCTCTCTTTATAGGCACCTGACTCTCGTGCCTCGACCGATCGAAACAAAAGTTGGTACAGGTCTATATAGATGTAATTTGACCAGGAAAGGGACTTCTGATGGGCCTGATCGTGTCCGACATTGCGTTAATCCCTCAACCAATGAAGGGGTGGGGTAGGGTGGGGGAATGAGCCCCAATCGCATCTGATTTTGCATTAACCCCTCAACACGTGAAATGCTGGGTATGATGACTACCAGTACAACAAAATATTAAATAGAAAGCCCCCAGAAGTTTAACGAAGAGCCAAAGATTACCCGATTTTTAGCTCAACTTTGGCAAGGCCAAATTTGAGCTTGTGCCTGGGCCAGTCGTCCGTCTGTCCGTCAACAATTCAATACGGCTTGGGCTCAAGCCTGCAAATAATTCAAATTTTGGTGCCTGTCAAAATGACAGGCACCAACAAGTTTGTGCCTGTCACCACAAATTTTGTGCCTGTCAAAACTTGTGAAGAATTACATTTGACCCGAAACGCTAGCTTTGCTGATAAAATAGCCTTAATAGTTCTATAGCCTCACAGGTACTTCAGTTTAAATCTCTTGTTAATAATTCTGTTTATTTACATTTTTTTTATTGATGGTGTTTAAGGTGACTTTCAGCATCTATGTCTACCTGGCCTCATGTGTCATCACCGCAAGTTCACAACATTGGTATGAAGTCAAGTATAGTCAATCATTTAAATCTATACTACCCAGTGCCCATTGTGGAAGGCAAGTTACCAGCCCCAGGCACTGGCTACAAGGTCCTATTTTACAAGCTATTTTTACATGGATGGATCCAATGGGGGGGAGGGGGGGGGGGGCCTCCACTATTTTTGCCTGAGTTATGTTAAAATACTACTCGAATGATGCTGTGAACCATTAGCGCCCCCTCAAAATATCCAAGATCTGCCCATGTTTTGGGGTGTTTTTCTATTTATCTGAGATGGAAATAAAAGTGGAGGGAGAGGGAGGATCAATCCAATCCATTATTCATTGTCATAAGATGAAGCTTGGCTGTTTTCATAAAATAGTTGATGGTTTGAGGAAATATTGTATTGGGGACGTTTTGACCAAGAGTTGGGGAAGTTTTGACCAATGTCACAGTTCACGCTTTCTCATGCTCCTCCTAACCCCTGTGAGTGTTAGGTTATCTGACGGACAGTTCCCCCACTCTCTCACCTTTCCACCAGCTTCTCTTTTGTAAAATCTGGTGGAATAGTCAAAATAGTTGATGGTGTGAGAGGAAATTACATTGGGGACGTTTTGACCAACGCTTGGGGAAGATTTGACCAACCTTTGGGGGCGTTTTGATCAATACTTGGGGACGTTTTGACCAGCACTTGGGGACATTTTGACCAATGTTTGGGAACGTTTTGACAAATGCATGGGGACGTTTTGGCCAGTTTATTTTTTGGGACGTTTTGACCAGCACCCCCGTCGGGCAAGAAGATGATATGGACCATAATTGACGTGAAATTAGGCAACTTCTAGTGAAGGTGTCAAAGACAGATTGTATCCACAGGCACCTGCTCCCCGGCCATTTGACGAATTATAATGCCAAGAAAAAATATATCCCCTCCTCACACAAATACATATAGGGAGGGGTATAATTTGTCCCAGCATTATACTACGTCAAATGGTCAGTAGCAGGTGCCCCGTGAGCAACCTGAACACAACAACAGTGAACTGACTTGACTGATATCAGGGCACATTTCAATTCAAATTTCAATATTTAACAAATTATGAATTGTCTGACCGAACGCTTTTTAGAAGTTGAAGAATATAACCTTCTGCAAAAAGTGCATTCATGCCAATTCCTTGAATAATGTATTTATTGAGAAATAAGCAATCCGAACACATCACTGTCAGACATCGGAGTCGTCTCCATTGTAAAAGTTGTTGGGGAAATCCTACGTGGTCACGTGTGCGGTACTGTTAATCTGATTGGTTCGAAAAAACGACAACGAGAATTCCAATTGGTTTTGAACAGAGTTTTGTTAGGTTGATTATTTATAGTGCTCACGGAAGTTCGTCACACAGTGCTAGAGGTTATCTGATTGGCCCCCAAAATAAATTTAGTTCTGACTGAATGGAAACAGAGGCATGTTCACTTGATTATTTATAGCAAACAGGGGATCCCACGGAAATTCGCCATGCATGGAAAAGGAAACCCCGAAATAAAAGAATGTGTTGCCTGGTAATTCAGCGGTGTTAAACATATAAAAACAACTGTATTTGATGCCGGCGTGATAAGAAATTTGCACCAGTCACAATGTTCACCTCAAACACGTTTGTGTCTGTCATATGCCTCAATTGTGCCGGACATTGACCGTGACCGGACGCTAATTTGCAGGCTTGCTCGGGCTAGAGGCCGTATTTATGAACCGGTCTTTACAAAACTTCTTGGGCACCTTTGTTATGACCGCGAGACGAGAACGAGTGTTTTGGGGTCCGATCCGGAATTCAAGTTGGCCGCTGGTGGCCATTTTGTACAGACTTAGGTGAAATCAGATTTTTGCACAGAACTTCCATATGAAAGCGCTGATTTGAATAATTTTTTGTGTGAATGTTTAGTACCATGGGATACATCACATATAATACGGGTTTTTTCTCGTGCAGAAATTATGCAAATTAGATGAACTTTGATTTTGTCAGTGCTACTTACACATAGTAAGTGCACATGTCAATACGGCTCGGGCTAGAGGCTGTATTTATCAACCAATCTTCACGAAACTTCTTGGGTACCTCTGTTATCACCTTGGGACGAGAACGAGTGTTTCTGAGTGCAGTCCAAAATTCAAGATGGCTGCCAGTGGCCATTTTGTTCCGAAATTAGTTCTAATCAGTTTTTTGTACACAACTCCTATAAGGCTCAGGCTAGAGGCCTTATTTATGAACCGATCTTTACGAAACTTCTTGGGTACCTTTGTTATCACCGTGGGATGAGATTGGGTGTGTTTGGGTGTGGTCCGAAATTCAAGGCGGCCACCAGCAGCCAATTTGTACCAAAATTAGTGCAATCAGTCTTTTGTACAGAACTTCTCTATGAAAGTTCTGATTTGAATAAATATTTGTATGAATGTTTAGTAAAATGGAATACATCACATACAATACAGGTTTTTTTCTCGTGCAGAAATTATGCAAATTAGATGAATTTTTATTTATTTAGTGCTACTTATACACTGTAAGTGCACATGTCAATACGGCTCGGGCTAGAGGCTGTATTTATCAACCGATCTTCACGAAACTTCTTGGATACCTTTGTTATCACCTTGGGACGAGAACAAGTGTTTCTGAGTGCGGTCCAAAATTCAAGATGGCTGCCAATGGCCATTTTGTACCAAAATTAGGTCCAATCAGTTTTTTGTCACAACTTCTATATAGCTCGTGTTTATGAACTGATCTTCACGAAACTTCTTGGGTACCTTTGTTTTCACCTTGGGACAGGGATGAGTGTGTTTTGGGGTGCCTTTGTTATCACTGTGCTATGAGAACAAATATTTTGGGGTTCAGTCAGACCCACTCTGGGACTCAAAGATTTCTTTTCTAGTTTAGCATCTGACTGTCACCCACCTTTACAATACTTTACCTACACATTTGTTACAGGCTACGGTCAGTATTTATGTACAGACCGTTACAGTACTTTATATGTACCTTTGTTGTCAGGTCATTACCTTAATGTTTGTCATTGCTGTGTCACATACTATACATGTACATGTCTTGACAAGTTGAGCTACAGTGTCATTGACACTTTCATTTTTTTGTGGGGGTGGGGGTCGTCTCCCGTATCTACACCACTGTATTAATATATAATTTAAATATTTCCTGTTTCCTTCGAATTGCTCTCTTGATGAAATGTTCATACCGACGAAATTGACTTTCGGCGAAGTCTGTTCAGACTGTTCTGCTGAGATAAATGCTAAAAATGGAAAGTTTTTGCCTTTATGCACACCCATTGAAAGCAGACACTCATCTTCTCAAGTCCTTCAGCCAATATTCGCCTTCGCTCATACAATTAAAGACCAGGTACATGTTGACCAACTGTGGGTACGAGTTGTCCAACCTTGGGTACGAGTTGTCCAACCTTGGGTACGAGTTGTCCAACTGTGGGTACGAGTTGTCCAGACGAAAATGGATACGAGTCGTCCAATTTTTGGTACGACATGACCGGTACGAGTTGCCGTGGGTACCAGCATGTCCAATGCATTCAGGTTCTTGCACAGGCGTACAGGACTATTTTGGGGGGGGGGGGGGGGGGTGCTGTGCCCTTTTTGCCCCCAAAAAGTTAAATGTCAGGAAGAGGTGCCAAAGGCAGGGACCAGCCGCGAGGGTGATTATGTCGCCCTTCTAAGCCCAAAGTCGCCTAGAAAAATACTCTGGGCGATTATAAGTCGCCCCCTAAAAATTGGCCCAAATGAGGAAAGGCTGAACTGAGTGATCCGAGGTTTACATAAAAACGATTATTTTCAAGAATTGAATGTGCTTGAGTGTGATAAATGGGCATTTTCATTCGTCAAATAAGCAACCATTTATTTGAAATCACACAGGGTTTCTGCTAAGGGAAAATTTGTGGGTCCGGTAGTTTAAAGAAAGTGACATTCACACGCCAAAGGCGTGTGCTGCACGTGCGTATAGAGGGGGGCCTGGGGGGTTCTCCCCCCAGGAAAATTTTGATTTTTAGGTGCTTTCTGGTGGCCTCTGGGGACATTCTGGTCGCTAAAATGCTGAATAATTGATGTGGGAAATATGTATTTTTTCCTCCTACAATTCTCTAAATTCCCACGGGACACACAATGCTACATCTGGTCGGAGGTTTCATAAAAATACAAACCCAAAACAACACAAAATCCACGAATCCTAACAGTGACTGAGCTTTGTTTACAACCGCTCTCTGTAATATTTGAAAAGAACCATGATGCGGACGTGTGACGTCATGCACGTGCAATTACCGTACTGACTTGTGTAGACGCCCAGGGGGTGCTTGTAGTGAATAAATTGCAAAGTGTGTGTGGGGGGGGAGGGGGGGCTTCGGGACGAGTAATTGTGCTTGCAAACGCGTTGGGATGCGTCTGAAATTGGCGATATAAGGCAAGTAAATATTCACTGGGTGTGTTACGTTTCTTTGGAAACCGCCTACCAATTTTATAGAATTTGCTTTAAAAATTCTCATAATTATCTTGTAGTTGTACATACGTTTCATTTTCAGATTTCCGGTTTTAATCCTCAATTTAATGAATAAAACAAACAGAAAATTATGCGGTGTTGTTTTCAATTTTTTTTTGTGCAGGCTACTCTCGAAAGGCGAAGCCAGAAATGGACGTTAAGTATGTCAATCAGCACTGCAAACCACCCCCTTGAAAACAGACAAACATTGTCTGTTTAAAAATAGTTTTTTTTAAATATGTACATTTTTAAAAAATTTTACGAATAAAACAAAATATACCTTCACATAAACTCAATAAAAGAATCATAATATGAAGACCAGATAAAACTTACACAGCGAAGTATGAATAACAAAATAGTTGCCTCCCTTGGCACCATTCGAAAAATTGATTTTACACTGAAAGTCATAACTTCACATGTTGCAGGGCATGATGAAATGAAAAATGAGCATGTTTTATTGAACCAATAAGTCATAAATCATTCCCTGGTTATATTGTTATATAATTCTCAAATACCAGAGTTGTAATTATTTTTTATTTTTAATTACCACTTTCTCATTAATTTCTGAACACTTGTTTTTCACAATGAGTTGTGTACGCTCGAAAGTGGCAGTGTTCTTTCACAATGAGTTGTGCACCGCTCGAAAGTGGCAGTGTTCAATCAGTATCTTTCTGATGATATTCAACCACTGTGAAAACTGTGAAAACTATATGTTGTGGGCGTGTTTCAGACAACTCCTGACAGCAGCCTGCACACTCATTTGAAACAAGTGACAGCTTCCGTCTATTCCCAGAAAAACACGAATTGAATTGAAACACATGAAAGAAAGCTTTAGTGATGCAGCCCTCGCAATTCAATTTTTTTAGTGGGATCTGTGGGGGGGGGGGGTTCTCACCCTAGGAAAATTTTGAAATCTGCTGTCAAAAGGAGCGTTCTCGTGGCTTTTGGGGTGGAAATCCACTTGATATTTTGGATGACAAAATTAGGTTTTTTTTTTACTTGAATCCACCCCTTCAATGTCATATGCACGGTCGATTTGTCAGTTTGCGATCGAAATTTGCGGGGCTGCAAAACGAATGAATTTCATCTGAGCTGAATATTGAGTAAAATACATTTCAAACTTATTTCTCAGAAAAAAACATGGCGTTTGTTTACCTGTATTTATGTATATTCCCTGGAATCAAAAAATGAATGTTGACCCATTTTCTGTAAATGTAGAACTCAGTCCGGGAAACCCCCACACATATTTATATATGGAGAAGATGCGCATGTGTACGGTGCGAATTCAATTGTTTTCGAGAGGAGTATCACAATAAACAAACCAATGACAGAAAGTTTAAGTCAGTGTAATGTTGGCTGCAAGTTTCCGTTTTCAGCTACAGGTGTGTGTCTCTTGTTGTGCACAGTGAACTCTGCATGTCAAACATTCGTCCAAACCTGGACACAAAGTCCGTAATATAATTTTTTGGTTTGATACATCCTGTGGAACAAGATGTTGTGGAACAGGATGTACGAAAACCCCAAAAATATATTACGGAATATATTACGGACTTTGGGTCCAAGTTTGGACAAGTCAAACACCACTGCGGATTATTTCTACTACGGCAACTGTGTGCTGTAGTCAGCGCCGTTTGCTTCAGCAAATTGCTTCGGCAATGCCGATTGCCGAAGCCAATTGCAAGGACTGGTGATGACAAGAAAAGCGTTGTACAGGGCACAAGTGTGCATATGAAGGATCTTGAAAAAGGGGTCCTCCTAAACACCGGAATGACACCAGAATGCCATAAAAATGATGCGGGATGACATTTATTTTACAAAATACTCGACCCCAGAATGTGTTTTGTTTATCAACTAACAAAGTTCCTTCCAAGCAACCTTCTTACATCTGGTCCTGTTCACACTTTCAGACTTAGGAAATTATTAGCTTAGTTGACTTGGTGAAAGGCAACCACAGGAGGGTGCTGGAGGGGTGGGGGGGGGGGGGGGTTAGCATGAAGAAGAGGGGATGGGGTCATAACCTGGCATAGATGCATCATAGATAACTGGACCTGGATTAATCGGATGTTAATGGAGGACTACAAGCTGAAAATATGAAGGGGTAGTGCATAAATATTCTTAATTTTCCCCACTTTCCTATGAAGTCTCCCTACTTGACTCGGCAGTCTCCCTATTTTTTTCTGGAGGGAGACATGAAGTCTCCCTAAAATTCCCCCCTAGACTGGTCCCAGGCCAAAGGGGGGTATGGTAGCCCCCTCTCATTGGTGGGCATCCTGCCCTCCGCACCCCCCCTCCCCCCCCCCCCCCCCCCCCCCCCCCCCCCCAGGAAATCCTTTTCAAATTGGATGCCCTGTGAGCAATTTTGAGGCTTCCCAGGCATCTATTAAACAATTTTTCAGGATTGGCAAATGACCTCATTTTAGCAGAAATAACCTTAATACACCAGAATTCCTTAAATTTCATACCCAAGAGTCTCAATCTTAAAAAGTAAAACATATTAATTTCAATGGCATTCATGGGGTTTATGGCCCAGAGAACCCATGCATGCCACTGAAATTGATATATTTTATATTTTCAGATTGGGAGCAACGTTATTCAGAATGAAGCTATACAGACATTTATATTCACTCTATATTTCACATGCCTTCTATTAATAATCTGGGTGGCATGGTTGCTCAGTGCAGGGAGCAATTGGTCTTTAAAATTTTGATTAGCAATTTTTGCTAACCATTGTCAGAATTGATTAGCAATTCAGACAAATTGATCAGCATTTTTTTTTTTCTTTTGAATGTCGATTTGTGGACAAAAATAGTGAATACACAGGGCTTACGCTAGGTTAAAATTAATGGGTCCTGTTTTAGATATTGGGGAAATTATGATCGTCTCATCAGATGCTGAAGTTCTACCACCGTCCCACCCCTCACCCAGAAAATTGTGAATTTTAGATGCTCTGAGGTGGCATTTGGAGTCATTCTGACTGCTGCAAAAATATTGCTAAAAGTCTCCATAAAATGCAACAAATTCATGCCTAGAGACACTTTCTGTAATGTTAGCTGTCGCCAACTGCTGTCTTCATATTTTTGCGATAATATAAATTAATACTTCGCAGCTCCAACCAATCATGATCTATTTCTGAATGAACGTTTCACCTTACTTTATAGAATTTATGGTCACAATTGTCAAAAATAAATAATCTTAAACTTATAAGAAGTGATCGGAGCTGCCAAGTATTGAAGTTACTCAAGTAAGTATGAATTCAGATAGAACAGCAAAGTCTACGGATCATAGAGCACAATCATACCTTCACGCTGAATAGTTTGTTGCACATCAGGGGAGAGCTTTCTATTAGAATACACGCTCTTGCTGTTCAATGTACTGGGAATGTGTTTTTTTTCGAAGCGATAATTATCCAACACGCAGTATTGTCATGCATGGTGCTTGATCTGTGCTGTATTATATGGATTTTTAGCTCACCTGACTAAAAGTCACGGTGGGCTTTTCTTATCACTCTTCGTCCGTCCGTTGTCCGTCCAGCGTCCTGCGTGAAGGTGGTGTTTAAGCCTCTTTCTCCTAAACCACTGGCCACATTTTAATTAAATTTCATGTAAGTAGTGGTTATATAGGGGCATTTGGGTTTTTCTTCAAAATCGATTTCTGCTCATATTGTGGAGTGGAGTGGGGTGGTGCCAAAATGCACAAAATTTTAAAAAATCATCTTATGTACCAGCCATAGCAGAGACTTGATATTTGGTATGCAGCTTCCATTTGAGGTGTAGACTCAAGTTTGTTCAAGAGAATTTTGTTGGCAATATTTACCTTTGTTCTGAGAGGGGCAAGAATTTTTGCCCTGCCCAAAATTTCTATTTTCTGAACCCAGAGGCCGATTTGAACCAAATTTAATATGAGGTATTATTGGGTTATAAGTACTTGATTTATGCCCCAAAAAATTTTCCTGCAGCCCCATGGGAACCGCAGGAGCTAAAAATAGAAAAAAATTAAAACGCCCATATCTCCTAAACTGCACGGCACCGAGAATTTTTATTTGTTGTGAACTTCCTTAGGACCAACAGAAAGGATTGGTAAAAAAAAAATTGCCAACAGTTTTATCATAGGGTTCAGTTTCGGGACTTTGAAAAAGTGCTGAGTCAGCACTTCTTAACACTGTAGGCAATGGGAAAAACATTAAAAAATCTTCTCCAGATCCAGCAAGCAGAATCTTTTGATATTTGGTATGCAACATTGTGGGGTGGATCTGATTCAAGTTTGTTCAAATCGCCCCCCTGGATTCATATTTGGGCTCACTATCGAAGCGCGAATTCGAACTTAATGCATTTCAGGCAAATTTCTTTAAAAAATCATCTTCTCCAGATCCAGCAGGCAGAATCTTTTGATATTTGGTATTCAACATTGTGGGGTGGATCTGATTCAAGTTTGTTCAAATCGGCCCCCTGGATTCATATTTGGGCTCACTATCGAAGCGCGAATTCGAACTTAATGCATTTCAGGCAAATTTCTTTAAAAAATCTTCTCCAGATCCAGCAGGCAGAATCTTTTGATATTTGGTATGCAACATTGTGGGGTGGATCTGATTCAAGTTTGTTCAAATCGGCCCCCTGGGTTTATATTTGGGCTCCGTATAGAACCTCGAATTCGAACTTAGTGCATTTCAGGCAAATTTCTTCAAAAATCTTCTCCAGATTAAGCAGGCAGAATCTTTTGATATTTGGTATGCAACATTGTGGGGTGGATCTGATGCAAATTTGTTCAAATCGGCTTCCTAGATTCATATTTGGGCTCACTATAGAAGCTCGAATTTGAACTCAGTGCATTTCATGCAAATTTCTTAAAAAATCTTCTTCTCCAGATCCAGCAGGCAGAATCTTTTGATATTTGGTATGCAACATTGCGGGTGGATCTGATTCAAGTTTGTTCAAATCGGCCCCCAGGGTTTATATTTGGCTCAGTATAGAAGCTCGAATTCGAACTTAGTGCATTTCAGGCAAATTCTTCAAAAATCTTCTCCAGATTAAGCAGGCAGAATCTTTTGATATTTGGTATGCAACATTGTGGGGTGGATCTGATGCAAATTTGTTCAAATCGGCTTCCTAGATTCATATTTGGGCTCACTATAGAAGCTCGAATTTGAACTCAGTGCATTTCATGCAAATTTCTTAAAAAATCTTCTTCTCCAGATCCAGCAGGCAGAATCTTTTGATATTTGGTATGCAACATTGCGGGGTGGATCTGATTCAAGTTTGTTCAAATCGGCCCCCTGGATTCATATTTGGGCTTAATATAGAAGCCCGAATTCAAACTTAGTGCATTTCGGGCAAATTTCTTCAAAAATCTTCTTCTCCAGATCCAGCAGGCAGAATCTTTTGATATTTGGTCTGCAACATTGTGGGGTGGATCTGATTCAAGTTTGTTCAAATCGGCTTCCTAGTTTCATATTTGGGCTCACTATAGAAGCTCGAATTCGAACTTAGTGCATTTCAGGCAAATTTCTTCAAAAATCTTCTTCTCCAGATCCAGCTTCAGAATCTTTTCATATTTGGTAAGCAACATTGTGGGGTGGATCTGATTCAAGTTTGTTCAAATCGGCCCCCCTGGGTTTATATTTGGGCTCAGTATAGGAGCCCAAATTTTAACTTAGTGCATTTCAGGCATATTTCTTAAAAAATCTTCTTCTCCAGATCCAGCAGGCAGAATCTTTTGATATTTGGTATGCAACATTGTGGGGTGGATCTGATTGTGATTCATGAACGTATTTATTTGTAAAGTTGATAGAATCTTTGACAAAATTTGCAGAAAAGATCTACTATAGAAGGGGTGGTATCCAGGGTGAACCGTTTACCCAAATCTAGCAGTACTAATGCATTATTCACACAAATCTCCGTTCAAATTTTATGACCCCTCATTGGAACACACGCATTCAGCTCATTCCAACAAAGGTCATATGCCATGTTTTCGAGACAAAAGAATAAAAATTTTAGTTATTCATGAAATTTTTAGGCAACTGTTGTCTGTTATTCACATTGCTTCATGAAATTTCAGTACTTTTAGAAGTTACCTCAGTAATCAAGGGTTAATTCCCCTTAATTAAATGTCGCTCTAAAAAACAACCACTTTGCATATCTTACCTTTTTACCAGCATAACTGCCAAAACTTGTCAGCATTCTTCGCAAAAATCGCTATTCAAATTTTAATTTTTGTCTCTTAAACATACATGAACTTATCGCTTGTAAATACCCCATTGGAATGAGCTTTTTGAGCTCATTCCAAAGAGAGGTTGCACACCATGCTTTTTGAGTCAAAAAAGCAATTTTTTAGTTATTCCAGAATTTCGTACGTAAAACACAGCTTGATGACTTCACATTAAAATGAGCTCTCTGAGCTTGTTCCAATCAACATTCACGCACTATGTCTTTCACACAAAAAATAAAATTTTCCATTTATTCAGGAATTTTGTTTGCAAGAACACTCTTAACCCCCCCCCCCCCCCCCCCCCCCCCCCCCCCCCACAAACACACACAAACACAGACACACACATCTAAAAGTTCGTCAGCAAAAAGTTACTTCAATTTTTAAATGCATTATAGGAACAACTTGCCTAATCAAATTTAAATACTTTTGCATCATTCTGTATCTAGAACAAACCATTTACCATATCTTTACGCAAAATTCTCCAGCATCATTCACAAAAAAAACACCATTATTATATATTCACATTTCTGTCTCAAAAATATACCTGATCTTCCCATACCCCTATTGGAATAAGCTGTTTGAGCTTGTTCCAGTGATGATAAAAAAACTAATATTTTGGAAAATTTGTGAAATTTTTGTTTTCTTGCATGCAAATATATACATGTAGCACATGGAAGATATCCACAGTTGGGGAGAGATGTCCAAGGCTATCTCTTCACATTCCTTGTTTGTGCTTCATGCTAAACCAGTTTGTCTGCAGAGATAAATTTGCTTTATTAAAAATCATTGGAGATTGGCCACACACCAGTGATTTTAAATAAAACTAATTTTAGGTAACAAATGTTGAACTTCAAACAAAATCTATCACTCAACCAGTTAATGTTGATGAGGCATGACATGGTGAAGGTGACCTAAAATACTTCTTAGAGTCACTTTGTCAGGTGAGCGATTAAGGCCACGTGGGGCCTCTTGTTTAATTTTCAGACTCATTTGAAATCAAAATTTCTCTTCCCTCCCCCCCCCCCCATCACCACTAACTAGTACCATAGTTTGATATGATTGAATGTTACAAGCATGGCTGGAAGAGTGGGTTACTATCTGAACTCTGATGTGTATTTTTGAGGGAAAACATAAACATTTAGCTAATGCTCTGTTAATGGTCTCTGGGTTAACTTGGTAGGGGCTCCATTAACAGAAAATTTGCCAGCATTCTTGTGACAGTGTGTCATACTTTTGGATATACTCCAAACCCCCGCCACCAAACATAATGTTGCCCTGGCCTGGAATATCCACCTGTGTAACACTTGACACAACCGAAATAAATGGCATTTGCTTAAAAAAAAAATTCCCATCTGACTAAAAAATTTCATTTTTTTACTTCAAAACAGATAAATAACCCTCATTGAAATGAGCTTGATAAAATCGTTCAGCTGCCAGGAGCTGTTTTTGAAGCAAAAATGAAAATACAAATATGAAGGGCGATATTAATGTGCAGCACAGAGTGGTTTTGGTTGTGACGTTAGGTAAAGAGTTAATCATGGAATCTCAATCCACTGTCCGCACACCCCAGCAATAAACTTGGGTCATTTATCAGTAACAGTTTCAGGTGAGATAGGCCTAAGAATACTCGTTCCTCATCTGAGGTCGACATGGACCACTCGGCACTGGAAATTTCACCAACGTCCAGACCAGACACTGATGCCTCACAAGCTGGTTCCACATCTGGTGATGACCTGAGAGCAGATGAAATTGCTTCACTTTTCATGGACAGACTTTGGGGTTCATAACTTTTTTTTTCCAACTGCTTTTCATTTAGCTGGGTAATTGTGGCCTTCAATATGGCATTTTTGTTTTCTAACAGTTCTATCTAGGAAAGTGGATAAAAATAGGTGTATTGCAAGTCCATGACGACAGTTTTCAGTATGTGTTCAGCCCTGGGAATTTACCGCGGCATTCGGCAGTGCCGTCGTAAACGCCGATGAAAACGCCAATGACGACGGCAATTTTTTTGCCGTAGTATCAGTTTGATAAAAAAACACCTCTGTCCACTTCGAAAGGTGCGAGATAATGGATTACGTAGCACACGTCGGTGGCGTGTGGCAGCTGCCTTCACACGCAAGTGAATAAATGATCGCCCCGAATTGACTTCATTTGGAATCAATGAGTGGGTTTTGGACCGAGTCATGGAGTGTGCATTAAGCCGTGAAAACTAGATACCAACAGCGAATAGTCAACCCCCCCCCCCCCCCTCTAATATTTACACGCCCCCCTTATTTCGAAAATCCTGGTGCCGCCACTGATCAGTTGACATAGGACGTTCTGGTTATCACACGACGAAATGGCACACCTCTGATCATTTACTCAGTAACTGATCAGACATGTGCCATTTCGTCGTTTGAGAACCAGAACGTCCTTTGTCCCATTGGGGACATAGGATGACCCTCTGGATCTCACATGACGATTTGTTTGAATTTATTCATTGATAATTTGTCAGGATTCGAATTTCTTTCAATAACGATTGCGCAATGCAAACTTAAAAGCGAAACGCAAGTTGAATCAGAATGGCTCTGTTAATTAGCTCCCTTGATGTGCAACATTAAAACTGAATGATGATTGGTCATCAAGCACCGACAGTTCAGAGGACACTCTCAAACCACGATGCACCACATTGTCAAGTGAATTATAATATTGTTTGCTTCGTAGTTACGAATGGGCAGACTGGGCGGACGCCCAGGGCCCCCATATTTGACAGGGAATTGTGTCATGTTAACACTAGAAGTGAGGCTAGTAGCTCCATTTTTTTAATTTCTCAAATTTTACCAACAAAAATACTGATTTCTCTGTTGAAATGTTCCACAATTTTGGAGCTCGGTGTGCCGTCAGAGACCACCTGAGAGCCTCCAGAAATAAAAATTTTTCCAGACCCCCACCAACGAGGGGAGGGACACCCCCTCTCGAGTCGTGCTCTCCCCCCTCGCCGCTTCGCGGCTCGGACGATGCTTTGCATCGTATTTGGACTCCCCCCATATTTGACAGGGAATTGTGTCATGTTAACACTAGAAGTGAGGCTAGTAGCTCCATTTTTTTAATTTCTCAAATTTTACCAACAAAAATACTGATTTCTCTGTTGAAATGTTCCACAATTTTGGAGCTCGGTGTGCAGTCAGAGACCACCTGAGAGCCTCCAGAAATAAAATTTTTTCCAGACCCCCACCAATGAGGGGAGGGGCACCCCCTCTCGAGTCGTGCTCTCCCCCCTCGCCGCTTCGCGGCTCGGACGATGCTTTGCATCGTATTTGGACTCCCCCCTCCCTTCCCCCCCCCTCCCCGATCGACCTGCCGGATTCTCACCGGTGTCCCCAAATTATTCCTGGATATGGCCCTGCTATTACTAACAGTAACTGGCTTCGTTATTTTCAGTGAGAAAAAAACCTTCACTTCCTTATTTTACGTTTCCAACCACCTGTGGAAAAAATTGCCGTAGACAATCTTAAAAATGTTAAAATTGCTGTTGAGTTTGATTTGACGACGGCATTTATCTGACGTAGACAATTTTCCTAATTCCCAGGGCTGGTGTTTAAGGGTAGTATTTGTGAGTTTCATCCTGTTTTTGGTATGCACTTTCCATAAAAAGGAATACACTCATTCACATTCAGCATTTGAGATTAGTGATGAGCCGAAAAGATAAATGACCTGCCATCTGAATGCTGTTGTTTTTTAGACGAATTCTGCCGATGTCCAATTGTCAGTATTTTATGTTTAATTGATGGTAATCGCCAGCCAGTGCACCGTGTGAACCCCCAATCCCGACAATGGTTTTAGTGGTGTTTGTTATCACTGTTAAGGGCTTTAATTAACGATTTAATTATTGATGAGCATGTTTATTTTACTGATAGGGGCTGCAATCTTGCATACATAATATTTGACAAACCAGAATCACAGCAGAATAAAATAAAACGAAACGAAGATAAACCCAAGCAATACAGTTTTATCTTTTACGGAAGCCATCAGCTGAATGAGTCAATGGAAAGGCCGTAATAAAAATATGCAAATTTTTCATTCCCGCCCACCCCAATATTTTTTTTATTTTCGTACCTTTATGCTTCAGCTGCTGGGGGGGTTAAAAACAGACATAATTTTCAGAGTCTATTTTGGTGACAGTCATTGCAATGCACACATTTACAAGGTAACACTTTTTTTTGCCTCCATTTATCTGATCCCTCAACACTAATTCCCTTATCCCTTGGGAAATACTTCTTAATCCAGGTGAGCACTTTAGGTTCACTTGAACCTTTAGTTTTAATAGTGAATGCATAAGTACAGTACGCATTGGAAAAATGACCACAGACTTTTCATTTCAGATGTCTGGAATCGGAGTTAGTGATTATGAAGAGAAAAGAAACAAAAACATTGAGGATAATAGAGCCATAGTAAGTATACATTAGCTGGGGAAAATATCTAGTTTTGATATGGTCGTATTATCTCAATTTTACAGCAACAAAATAAATGTTAAAACATGTCAATGGTGCTGTATTGATCAATATAAAGAGAAAATGTTTGACACCTCCAAAGGTGTTTTTGAAGAACATTTTAGAAACTTTCATCACTCAAGAGACGTTACTCTGGTGTTAGACATAGACATTACAGGAATGTTTTTTGCCAGTTCTCTAAAGAATTCATGTTGATTTCCATGCCAGATAGGCTGTTTTGAATCAAGTTTACACCTATAAACAAGGAATTATTGGGAAATTAGAATAATTAGTATGTTAATAAATAATAAATGATAAAACTGATATTTTTGGGAAAATTCAGAAAAATACAAGTTATTTTCCGAGAAATTCCAAATAAATTAAAGTTTGGGAACCGGGAGGTTGCAAATCTATCTAGGATCGATTTTGTGATAGCGCACCATAAAATGGAGATAAAAAATAAGAGTATTATTAGCTCAACTTGACAAAGTCAAGCTGAGCTTTTGCCATCACTTCTTGTCCGTCGGCGTATGTACGTTAGTACGTTGGTCCTCAATTTCCTTTGGCACACCTCACAGGTCGCATTTATGATCGGATCGCTTTGAAACTTGGTATGCTTGTTTGGGGTGACCTCCAGATGGGAGCTGTCGATTTTCTTCAATTTCCGTCAAAAAATGTTGCCGCGGCCAACGTTCTTAGAACTTAGTTTAGTCAGACCACAATATTTCCCTACAGGGCACATTTATGATTGGATTGCTTTGAAACCTGTTTTGCTTGTTTAGGGTTACCTCTAGATGGGAGTTATCGATTTTCTTCGTTTTCCATCAAAAAATGTTGCCGCGACCAATGTTCTTAGAACTTAGTTTAGTCAGACCACAAAATTTCCCTTTGGCACACCCTATAGGGCACATTTATGATCGGATTGCTTTGAAACCTGGTGTGTTTGTTTGGGGAGACCTCTAGATGGGAGCTATCGATTTTCTTCCATTTCAGTCGAAAAATGTTGCAGCGGCCAACATTCTTAGAACTTAGTTTAGTCAGACCTCAATATTTCCCTTTGGCACACCCTACAGGGCACATTTATGATTTGATTGCTTTGAAACCTGGCATGCTTGTTCGGGGTGACCTCTAGATTGGAGCTATCGATTTTCTTCCAATTCCATCCGTCAAAAAATGTTGCCGCTGGAAACGATCTTTGAACTTAGTTTAGTCAGGCATCAATATATTCCTTTGGTATGCCCTACAGGGCACATTTATGATCAGATCGGTTTGAAACTTTGTATGCTTGTTTGGGGTTATCTCTAGATGGGAGCTATTTATTTTCTTCGATTTCCGTCAAACTATTTATTTTCTTCCATTTCCATCAAAACATGTTGCCACTGGCAATGAACTTAGTAAAAACTTAGTGCAGTTAAGCATCAATATTTCCATTTGACACACCCTGCAGGGCACATTTAAGATTGGATCGCTTGCAAACTTGGTGTGCTTGTGTGGGGTGACATCTATATGGGAGCTGTCGATTTTCATCCATTTCTGTCAAAAAATGTTGCCGCTGATCTTTGAACTCAGTTTAGTCAGACCTCAATATTTCCCTTTAACACACCCTTCATGGCACATTTATGATCAGATCACTTTGAAACTTGGTATGTGTGTTTGGGGTGACCTCTAGGTGTGAGTTATTTTTTAATTTCCATAATAAGTTATTGTCGTTATCACCAGCCTTTGAACTTACTGCTTTTGTGCATCAACTTATATCCCTTCAGCACTCTTTGCAGGGTATATTTATGAATTTCCATAAAAAAAACCCAAACAAACCCCATTGCCACAACGCAATGATTTTAGTGCATTTGTGCATTAACTTCTTCCTTTGGCATTCCTCAGAGGGCACATTCATTATCAGGTTGTTTTGAAACTTTGTATGCGTATGCAGGGCGACAAATCTAAGAGCTATTGATTTTCTTTTCATTTCCATCAAAAACTGTTGCTGTTAGCAACAATCTTTGAATTTATTGCATTTGTGCATCAACATTCTTTGACATGGCCTACGGGCTACATTTATCATAGGATTGTTTTTGAACTTGGTGTGCTCATTAGTCAAGAACTCAAGATAAGAGCTGTTGATTAACATTCATTTCTGTGAAAAAAGTTGCCATTTACAGTAACCTCTGAACATACTGCATTTGTGTATCAACATGCTTCCTTTAGCCAGTCTTACAGTTTACATTTAAAAATGCATGGATTACTCTGACGTGCACACACAATGCTGTTAAGTTGAAATTTCATCAAATAACATTGATACCAATGATCTTCAATTTTGCCATTTCATTTATAACTTGCCAAGTTCAAGTTTGTCAAGTTGCATTTCAGTGTCATTGACACTTTCATTTATTTTAAAAACTCTTATTATTCTTTGATCTCCATTTCAGATTTTCTATACTGATTTTGTGTTGTATGATTACCATTACAATAAAAACGTTACAATAAAAACTATCAGTGAAATCAACATAGAAGCTCTAGGATATAATTTTAGACTCTCAAAACTGGATTTTAGGTATTGGCAACCCTTCCATCAGGAATAAAAAATAAAAACCGCCCTCCACCATCGGTTTTAAAAAAAATTGTCTGAGAATCAATTATTTAATTTTGTTTCGCCCAATTTGCAACGTTTAACTTATGAAGATGGAACAAATTCAAGGCTCCAAAAGTACCTGTGTTTAAGGTAACCCTTAGAGTTGAAAAGACTCGTCGCCGACCGAAAATCGAGTCGAAGTCTACTAATCGGCAACACGCTGTATCATTATAATACTATAACTTTTCTATAGGTCCGCTGATAGACTATGTGATCTTCTACATTAAACACTTAACGGCATCAAAAAAACTTTCTCAAAGTGGGTTTCACTGAACGAAAACAAATTTTGAAATCGGCCATTAAACTGATGAATAACGTTTCAAATGGCGTGGCATCCCGACTTCAGCCATAATTTCTTGCTGTGCTCTTATGCTCACTTGACAACGGAAATAACTGTAGATTACACACTATGGTTGGTGGGCATTTCATACCCTGGTCAATTGGTACCTGGCCATTTATACACATCTTTACGGTTTGTACTGGCCCCTGCTCTACCAGTCGTTCTGTAATTTGTACTTGTATTTGCACCTACATGAGACACATTCAACTACTTTTCTGCCATTTGCATCTCGGATATTAAAATGTTTCCATACGTCCGAAGTGCGCTGTCGCTGTGTGAACTTTTTGAAGCCGTTTTTGAAAATAATTTTTTGTATGAGTATTGACTTTTATGTATTCGATAAGGGGCGGTGTGGGCAGTACGATCGTGTGAAATTGAAATTCAGTTCAGTAAGGAAGATGTTAGAAGTGTAGCACGGGTGGAAATTCAGATTTCAAAAGCTTTCCTTCCTTTGATTTCCTCACCGGGCTTTGAACCGGATATTTTGCTGTGATGTTGACAGATTAAAGACATCCCCGACACATTGATCATGAGTGCAGCACGAGGCCTACAGTGAACTGTGCATGCAGAATCGTCTCGTAGAATAGCCGACACTCTTGTTTTGAAGACAAACGTACAACCAATGCTTTGTTGTTACAGTGTTTCAATATTTTAGATTATCTGTCTTAACACACCCCCTGCCTTAAAAACGTACCGATTAGTCTACAACAGATTTTATCGTCTACTTTTGACAAAAATCACATCTGCGTCGATTAGTTTCAACACTAGTAACCCTACTTGTCCTTAAAAGCCCCAGCCAACCTGCTGTACCAACCCTAAAAATTTTACTGATATAAAATCAGAACATTTGTTTAGTATGTACTTTCAATAAGTCTATGCAAAGAAAACTTAAAAAGCTGAATTTATAAAAAAAAAAAAATTTATTAGAAATAAAGCAAAAGTGAAGTCATATTCAGCTCTGTGCCTTTCAGTCCTTGGTAAATGTATCTATCCAATATACATTAACAATTTTTTAGCTGACCGAAGGGAGCTTAACTTCTCAATTGCTGTCCATCGTCGTCGTTGTGAACATTTTTCAAACGACTTCTCTGAAACCACCGGTCCGATTTTCACGAAACTTCGTGTGGATGTTCATTACTATATGTCAATTCATGTTTGTTCAGATGAAATGGTCACGTCCCTTGGGAGCTCTGTATGGGGCATAACTCTGATAGCACCGTATGAATTATAGAAAAATTATTAAAAAATCTTCTCCAGAACCAGTGGGCAGAATCTTTTGATACTTGGTATTCAGCATCTTGGTATGGGTCTGATTCAGGTTTGTTCAAATCGCCCCCCTGGATTCATATTTGGGTTCACTATAGAAGCCCAAATTCGAACTTGGTGCATTTCAGGCAAATTTCTTTAAAAATCTTCTTCTCCAGATCCAGTAGGCAGAATCTTTTGATATTTGGTATGCAACATTGTGGGGTGGATCTGATTCAAGTTTATTCAAATTGGCCCCCTGGATTCATATTTGGGCTCAGTATAGAAGCTCGAATTCGAACTTAGTGCATTTCAGGAAAATTTCTTTAAAAATCTTCTCAAGATCCAGCAGGCAGAATCTTTAGATATTTGGTATGCAACATTGTGGGGTGGATCTGATTCAAGTTTGTTCAAATCGGCCCCCTGGGTTCATATTTGGGCTCAGTATAGGAGCCCAATTTGAACTTAGTGCATTTCAGGCAAATTTCTTTAAAAATCATCTTAAGAACAAGCAGGCAGAATATTTTGATATTAGGTATGCAGCATGCTTAAGGGGGTGAGATTCAAGTTTGTTCAAGCCAAGTTCCTGGGTTCATATTTGGGCTCACTGTGATAGCCTGAATTATAACTTAGTTCAAAATGAGGAATTTTCTTTAAAAATCTTCTTCAGATCCCGCAGTCTGAATGTTCTGATATGTGGTGTGTAGCATCCTTAGGGGGGTGAGGTTCAAGTTTGTTAAAGCCAAGTTCCTGGGTCCATATTTGGGCTCCCTGTGGGAGCCCGAATTATAACTTGGTCAACATGAGGAATTTTTAGCTCACTGAAGGGAGCTCAACTTATCACTTGCCGCCCATCGTCGTGAACATTTTTTAAACGACTTCTCCTCTGAAACCACTGGTCCAATTTTCACAAACTTCATGTGGATGTTCATTACTATATGGCAATTCATGTTTGTTCAAATGAAATGGCCACGTCCCTTGGGGGCTCTGTTTTGGGCATAACTCTGATAGAACCATATGAATTATAGAAAAATTGTTTAAAAATCTTCTCCAGAACCAGTGGGCAGAATCTTTTGATACTTGGTATGCAGCATCTTGGTATGGGTCTGATTCAAGTTTGTTCAAATCGAGTCCCTCAACCAATATTGGGGTTCACTATGGGGTCGTGAATTTTTACTTAGTGCAATTTAAGAAAAATTCTTTAAAAATCTTCTTCACCAGAACCAGTGAGCAGAATCTTTAGATATTTGGTATGCAGCATGTTGGTATGGGTCTGATTCACGTTTGTTCAAATTGAGTCTTTTGATCAATATTGGCGCTCACTGTGAATGTTTACTTTGTGCAATTAAAAGAAAATTCTTTAAAAATCTCCTTTAGAACCATCATGCAGAATCTTTTGATTTTTGATCAGCAGCATTGTCCCATTCAGTCCTGTTGATGTTTTAGCTCCACAGAGAGTATAGATTTACTCTGTAGAACCTTAAGAATAGCTTTTGATAAAATTTGT
This sequence comes from Pictodentalium vernedei, assembly GCA_031216915.1. Taxonomy (NCBI): domain Eukaryota; kingdom Metazoa; phylum Mollusca; class Scaphopoda; order Dentaliida; family Dentaliidae; genus Pictodentalium; species Pictodentalium vernedei. The sequence goes on from CM062288.1 coordinate 148,701,700, forward strand.
GTCTTAACAATGTGGAACATTCGGTGAGCGCCTAAGGCCCTCTAGGGCCTCTTGTTTTCTTTACCAAACTTATAGAAACATTTTTGCCCCCAAAACATTCAATAAAATGAAGTAAAATACCTTCCTGTCTGGTCTATTTTTTTAACCAGATTACCATAAACACAGGTAATTTTTTATTTTGGCCCAAGTCGGGCCTTTGTTTAATTGGATATCTCTTAACTGAATATCCCAGTTAAGTGAATATAATTTCCCAACACAAACCATTTACCATACCTCCAGTACAAATTTGACCTGTTAATTGAATATAGGTTCTAGAGTAAACTCCTGTTATTTGGATAAAAAATCTTGTAAGCTGTCGAGAAATTACCCGGACTTTTCCCAGTTTTCCCTTGTTTATAAACCTATTTGGACCCAGTACATCCAATATAGACATTTATCTATTATATCTTGTTTGACAGAGCTCATGGAGCTCTATCAAACAAAATATAATAGAATAAATGCTAAGTTTATCTCTAGAATAGAGGCATGTGACATAATCCCTGTTAATTGAATACTCTTGTTAATCGAATAATATTAATTGGCAAAGTAACTATTCAATTAACAGTGTTCCACTGCTTTATAAAGTGAATTGTGCATGAGTAAACCAATTCAAAGACCTAAACCAAATATCAGCTGCTTAAAGTGTGTGGTGAGTGGATTTATAGTACAACACTTGCTGAGAGAAGTTTCCACTTGGACAAAAATGGTCAGTTCAGAAATACAACACAAGTAAAATCAACTTTGAGGCCTCACCTTTTTTGGGCAGTCCTTAACTGGTAGAGTGCTGAATTATTTTTCAAAGTTGATTTGTAACATGAGTATTTTCCCCCCAAGAAATCATACTACTGTGGAACCCTGTTGATTTGAATAGCCACTTTGCCAATGAAAATTATTCAATTAACAAGGCCTGTGTCATTCTAGAGATGAACCTAGCATTTATTCTTGTATTCTAGAGATAAACCTAGCATTTATTCTATTATCACCACGTGAGACTCCTGGGAAGTGAAGCCGTGATTGTTTACTGTGGTAAACAAGCTCTGTTTTACAGGTAAAATAGGACCCATGGGGTGGAAGTCCTCTAAAATGGGCAACATGGAAAGAGCTGGACAATTTGAATTTTGAAATATCGATAATTTAAAAAATATTGCGATATTCGATATCGTTCAGCGTTTTGGAAAGTTTTAATAATCCCTGCATAGAGTCCTGTTGTCAGGTACCAGTAAAACCACTCACCTAAATGATAAACTGTTCATGCCTATTATTTACAATTTAGCAAAGGTACAAATTGACAAGTACAGATGTTAATTTCCCGATAGGTTACAAGGTTTTTATGCCCCCCGACTTAAGTCGGGTGGCATATAGTGATTGAAGTGTGCATGTGTCCGTCCATCCGTCTGTCCATGTGTGTGTGTCCGAGCCAATAACTCGAAAACGGTTAGGGCCACAGTCATCAAACTTCACACAATTATAAAGGACCATGGGAGGATGTGTCACACACCATAGCCGGGTTCGTACCTTCAAGGTCAAGGTCACATTTCAAGGTCACACTAAAAATTGGTCAATATTCGTGTCTCAGCCATAACTCAGAAACGAATCACAGTGCAATTGTTAAACTTTTTACAAAAGTTATGGACAGTCGGAAGGTGTGTCGCGTATAATAGTTTCTGTCGCATCTGCAAGGTGGAGGTCACAATTGATCTTCATATGTTCAGGGTCACAAATCGTGTCTCAAGCATAACTCCAAAACTTAGGGCTACAATCATCTAACATCACTCAATTATAAAGGACAACAGGTGGATGTGTCACGCACCACAGCCAGGTCCGTAAGGTCAAGGTCACATTTCAAGGTCACACTGAACACGGTTAGGGCCACAGTCATCAAACTTCACACAATTATAAAGGACCCTGGGAAGATGTGTCACAACATAGCCGGGTTCGTACCTTAAAGGTCAAGGTCACATTTCAAGGTCACACTAAAAATCTGTCAATATTCGTGTCTCAGCCTTAACTCAGAAACGAATCATAGTACAATTGTTAAACTTTTTTCAAAAGTTAAGGACAGTCAGAAGGTGTGTCGCATATAATAGTTTCTGCCGCATCTGCAAGGTGAAGGTCAAAAGGGTGGGGGGGGGGGGGGGGGGGCATGTGTTACCTTAGTAACATTCTTCTTGTTTAATTCATTTAACAGGAGTTTACTCTAACATATTCAATTAAGTCAAATTTGTACTGGAAGTATGGTAAATGGCTTTGTGTTGGGAAATTATATTTGATTAACAGGGTTATTCAGAAGAGATATCCAATTAAGTGGGATTCACTACCAGCAAGAGAAGACTTAATTTTGCAAGATTTTGTTCATAAATAATTGTTTTGTTGCAATGTATTAGGGAATACCTATTGGCGCTTGACAGTAAATTGACACAAATCAATTTTATTTAAACATTTGTTATTCTTTTTCTGATCAAACAACAAGCTAATGAATATAGTGTAAAGTCAATAAAGTGGCTTTCAGCACTTCTCAGTAAAGTCATCATAGTGGCTTCTAGTACTGAACCAGTAAAAAAAAAAGTAGCCTGATTCGTTGAAAATCCGTTTTAATTCATGTGAATTCCTGCATTGAGAATCCATTTTCAGTTCTCAAATAATTTAGAATTTTTATACCCTTTTGAGTGCAACCAGTAAATATTCTGTAGCAAAAAAAACCAAACCTCGTATATATTTACCACTAGAGTTCAAACATAGGAGCCAAGTTTTAATTTTTACCACTAACTTGACATAGTCAAGATAAGCTATTGCCATCACGTGTGCGAAAGTCTACGAGTCTCAGTCTGTTCACATTTTCCTTTAGCACAGGCTACACCCTGTAGTTCTTGTCCAATCGTCACAAAATTTCATATGCAGGTTTGTGGTCATGTCTAGATGAGAACCTCCCCTTTTGGTCGCGATCAGTCAACCATAATGGCTGCCCGAACCCAAAATGTATAGCACAGTCTACAGGTCATATTTATGAAGGGATTTAATTTTAACTTGGATGACTGTGTAATGTCTAGTGAAGGCTGCCCAAGCCCAAACCTGAAAACTTTTAGCAGTCTGCAGATCGTATTTAATATGGAGAGATTTCATTTTAACTTGGAAGGATAACTCTCTGTGATGTCTAGATGAGAACTTCCCCATTTGGTTGCGATCTGTCAAGCATGATGGATGCCCGAGACTAGTGTTGTGCGGTTTTATTTTTCTTGTTTCAGTTTGGTTTCGGTTCGGTTTTTTTAAAAAAAACTTGGTTTATAGGTCGGTTTTCGGTTTTTTATAGTAAGACATCTGCAGTTTCCAACAGAAACTATGTAGTGTCGATATAATGCCTATACTGTCAACTTTTCAGTGATGATTTAATTGGCAGTGACTAGCATTTGTGCTAAGTGTATAAATGGCAGGCATTATCAAAACAAAATAATATAAAAGAAAATAAAATGTAACAGTGTTTGTAGAATATCAACACTCACCAATTCTAGGCATATGCCCCCCTCCTCACTTCTGGTCTTTAAGTTCAGGCATAAGCAAGTCTATGATGAATTGATATTAACACATGGGTGTGAAACCAGCTAATTCACAATTTCCCAGGGCTCTGTTCAGTGCTCACTCCTTGGTGGGGCCCTGGGCAGCCTAACAAAGTGACCCTACCAGGCATTGCAAATAATAACAAGCGTTGCCAAGTGGGTCACCTAGACACCCATCCTAACATACCTGACAATGAACTGATGTATGGACTCTTTTCCATACATTTTCCATCATTTAATGTCAGCCTGGAATGGGAAAGTCATATTGTTTGCAGCTGGGTGGGCTTCAAAACGAACCACTTTATCAAATACCTATTGCCTATGTACCCCCCCCCCCCCCCCCCCCGCCCCCCCCCCCACCACACACACACCTCGCGCACGCAATGGTATTAGCTCAACGGAATTGATTTCACAAATTCACTGGTGTACTGTTATATATTGCAACTTTTTTGCGTTTGCCTCTTGCCATTCCACTTTCTATTTCTACCTTCTACTGCTGATTTGTTGCCCCTCCTCCCCCCCCCCCCCCCCCCCCCCCCCCCTCTTAAAGTTAGTTGTGTGAGAATGCAACCGTGGCACGTTGACAGCAATATTATGGAACGCAGCTTTTTCCCATGGATATGGACAATTCGGCCTCGGGACGTTTCGGTTCAAGACGTTTTGGCCTTCATATATTGAACTTTATAGAATAAGAACTTGTGGTTTCGTGTTTTTAGTTGGCCGAAACCTTCAGGACAAATGGTCTTAGGTCAGAACGTCCCAAGTTTGAACCGCAAGGAAACCTCTTCCCGGATAAGCATATCAAGGAAGGCAACAGACTACATACGAAACACGTGGTGGGGAAACCCGTGACAAATGTTATTTTCGAATACGACAATGAAATACCTAGTCCTTTTTCTGATATGATATTATTCACTGTCCAACAGATTGTAGATAAGTAATTTTAATTAAACTGATTGACTATGTCAGACAAACCTGTTCAAAAACAGCCAATTGCACGAGGTATTTCCTGTAATCAGTGAAATGTAGGCATGTTGGCTGTCTGTTTTGTCATTCTCACAGAAAACACAACCAATTTTTACGTCAAGGATGTGTGATTGACAACTTGTCATACATCATTCTCGAGTGATCTGGACATGCTGGAGTGACCCCTTCACACCCAGAATGTGGCGTTCATTGACAACACTGTTATTTCCTGACAAAGCTTGACATTTCAGACATTGTTAGTGCAAACTGAATGAAGAAACATTTCTTCCCGACATTTTAGGAAAAAACCGAAACCGTACTCATTTACCAGTTACACGGTTTCGGTTTTCAAGCAAAACCGAAACCGACTTGTAAAACCGCTTAACCGTACAACACTACCCGAGACCCAAAATCCTAAAACCTTTAGCAAAGTCTATAGGTCGTATTTATGGAGGGATTTCATTGTAACCTGGTAGGATGACTCCATATGATGTCGAGATGAGAACGTCCCCTTTTGGTCACGATTGGTCAACTGTGACGGCTACAGGGGCTCGAAGCCCAAAAACCTTTAGCACAGACTAGGGGCCATATTTATGAAGGGATTTCATTGTAACTTGGTACGATGACTCCAGATAATGTCTGGATGAGAACATCCCCTTTTGGTCGCGATCGTTCAATTGTGACAGCTGCCCGAGCTCAAAACCTGAAAACCTTTAGCACAGTGTACAAATCATATTTATGAAGGGATTTCATTGTAGCTTGATACAATGACTCCATATAATGTCTAGATGAGAACTTCCCTTTTGGTCACAATCTGTCAACCATAATGGCCGCCGGTGTCCGAAACCATACAACCTTTAGCACAGTCTACAGGTCGTATTTTTGTGTACCCATACTATGTATGGTACACATAATGCCGGCATCCGGGGAGGCCATCCGTCGTTTGTCTGTCCGTCCATCCGTCGGGCGTCCGTATCCATTTCTTTGGCATTCGATAACTTGAAAAATATTGTTTGGATTGTCAAGTTACTTTATATTTGTGTTCAGGTTACTGATGTGCCGAGCTGTATAGTTTTGGGTGTAAATCTGATAATTTGATCCTGAGATATTAACTCTTTATCCTTCAAATTGAGAATTCTTCCAATCCCTTTGGCATGAGAAAACTCAAAAAATATCAATCCAGTTGTCATGTTACATTATATATATATCTTCAGGTTACTGATGTTCCGAGCTGTATAGTTTTTGGTATAAGTCTGTTATTTTGATCCTGAGATATTAACCCTTTATCCTTCAAATTGAAAATTCCTCCAATCCGTTTGGCATTTGATAACTTGAAAAATATTGCTTGGATTGTCAAGTTACTTTATATTTGTATTCAGGTTACTGATGTGCCAAGCTGTATAGTTTTTGGTGTAAATCTGATAATTTGATCCTGAGATATTAAACCTTTATCCTTCAAATTGAAAATTCCTCCAATCCCTTTGGCATTCGATAACTTGAAAAATATTGCTTGGCTTGTCTAGTTACTTTATATTTGTGTTCAGGTTACTGATTTGCTGAGCTGTATAGTTTTTGGTGTAAATCTGATGATTTGATCCTGAGATATTAACCCATTATCCTTCAAATTGAAAATTCCTCCAATCCCTTTGGCATTCGATAACTTGAAAAATATTGCTTGGATTGTCAAGTTACTTTATATTAGTTTTCAGGTTACTGATGTGCCGAGCTGTATAGTTTTTGGTGTAAATCTGATAATTTGATCCTGAGATATTAGCCCTTTATCCTTCAAGTTGAAAATTCCTCCAATCCCCTTGTCATGAGATAACTCAAAAAACATCAATCTGATTGTCATGTTACTTCATATATGTGTTCAGGTTACTGATGTGCCGTATAGTTTTTAGTGTAAATCTGATAATCTGATCCTGTGATATTAACCCTTTATCCTTCAAATTGAAAACTCCTCCAATCTGTTTCTTCGGTATGCAATAACTCAAAAAATATTAATTCGATTATCACGTTACTTTATATATGTTTTCAGGTCACTGATGTGCTGTGCTGTATAGTTTTTTATGTAAATCTAATAATTTGATCCGTAGATATTGACCCTTTATCTATCAAATTAGGCACTCCAATCAATTTCTATATGTACCCATACCATGTATGGTGTACATAATGTCGGCAACCAGAATGGCCCTCCATCATACAGCTTTTTACTAGTTGCGCGTATGGGTACACATCTGACGATTTCATCGGCCTATTTTTGAAGGGATTTCATTGTAACTTGCTAGGATGACTCAGTATGTCTAGATGAGACCATCCCATTTTGACCATGGTCGGTCAGCCATGACGGCTGCACAAGCCTGTGACTTAGATTTGTTTAGCACAGTCTACAGTTCATATTTATGAAGTTGTTTCATTGTAACTTGTAAGGATAACTCAATATGATGTCTAGATGAGACCTCCCTATTTTGGTCATGGTCATCCATTACTGACCCCTGGTCATGTGACCTGGATTAATTTTGTACTGTCTACAGGTTCTTTTTATAAAGGGATTTAATTGTAACTTGCAGGCTTGTCATTTTGAGGCCGTGCGGGTTATGGGCCGTGACTGCGGCGGCCTGCCTAAACTAAAATTTCTGCGTACCTTAAACGATCATGCAAAATACCACGGTCGATAAATATCAGCTCCAATATGTTAACAGTGCTTGAGACGTTGCGGCACACAGGCCCAGTTAAAATTGAGTGGGAGGAGGGGGAGATTTTTTCTCTCAGCATTATATTTCATCAAATGGCTGTAAGCAGGTGCCTGTGCATGTACTTTCACCCCTCCCCTGTCAAGAATTATGCACAGAACACGCCAACAAAATTTCGAAACATTCTGTCAATGTGCAGATTCCTTTGCGTATAAAGCCTTATCCATGAATTTGTATCAGAAGTCTGAGTGATAGGCTATTTATATTAAATTAATATATCCAGCTAAATACAAAAAAATAGGCAGGACACTAGTGCTGAAACGATTGTTCGACTAGTCGACCTTGACTCGATTACTAAAAAAGTCGATGCTGAAATTTGCCAGTCGACTAGTCGACCTTGACTCGATTACTAAAAAAGTTGATGCTGAAATTTGCCAGTCGACTAGTCGGCACCTTTATTATGGAGATCATTGTTAGGTATAAGCGTCGGACATACTATACTCTGATTGGCCACAACTGACAGTAAAGTCGGCAGAATCCTATTTTTCAGAAAACTGAGGCAAAGTATGTTGTTCATTTTACCCCAACTCAAGAAAATTTATAATTCCGGCTCTTGCTTCAGTATTTGTTTAAAGGTTGTACTTTCACTTTCGCGCTCATGTTCAATCCAGTTTGTTACATTATATGCTCGCATTGGCCAGGCCATAAAATAACTGGTTTCGCATCGCATTTTGCGATACAAATCGCCTATTTGACGACGCAATTCATAATTTGGAATCGTATTTTGCGAATAACGTTAAATATTGTCAAATTCCTTCAATTAGCAATTATCATCCAAAGATTTATTCAGCTTCCATTATAGCTACAAGAACTTACTATCAAGTAAAAAAAATCATTTATCCATGACCTATCTTCATGAATATGAATTGCCTAAAGAAGCCTATTTAGGCCATAAAAAAAGAACCTCTGTTTCTCAGGCCTGTGCGCATGGTCATTTTTGGTGCGCATGCAACCTTTTTATGACACCAAAAAAATCTTCAAAAAAAATTTGAGATATTGTGCTCATTTCGGTAAATCGATATCGATGCGTTCGCAAATTTTAAATTAACACACTTCAATCTTTTTCTACATCATACCTTAATAAAGTGGGTGGGTTTTAGCAATATTCACGACAGAAAGTGTTTTATTCTGTAAAAGGTAAGTCATAATGACAGCAAGAAGGAAGGTGTCTTTCAGTCTGACAACAGTCACAAAGGGGAATGGTCGATTCGCACCACGTTTGATTCGCACCAACTCTCAGAAAGTCTGCAAAGTCAGGTGCTATGTTGAATGGAACACAGTCTCCTGGCATTTATTTTTAGTAACATTTGTATTGTAAATGGCCGTCATTGGGAATTTGTGTACTGTTATTTGAAACCGTTATGAGTTTCCCAGTAAATTTAAATAAATGCATTTGAGATGCAGGATAATTGGATAATTAATAGTAACCGTTGCTTGATATAAAAGTAACAGTCATAGTTGAAAATAAATTGCATATAGGCAGGTATGTGCGGTCGAATTGGTTAATAAAAACACGCAAACATTCGTTTTGTATTTCATTTTCAGATTTCAAAAAAATATGATTTATGGATGAACTGCCCGTTCAAATGGGTTGTGATAATTTTGAATATAATGGGGGAAAATTGCGATTCATGATTTTATGATGCAGGTTGTGAAAGGATTTTTTTTTTTGTAAAATAAATCTCTGAAAGTTGGCACTTCGACATTTGATTTGTCCCAGAGACGTTTCAACCCGAGACGTTTCACCCACGAGGCGTTTCGTGACTTTCGTCCTGTGTTATAATTTTCACGTTTCACTGAAAAAACAAACATTCAAACCCCACTTCATTTACGACCCAACACCCCTGTGGTGAATAACCAATACATTTGCGAAATTTTGCGTGGTCCACCAGGCGTTTGGTTGGGGGTCAAATTACCACAAACAACCTCTCGGGGAGAAAAGAACAAAAAAAACCCGCCCGCCCGCATGCTTTTTTGGAAAAAATGGCCTGGGAAACAGACAATCAACTTTGTATGGCCTTATCATAACTCTTTCCTAATATGGCGATGTGAGTGAAAATAATACGGGAATTCAGCCAGTTAAATAGTGTATTTTATTCTGCCGCCAAATGATTAATATCCACATCATGTGATTGGAAGTCTTCAGTCACATGCTACATTCTCTTGTCATTCGGTGAAATTTATAAAAAAAAATTATTTGAAGAATTGGTATATCAAAACTAGACTGCGTTTTGGCACCGTATTTCACAGATATGTAATTAGGACATATCTACATACAGTACCTAAGTTTTAATCACATACGTGAAGTATTTGAAAAGTTATTTTTGATTGAAACCGGCGAACTGACAGGAAACTCAAAATGCCCAAGATGGATTCCATTTCTGAAGAGAGACAGAGGTGAACCATGTGATCTGTGACGCTTCACACGAAATGACATACAGCCTAAAAATAACTCTTGAACTGCCCCGTGTGAATGAAATATTTCAAAATAATAGGGGTAATTTTCTAAGAAACGAATATCAATATATCCCCTTCTGTATTTGTTTTAAAAGATTTTGATCTCATAAGTATTCTCCACCACTAAGAAATATACCTGGCATTTATCATACATTAGAGCATGGGCGCAGATCGGAGATGAGTGGGGGATGACATGTCAACAAAACTTCAAATCGGATCACTTGCCAATTTGCAATTACAGTATGTGTCGTAATAAGTTGTAGCGTTTCAATGAAAAACTATGCATTTTTTTAAACACTGGGTAAGTAATCTTGTATTTTTGTAGCAAAAAGGGCCAACTAGTCGACTTTAAGTCGATTACTACCGGCGACTAGTCGACTTTCAAAAATAGCTAATCGTTTCAGCACTACAGGACACTTCACCACCAACAGCTTTGTTTTGATTTTATTTGCCATGTGTCATGTCACTTCACCCACATGTGTTGAGTACTCCCCCTTGATGTGCAGAGCTCTGTTTTGAACAGCTGATTCCAGGTTTCCTTCCTTGCTTTCACGTGTTTTGGGAAATGTTCTGTTTTCAAAATAACAGTATATCAAAATATTTCTTTATTAGGTAACAATTCTTCCAATATATTTACATGTTTGTATTATTCTTTGGATTTTTTTTTCACCAAATTTCTCCCTGAGGGAACCCCGGGAAGTGAAGCAGTGCCTGTTCACTGCGGTAAACAGGCTCTGTTTTACTGGTAAAATAGGACCCAGTCACCAATGCTTGGGAAGTGCAAACCCTCTCTAAAATGGGCAATGTGGCTTATTAACGCTCGCCTCTGGTCTTGAGTTGATACTCATGTTGTGGTCATGATTAGCCATTGTGCAAAAATATGTGACCTTAAACACCAATAAATAAATAAATACATAAATAACCACCACATTTCATGCCGGTACCCAAGGTAAACTGTTTGATATTTGTGGGTCATCACTGGTCACTGGATCGGCAAAGCTCACCCAACTTTGTGTCAACTGAGGAATAGGCCCGACCCCAGTCGCCCTCCTTTGAGATGAATTAAGGTGGACCAAAATTGGCCCTCCTGGACCCATTTAAGGCGGACCATTATGGCCCTCCTGGAATTCTGATAATGTCAAGCCTGAACTTGGTAGGATAAATTTGAATGATATCCAGATGAGACTGCAAAGCCATCATGTGACCAAGATTCCTTTAACAAAGTCTACAAGTTATATTTATGTAGGGATTTCATTGTAACTTGATAGGATGACTCGTTTTGAAATAATTTCACTGTAACTTGAAAACTTTGGTTGACATACATTAACTGTGAGGGCCACATTAACCCACCCCTCAATTCTTTAGTACAGTCTATACCTCAAATTATTTTTTTTTGAAAACATAGCATACAGGGAACAGAAATTAACATATTCTCAATTATCTCAATTCTTGTATTTCATAATCCTTTCATGAACATTATCCTTTTCATCAAACGCAACACAGTTGAGTTAAGCTACAGTGTCATTGACACTTTCATTTAGAGTTTCTTCTCTTGCATGTGCTTGTCAAATGTATGCTTAGGAGTTAGACTTTGGTGGGCTTGTTGATGTAAGCTACAGTGCATTTGCAGTAGTTTCTGGTGCAGTCTTTGCTACTTGTGGAGGCATCCAAGACTTCACTAGACACCACTATTAAGTTAAAGTGATATCTTATTATAAGAGAGTAAAAAATAATTATAATTCTTCAGGCCTTCAAGAGCACTCTCAGAACCACAACAATTAAATGAACGTTTTGTGTGAATCAAAGTCTTTTTTTCGTATTGTTTTGAGAATCTATTCTGATTCTCTTATGAACTTTAAGCCCTGTTTTTTGTGTTGGTATGTGTGTGTGTTTGGTGGGAGGGGGGGGGGGGGGGGGTTGCTTGGCTCACTTATCCTTGAAAAAAAAACTGCAGTTGACCCTGCAAACAACAGACAAAATTCAGCTTATACAGGATCATTTATTTCACTTTTCTAAGAGCCCACCCCTTTCTTCACCTAAATCATTTTGTAAGGCCTCCATCACAGTTTTGTACTAAGTCAGAAAGGACAAGGCCTGTCTTGGCAAGCTGAATTTTAGGTGACACCAAAAATAATAGTGAAGAGAAAATGTGAGTTTTTCGTCATTTACAAATGGTTGAGAACAGAACGGCTATTTTGTAATGTTAGTGTTCGGGTGAGAAGAGGTTGAGAAATGAATGAATGCATTTTTGCAAGTGTAAATTCAGATCAGTTGTGATGCAATATTGAGAAATAAATTTGACAAAGCTGTTTGAAACCTTTTATTTTACAGCTGCAGAAGTTGATGGCTGATATTAAAGGGACATGTGGCGAAGGTCTTTCTTCTCAAACTGTAAGTTGTGTTATATTCATATTACATATTTATTTGTCATTCAGTCGCTGAAATGACATGCAGCGATTGTTTTGTTGTTTTTTAGCTTAACTTGACATAGTCAAGATCAGCTATTGCCATCATACGTGCGGAAGTCTGTTAGTCTTTGAGTGTTCACATTTTCCTTTAGCACAGGCTTCACCCTGCAGTTCTTGTCTGATCGTCAAGAAATTTCATACGCATGTTTGGGGTCATGTCTAGATGAGAACGCCCCCTTTTGGTCTCGATCAGTCAACCGGTATGGCTGCCCAATCCCAAAACCCGAAAACCATTAGCACAGTTTACAGGTCGTATTTATGAAGGGATTTCATTGTAACTTGGTAGGATGCCTCTGTATAATGCCTAGATGAGAATGTCCCCTCTTGGGCATGATCTGTCAACCGTGATGGCTGCCCAAGCCCAAAACCCAAAAACTTTTAGCACAGTCTGCAGAACATGTTTAATATGGAGGGTAGGGCTGGGCGGTTTTTCGGTTCGGTTCGGTTTTTTTTTTTAAACCGAAACCGAACCGCCGCCTTAACAAAAAACCGAGACTTTCGGTTTCAACAAATTTCCCAGAATTGGTTAAGTTTATGACCACTCAATCACTTGCTTTCCGCACGCCAAAGGCTTAAATGTCAGGCAAAGGTAAATGCTGTGCCATTTATGCTTACTTCGAGAGGACTGACAACAAATCCCCCCCACCCTCCCCCCACAAATAGTGGTAGCAAATTTCTTGTATCTTAAACAATATCTACAGAACCACCAGCAGATGGAATATGAAAAATTAAAAAGTCGTACGTAAAAATCCACACATGCAATTCAAGAATTGTTAAGTAAATTTACTGAACCGGGCATATTCGACCAAAGAGGTATTGCAAGTCACCTGACAATATGTGGTGTAAAAGTATTATAAATTACCTTTGACCTAAAATCATCTGCGTACAGCACGTTGTAAATTAGATTGGTGGTAAACATAAAATTTTAATTTTAAAACCTCAAAGTTCACATGGGAAAAATGACGAGTAAATTATGTTAATTAACCGACCACTGGCACGTTCTCTGAAGTCACATGCTCAGAGATAACGCTGCGCATTGGCAGGTATGTTTTTTGTCAACAATAAAATGGTTAAATTAAAATAGAACACATCCAATTAAATGGATGGCAGGTAACTATTGAAAGTTTTTTTAAAACTTATTGGGAATTGTTTGTATACTATTTGAACTTACTTTAAGGAATCGCGCAGTACTGCAGGTCTGTCAGGTACACACGCTGCATTCCCAATACGATGTTATAATCAGCACGTGTCATGACCAAGTGTATTTTGTAAACACAACAAATCCCAAGATGCAATATTGCAAACTTTCTTTCAACCCCCATTATGCAGCAGTCTCTCCTCCCTTCAAAATCATCAATCGCCTGTCTTGAATAAGATGAAATCAACGCAGGGATAAGCCAAGAGGGCAAAGTAAAGTTGGTAATATCTTTGCCTTGGCACCGCCCATTTCGCCCAATTTCTATGTTTGGGCAGAATCAAAGTAAAAAACGAACATCTACAGTCGAAATTAAGAGAGATATTGTGAAAGCATTGGCGTGAGTTACCAATAAAAGTGATTCGTATATCACGACTTACTTCAACAATAGTTATCAAAATCAGAAAAAATATGATTTGTGTTCCTCTTATTCCACTGTCATTTGAAGCAGGAACCATCAAGAAACACGGGGCACGTCTATTTTCAAGCGATGTGATAATTACCGAAATAAGCACAACAATTGCACATTATCCACCAAAACCAGGATGAGAGCATTGCGACTCCATAAAAAATAAGGAAATGTTGATTTTTGCTAAAATGTAGCTTTTCTTGTGAATTTCTGCATCTTGTCTTGACAAGGTCCCAAATCTCACTGACAGAACAAGGCAGCTCCCACCAGTGGTGGAGCCATGGTTTGAAATCCTGTGGACCATGCTAGTGGAGATTTTTTTTTTTGGGGGGGGGGGGGGGGGGGGGGGGGGGAGGGGGGGAATCTCAGGACTGAGGGTACTGTACTTGTACTGAGGGCAGGAAATCAAAAATAATTTTTTCAAATTTGGGGATGGGAGAAGCAAGTGGGATTTTGAGTGGGGGGGGGGGGGGGGGGTGGTCTCCCTAGATACCTCATGGCTCCACCGCTCCACCACTGTTGCCCACTACAGCAGCCCAACACATTATGTCCATTTGCTGAGAAGAGTGGTGAACACTGATTAACCCGAATGACTCAACTCGCTATATGAGCCTCATGACTTGGATGACAAATACAGACAGATTTTATGTGTACATTACCCTCTAAAATGTGGATTTCTACAATATATTATGAAAAACCGAAAACCGAACCGAAAACCGAGTTTTTGTACAAAACCGAAACCGAACCGAAATGCAAATTTCAAAACCGCCCAGCCCTAATGGAGGGATTTCTTTGTCTCTTGGTAGGATGACTCCTTATGATGTCTAGATGAGAATTTCCCCATTTGGGCGTGATCTGCCAACTGTGACGACTGCCCAAGCCCAAAACCCGAAAACCTTTAGCACAGTCTACAGGTCATATTTATTGAGGAATTTCATTGTAACTTGGTGGGTTGACTTCATATAATGTCTAGATGAGAAAGTCCCCTTTTGGTCCTGATTGGGCAACTGTGATGGCTACAGGGGCCCGAAACCCAAAATACTTTAGCACAGTCTACAGGTCATATTTATGAAGGGGTTTTATTGTAACTTGGTAGGATGACTCCAAATAATGTCTAGATGAGAACGTCCCATTTTGATCGCGATCATTCAGCCTTGATGGGTGCCCGAGCCCAAAAACCTTTAGCATAGGCAAAAGGTCATATTTATGGAAGGATTTCATTGTAACCTGTTAGGTTGACTCCATATAATGCCTAGATGATGACATCCCCTTTTGGTCGTGATTGGTCAACTGTGATGGCTTCAGGTGCCCGAAAACCTTCAGCACAGTCTACAGGTCATATTTATAAAGGGATTTCATTGTAACTTCGTAGGATCACTCCAGATGATGCTCAGATGAGATTGTCTCCTTTGGCTGCGATCATTCAACCATGATGACTGCCTGAGTCCAAAGCCCGAAAACCTTTAGCACAGTCTACAGGTCATAATTATGAAGGGATTTCATTGTAGCTTGGTAGGATGACTCCAAATAATGTCTAGATGAGAACATCCCCTTTTGGTTGTGATCATTCAGCCTTTATGGCTGCCCAAGCCCAAAGACCTTTAGCATAGTCTATAGGTCATATTTATGGAAGGATTTCATTGTAACTTTGTAGGATCACTCCAGATGATGCCCAGATGAGAATGTCCCCTTTGGGTTGCAATCATTCAACCATTATGGCTGCCCGAGCCCGAAGCCTGAATACCTTTAGCACAGTCTACAGGTCATATTTATGAAGGGATTTCATTGTAACTTGGTAGGTTTGACTTCATATAATGTCTAGCTGAGAACGTCCCCTTTTGGACACAATTGGGCAACTGTGACAGCTACAGGGGCCCGAAGCCCAAAAACTTTTAGAACAGTCTACAAGTCATAATTATGAAGGGATTTCATTGTAGCTTGGTAGCATGACTCCAAATAATATCTAGATGAGAACGTCCCCTGTTGGTTGCGATCATTCAGCCTTGATAGCTGCCCGAGCCCAAAAACCTTTAGTTTAGTCTGTAGGTCGTATTTATAGAAGGATTTCATTGTAACTTGGTAGGTTGACTCCATATAATGCCTAGATGATGACATCCCCTTTTGGTCGTGATTGATCAAATGTGATGGCTACAGGTGCCCGAAGCCCGAAAATCTTGAGCACAGTCTACAGGTCATATGTATGAAGGGATTTCATTGTAACATCGTAGGATCACTCAAGATGATGCCCAGATGAGAATGTCCCCTTTTGTTTGCGATCATTCAACCATGATGGCTGCCCGAGCCTGAAGCCCAAAAACCTTTAGCACAGTCTACAGGTCATATTTATGAAGGGATTTCATTGTTACTTGGTAGGTTGACATCATATAATGTCTAGATGAGAACAGCCTCTTTTGGACACCATTAAGCAACTGACGGCTACAGGGGCCTGAAGCCCGAAAACCTTTAGCACAGTCTATAGGTCATATTTATGAAGGGATTTCATTGTAACTTGGTAGGATGACTCCAAATAATGTCTAGATGAGAACGTCCCATTTTGATCGCGACCATTCAGCCTTGATGGGTGCCCGAGCCCAAAAATCTTTAGCATAGGCAAAAGGTCATATTTATGGAAGGATTTCATTGTAACCTGTTAGGTCGTGATTGGTCAACTGTGATGGCTGCAGGTGCTCGAAGCCCGAAAACCTTGAGCACTGTCTACAGGTCATATTTATGAAGGAATTTCATTGTAACTTCGTAGGATCACTCCAGATGATGCCCAGATGAGAATGTCCCCTTTTGGTTGCGATCATTCAACCATGATGGCTGCCTGAGCCCAAAGCCCAAAAACCTTTAGCACAGTCTACAGGTCATATTTATGAAGGGATTTCATTGTAACTTGGTAGGTATATATAATGTCTAGATGAGAACGTCCCCTTTTGGACATGATTGGGCAACTTTCACTGCTAAAGGTGCCCGAAGCCCAAAAACCTTTTACACTGTCTACAGGTAATATTTATGGAGGCATTTTATTGTAACTTGATAGGTTGACTTCATATAATATCTGGATGAGAAAGTCCTTTTTTGGACGTGATTGGGCAACTGTGACGGCTACATGGGCCCGAAGCCCGAAAACCTTTAGCACAGTCTACAGGTGATATTTATGAAGGGATTTCATTGTACCTTGGAAGGATGACTCCAAATAATGTCGATGATAACGTCCCCTTTTGGTCACGATCATTCAGCCTTGATGGCTGCCCGAGCCCAAAACCTTTAGCATAGTCTATAGGTCATATTTATGGAAAGATTTCATTGTAACCTGTTAGTTTGACTCCATATAATGCCTAGATGATGACATGCCATTTTGGTCGTGATTGGTCAACTGTGACTGCTTCAGGGGCCTGAAGCCCGAAAACCTTGAGCACAGTCTACAGGTCATATTTATGAAGGGATTTCATTGTAACTTCATAGGATCACTCCAGATGATGCCCAGATGAGAATGTCCCCTTTTGGTTGCGATCATTCAGCCATGATGGCTGCCCGAGCCCAAAGCCCAAAAACCTTTAGCACAGTCTACAAGTCATATTTATGAAGGGATTTCATTGTAACTTGGTAGGTTGACTTCACATAATGTCTAGATGAGAACGTCCCCTTTGGACGCAATTGGGAAACTGATGGCTACAGGGGCCTGAAGCCCGAAAACCTTTAGCACAGTCGACAGGCCATATTTATGAAGGGATTTCAATGTAACTTTATAGGATGACTCGTTTTGGAATAATTTCGCTGTAACTTAGTTACTTTCATTAATATACGTTAACTGTGAGGGCCACATACATTAACTGTGAGGTCATATCAACCCACCCCTCAGCTCTTTAGTGCAGTGTACACCTCATATTATTTTTATTAAAAACATGGCATACAGGGAACAGAAATGAACATATTCCTAATTATCACAATTCTTGTCGTATTTCATAATCCTTTCATAAACATTGAACATTATTCTTTTCATCAAGCACAACACACAAGTTAAGCTACAGTGTCATTTACACTTTCATTTTTAGTCCCCTACGGGAACTGTAAGGGGACTATAGGATTGCACTCCATCCGTCTGTCCGTCTGTCTGTTTTTTATGTTTCCACCTCTCCCTCCAACATGCTTTAAGCTACACCTTTGTTTCATATTTGGTACATGGATAAATGGTTCTGAGGGGATGATGCACGCTCAAAATTTTTTTCTTCAAAATCCAAGATGGCGGAATGGCGGCCATTTTTGTTGTGTTTTTTAAGCTTTTTTTCTCTATTTTCAAGTTACCACCCCTCCCATCAAGGTGGTTCAAGCTACACCTTTCATATTTGGTACATGGATAAATGGTTCTGAGGGGATGATGCATGCTCAAATTTTTTTTTCAAAATCCAAGATGGCGGAATGGTGGCCTTTTTTGTTGTTTTTTAAGCTTTTTTTCTCTATTTTGATGTTACCACCCCTCCCACCAACATGGTTCTATCTACACCTTTCATATTTGGTACATGGATAAATGGTTCTGAGCGGATGATGCACGCTCAAATTTTTTTTTTCAAAATCCAAGATGGCGGAATGGCGGCCATTTTTGTTGTGTTTTTTAAGCTTTTTTTCTCTATTTTGATGTTACCACCCCTCCCACCAACATGGTTCAAGCTACACCTTTCATATTTGGTACATGGATAAATGGTTCTGAGGGGATAATGCACGCTCAAAATTTTTATTTCAAAATCCAAGATGGCGGAATGGCGGCCATTTTTGTTGTGTTTTTTAAGCTTTTTTTTCTCTATTTTCATGTTACCACCCCTCCCACCAACATGGTTCAAGATACACTTTGCTTATTTGGCACATGGATAGAGGGTTGGGAGGGGATGATGCACGTTCATTATTTTTTCTTCAAAATCCAAGATGGCAGCATGGCAGCCATTTTTGTTGTGTTTTTTAAGCTTTTTTTCTCTATTTTATGTTACCACCCCTCACTCCAAAATGGTTCAAGCTACACTTTTTATATCTGGCACATGGATAGAAGGTTGTAATGGGATGTTGCACGTTCAATATTTTTTTTCCAAAATTCAAGATTGCGCCATGGCAACCATTTCTGTTGTGTTTTTTAAGCTTTTTTCTCTATTTTATGTTACCACTACTCCCTCCAACATGGTTCAAGCTGCACTTTTCATATATGGTACATGGAATAAGGATGTTGTGAGGGGATTATGCACGCTCAATATTTTTTTTCAAAATCTAACATCTGTCTGTCTGTCCGTCTGTCTGTCTGTCTGTTTTTACCACCTCTCCCTCTAATATGCTTCAAGCTACACCTTTCATATTTGGTATATGGATAAATGGTTCTGAGGGGATGATGCACAGTCAATATTTATTTTTCAAAATCCAAGATGGCAGAATGGCGGCCATTTTTGTTGTGTTTTTTTAAGCTTTCTCTATTTTATGTTACCACCCCTCCCTCCAACATGGTTCAAGCTACACCTTTCATATATGGTACATGGATAAAGGGTTGTGAGGGGATTATGCACGCTCAATTTTTTTTTTTTTAAATCCAAGATGCTTATATACTCTAGTGTCTTCTGTGACAAAAACACCTTATGTCACAAAAGCACTGTAGGGGACTAATACCACCTTGGTGGTCAAACACTTGTTATCACAAATTCGTTTTCCTCTACACACCTTTAATTACACTTCTTCATGTGTGTTCACTAAATCTGACACACCACTTTGAGTAACCGTCAAGTTGGTGCCATTGATATTGTTTTTTATGCCCCCCGACTTAGGTCGGGTGGCATATAGTGATTGAAGTGTGCGTGTGTCTGTGTGTGTGTGTGTGTCCGAGCCAATAACTCGAAAACTGTTAGGGCCACAGTCATCAAACTTCACACAATTATAAAGACCATGGGAGGATGTGTCACACACCATAGCCGGGTTCGTACCTTCAAGACCAGGGTCACACTAAAAATCTGTCAATATTTGTGTTGCAGCCATAACTCAGAAACGAATCATAGTACAATTGTTAAACTTTTTACAAATGTTAAGGACAGTCAGAAGGTGTGTCACGTATAATAGTTTCCGCCACATCTGCAAGGTGAAGGTCGGGGGGGGGGGGGGGGGGGGGGGGGGCATGTGTTACCTGAGTAACTTCAGTTCACCTGACTGAAAGTGAAAAGGAGTGCCAGATGTGTAACGTGGGCTTGGTGGAGACCCTGGAACACTTTCTTATAGAATGCCCAAAATACCAGTCTAAAAGAACAAGTTTCACGGGGAGTATAATGGAGAAGTGGGATGGGAGAATGAAGGACATGTGGTTAGGGGGCGACTCAAAGGAGAGGGTTGATATACTAATCGGAGAGATTGGGAAGAATGGGGCAAGGGATGTCATCAAGCAGTTCGTCTGAGTGTTGGGAGGAGAGAAGAAGCGCTGGAATAGGGGGAGGCAGTTGGTAGAACATGGGTAACCAAGGCCTTCTCATACGAGAACCGCGACAAATCAGCGGCCGGCCGAAGTGTTATTATTATTATTATTACCGTCTGTCCATCGTCCATGAATATGGTGATTGTATCTTCTCCAAAAACACTGAACCAATTTCAGTTAAATTGGAGACGGTTGTTTGTTCTGACATTGTATTTTGTTTTTATTCAAATCAACAAAAATGCTCTAAAATTGTAAAAGTCTTCTTTTCATGAACCAGTGGGTACACTGACTTGATATTTGGTACAGAGCTTCCTTTTGAGGTGTAGAATCAAATTTGTTCAATCGAAGTTCAGGGAGCAATATTTGCCATTGTAATGGAAGGGGAAAGATTTTTAGTTCCCTTTGAATTTCTTTTTTCTGAACCAATAATCTGATTTGAACCATATTTGGTATGAGGTATTATTGAGTCATAAGTGCTTGATTCATGCAGATTTAAGTTTGTTCAAATCAAGGCCTTTGTGTTACCTGAGTAACTTAAGTTCACCAGACTGATAGTCAGGGTGATCTGTTGTGATCATTCACCGTCTGTCCATCGTCCATGAATATGGTGATTGTATCTTCTCCAAAAACACCGAACCAATTTCAGTTAAATTTGAGGCGGTTGGTTGTTCTGACATTGTATTTTGTTTTTATTCAAATCAACAAAAATGCTCTAAAATTGTAAAAGTCTTCTTTTCATGAACCAGTGGGTACACTGACTTGATATTTGGTACAGAGCTTCCTTTTGAGGTGTAGAATCAAATTTGTTCAATCGAAGTTCAGGGAGCAATATTTACCATTGTAATGGAAGGGGAAAGATTTTTAGTTCCCTTTGAATTTCTCTTTTCTGAACCGATTATCTGATTTGAACCATATTTGGTATGAGGTATTATTGAGTCATAAGTACTTGATTCATGCAGATTTAAGTTTGTTCAAATCAAGGCCTTTGATTAATATTTAGGCTCCCTGTTGGAGCCTGAATTTTAACTTAGTCCAATATGAGGAATAACCTGGTTATTGAGATACAATCAGAATCTTTTAATATGTATTTGGTTTCAGCATCCTTACAGATTCAGTTTGTTCAAATAAAAAGTCCCTGGGTTAATATTGTGTTCCCAGTGGGGGGTAAATTTTAACATCATGTTGAATTCATAATGTTCTCAAAATCTTCACCAGAACCAACCAATCACAATCTTTTGATATTTGGCATACAACAAACATTGTGCGGGTGGGATGGGGGGGGGGGGGGGGGGGGGGGGGGGGGGGGAATTTTGTGGGGTTTTTTTTTTCAAATAAAGACTCTGGGTTAATATTTGGGCACCCTATGGGATCCCTAATTTTAACTTGGTGCAAAAGAGGAATATTCTTTGAAATCTTCTTGAACCTCCAACAGAATGTTTTGACACTTGGTATTCAACACCCATCAGGGCTCAGATTTAAGTTTGCATGTCTCAAAAATGCTCCAATCCCTTTGGCATGAGATAACTCAAAAAATATCAATCTGATTGTCATGTTACTTCATATATGTATTCAGGTTACTGATGTGCTGAGCTATATACTTTTTGGTGTAAATCTGATAATTTGATCCAGCGATATTAACCCTTTATCCTTCAAATTGAGAACTCCTCCAATCCATTTCTTCTGCATGCAATAACTCAAAAATATTAATCCGATTATCACGTTACTTTATATATATATTCAGGTTACTGATGTGCTGTGGTGCATAGTTTTTTATGTAATTCTAATAATGTTATCCGGAGATATTAACCCTTTATCCATCAAATTAGGCACTCCTCCAATCCATTTCTATATGTACCCATACCATGTATTAGAAGAGAAATAATGACAAGAGACAGGTGAGAATGATGGCTTTAGTTAGTTCACCTGGCTACAAGTCGGTGGGAGCTATTGCTATCACTTGGAGCCTGGCGTTTTCAGGCGCGTGCCTTAACGTGAACCAAGAACCATTAAGGTCCGCAAAATTTTGCTCTCCTGGGTGCACAAAGATAAGTATAACACTTTTGAAAAACACAGCTTCAAAATTGAAGTATGCGCATTTATGTCATAGAGCAGGGAAAATCAGAAGGTTATGTCACGAGTAACATGCTGCAGGGATGACTACTACATATTATATACCGCATGTTTCCTTATCAACATTGCCATGAAGGATCTTCCAAACATCTGACCAATTTAACAGCTCATTTTTTTTTTCTTTTCTGTTTTTCGACGAAATGTGAGATATACAGTTTGTTAAAAAATGTGACATCACATAATAAATCATTTTATATTTTCTCAAATGCCCTCGTTCTTGCTTGTGCCATCAGTATTAACTTATGTCGACCATCATACTTGTGAGTTCTTACCGTACCCGTTCTGCAAGAACTTACGATTTCACTTTCTGGGAAGGCACAGGAAACTTTGCCTGCACTGGTGTAAAACAATATTAAAGAATAATATTATTGTATTCCAGTGCAGGCAAAGTGTCTGCAGAAAATCTAATGGTTAACCTGAAATAACATTAAATCATTATCAATATCACCGTCAAATATTAGTTTCCATGCATCATGGAGAATATTGTAACATCACCAACAACAGAGTTTATTACTTTCTCAGTTCCTGGTGTGACAAAGTACGCACTTTGGCTTGGGACTATTTGCGTGTTTAGT
This sequence comes from Pictodentalium vernedei, assembly GCA_031216915.1. Classification (NCBI taxonomy): domain Eukaryota; kingdom Metazoa; phylum Mollusca; class Scaphopoda; order Dentaliida; family Dentaliidae; genus Pictodentalium; species Pictodentalium vernedei. Next base: position 148,724,679 of record CM062288.1, read on the forward strand.
TGCTCAAAATCTCAATTTATTTTGGTGGTTACTGTATCACAACGTCATCTTTCTTCAGTTACACGAGGCATCACTGAACAGCATAACACAGGCTATTTATAAACCTCTGTTGTGTTTACTTTCACTTTCGGTTGTCATGATATTAGATTATCAACCTGATTTTTTGTGAATTTCTGCTAATATTCGAAACGTCGCCATCACCTGCCCACGAGAATTATTTGATTGGTTTCATTTTTCACCGGGTATATACAGTTTCTATTACTATTCAAACATTGCCCCATTTCAAAACCAACTTGTATTCCCATTAAACGACATCAGATAATCAAAGAACTTAAATTAAGTGATAACCACGTGGAGTGAAGGTATTCCCTCAACACAAATTCGATAGGCATGACTATTGATGTACAATTTCCAAAAGCCATCCCCGTCTGAGAGTGTTCACATTTTTGTTATTTACTGCATCAAGAGTAATTTCGAATGCGATGAATAAAAAAAATTGAAGATAAAAAATTGTGTTATCCCTGGACCATTTAGAAAATCTTCAATTGGCATCATGTACTGTACAGCTGGCTCAGGTGCAATGAACTGAAATTCAAAATTTATCTGATGGGATGAACTTGAAAGGGATGAAGTTGAACCATGATTGACTTGTGACAGTTGTGAGTTGTGTGTTGAACTGCATTCATATGATATATCATGGTTCAACTGCCTTCCATGTCAAAAATAAATTAGGAGAGCCATTGGCTTTCCTAGATCATTTCAGGAGAGTGATTTTTAGCCCCCCCCCTCCACCCCCCCACCCTCCCTCCCCCCCCCCCCCCCCTAAATTTTTCAGAATGCCAGGCCTGCTGTCGCCCGTTGGAAACATTTCAACGTCATAACCACTGAGCCAAATTCAAACATACATTGCATAGGCCATCTATGGAGTGTACCCTTTCTATTTTGTTCAAATGAAGCAGCTGCCTTCTTCGGGCTCTGGTTAATGCCCCAAAAGCTTAAAAATCTTTAAAAAACTTCTCAATTTTGGTATGGAACATCCTTTGGTGTCGAAGATTAAACTTTGTTGAAGGGAAGTTGGTAGGTCACTATTTGAACTCTCTGTGGGAGCAGATCCATTGGGCTCCACCCAAAATTTGTATTTCAAGAACTGTTGGGCTCATTTGAATGAATTTGCAATGTAGTATAAGTGGGTCCTAAGTAATTGATTGATGCTTGACAAATTTTTTATTCACAGCCCCTTGGGAACCCCAGGGGCTAAAAATAGAAAAAAATTCAAACGCCCATATTTCCTAAACCACCTGGAACAGAGAACTGTTATTTGGTATGAAGCATACTTAGGACCAGTAGAATGGAATGATAAAAAATTGCCATCAGTTGTGTCAGAGAGTTCTGTAGTGGGGCATTGAAAAAATGCTGACTCAGCATATTTGCAGTAATTTAGCCTGCAGCAATAGCTGTTACATTTATTCAAACTTGAAAACAATTTAGTTTTTTGTAACCATAATTTTAAAGAGAAGTGGAGTTAGCTGTCAAACATGACATGTATATCTTACTTTCATCAGGATTCAATTTCATTTCAAACAAAGTTGACAAAAACCCTTTTTAACACCCTTAAGACTTCAATGTTGTTGCAAAGATTTGGAAAAATTTATGATTCCTGTATGAATATCTTTAATTTAACCCTCTCAAGACTTCAATATTGTTTCCAAAGATTTTATTTCATGTAGTTTGAGAATAATGATGACCCTTTCCATACTCGCATCACTGCTCTAAACATCATTCAGATAAGTGGCAGAGCCAAAAATGTACATTTCTGATTCCTTAATGAAACCCTTTTAATGCTATGCACAAATATGTTTTTTTCTGGTTTCTTGGAAAAAATTATCTGATTCCTGTTTGAATATCTTTAAATACTGTTAACAAAAACCTATTTCTGATTTCATTTTCACACAGTCTTGAATTTACTGGTGGCAATAAATTCTGTTTATCTAGTTTGAAATTTTTCTTATTGTTTAAAATCACTGGGCCAAATTCATTTATGGCACTGACTATTTTTGGAGTATACCTTTTCTACTTTGTTCGAATGAAGCTGCTGCCATCTTCAGGCTGGTTGACTTTTACTCTTCTGATTTTTTATCCCCCCAAAATTTGAGGTGTGGGGGGGGGGGGGAGTCCACTCTCTAACTAAAATTCCGCTTCGCCTCCTCAAACCAAACTTGGCTTGTGGGTCAGGCATGATGAGAGGAAGAAACATATTGATTTTGGGATCATTATGCCAAAGGTCTAGGTCACAGTGACCTTGAACTTTAATTTTTATCATCAGTGTTGGTTTCTGCTCTGTAATTAAAGTTTTGCTTTGCCAACTGAAGCCAAACTTGGAAGAACCCTATTTATTTTTAGGTTATAATGCCAAAGGTTAAGATCACAGTGACCTTGAAATTTTATTGATTGGAGCTGGTTTTGTCTCTCTTAATTAAAATTATGCATTCTTGATCGAAACACAGTTTGGGATGTGAGTTGAGCATGATGACAGAAAGAACCCTACATATTTTTAGATCATTGTGCCAAAGGTCAAGGTCACAGTGACCTTAAAATTTTATCAGTCCACATCGAATCCAAACTTGACATGTCATCAAACACAGGTTCTCTTATCTGTATTATTTGTATAAATAATACCAACAGTGGCTGTGTTAATTTAATGTAATATATTACCAAGGTTACTGTATCAGGATGAATCTTCGGCGGGATTTGCCACCCTTGACGACTACCTCTAATTTCCAAAATAATTACTATATCCCTTGGGGGTGGGGGTTAATGCTCCATAAGCCTAAAATGCTTTAAAAATCCTCTTCTCATAAGCAGGGTTTCCGCTAGGGGAAAATTTGTGGGCCCGGTGGTTTAAAGAAAGTGAAACTCCGACGCCAGGAGGGTTTGGGGGGTTCTCCCCCCAGGAAAATTTTGATTTTTAGGTGCTCTCTGGGTGCATGCTGGTCGCTAAAATGCTGAATAATTGAAGTGGAAAATATGTATTTTTTCCTCCTACAATTCTCTAAATTCCCACAGGACACACAATACTATATCTGGTCGGAGGTTTCATAAAAATACAAACCCAAAACAACATAAAATCCACGAATCCTGACAGTGACTGCGACGCTTGGCCTCAATTTTTTTTATTCAACTCGATGCATTCCAACGTAAATAATTGGAAATGCAGAGAGAACGAAATATTCTAAAAGAACCATGATGCGGACGTGTGACGTCCCGCACGAGCAATTACATCATTTATCGCTCGAAATAAAAGCCAGTGATTTCGGACCAAACATGACAATTTGAGTCCGAAATTTTATAGGCGACGTTTAGGATTTGAACTTTGTTTCCCCCTCTCGTCTGGGGGTTATAAAGTATCAGGTTGTCGCCAGTAATAATAGTAGGCATAGTATACAACATAATTATGCCTATATTACGTGGAAACAAAGGATCCTGAGTGTCGTTACGATACAGCATTGTACTCAACATTTTAACCACCAGCTTTTCTGACTGATCATAGTATGATCGGAGGGGGAAATGTGTCCAGTCGACGGACCTGCAGTCGGTCTAGCGGAACCCCTGTCATAAGCCACTTGCAATAATGCTTAGATTTCTGGTATGGAACTTGCTTCAGTGATGCAGATTCACTTTTTTCAATGAAACTCCGTAGGTCAAAATTTTGGCTCCACTCCAAATTTCTGATTTCAGAACCAATGGGCAGCTGTGAACCAAAATTGTCATTTTTATAACTGGGTAATAATAAGTACTTCATTTGTGCCAGATTTTTTTTTTTTTTGGGGGGGGGGGGGGGTGGGGGGGAGGGGGCGGGGTAGAGAGAACCACAGGAGTTAAAAACAAAACAAAAATTTTGTTCGGTTGCTTTTTAATACTTCACAGAACAGAGCTTGCCAGGAAGCTTCCCAAGGACCAGCAGATATGTTAAGTTTGAAGAACTCAGAATAGTGAGATTTTTACGTGGTGAAGCTTGTTTTTCTGGACAACACAAAAACTGTTATTCTCCCTCCCCTTCCCACCTCATCCATTACTTTTAGAAATCATGCTAAAAAAATAAATAAAATATTGGCAGTGTTTACGGGAATATTTCACAGTTTCATCTGATTGATAAAAATTAGGTTGGAAAAAATTTGCATAAAATAAATTGCACCCCCACCCCCATACACACACATGCGCACATACAATCACCCCATCCTCCTCCATAAAAATGTAGGGCTGTCGCGATTATTCGATTAGTCGACTATTGAAGTAGTCGACGTTTTTTATTTTTAGTCGATCGTCGTTCATTTTCAAGGTGGTACACATCTACTACACGTCGGGGCTAAATTGCATTGTTTTGTAAGGTGAATAACTTTAAATATCTAACCATAGTTAACATTCATATCCAGAAGACTGTACGACTGTCACTGACTGTGTAAGAAAGAACACTCACAGTTACTCGAGAAGAATAGATTCTTCTGAATTTCTCCAGTCTTGTACACACGAATGCACCCATTGGAAAACCCAAAGCGTGGAAGTGACAAAATTATGACGAAAGTCAGAACGTCAGATCACTTCTCAAAGTTCGGAACTTCAGACTAAGATCCAATTTTAACAACTGACGAGGGAATGCATAGATCTCAATGTTAAAAATTTCGAGAAACTTATTGCAGAAAGGAAACATATGCAGGAACGTTCTTGGTAAATTCATTTTAATTCATCAGCTTCAATCTAGTTCAAACTTGGACCCGCAGTCAGTAATATTATTTTTGGGGTTGGTACGTCCTACAGGACGTACCAACCCCAAAAATTATATTACGGACTGTGGGTCCAAGATTGGACTACATGTAGCTTCAGTCGGGACCAATTTGTTGTTCCCACAACCCCACTTCGTCTGAACACACTGGTGCCATTGTCATTTTCAGAGTTTTACGAACAGAAGAATGATTTGCTAAAAAATCATGGGAAGCGACTATTAATCAACTAACCGTCGATTACTGGTCACGATTAGTCGATTACAAAAAATGAGAGTCGCGACAGCCCTAAGTACAAGTACAGTGCGTTCAGTTTTGAAGACCTCCCATCTTCACTAGCATGGTCCCCCAGGATTTCAGACCATGGCTCCACCACTGGAAAGTAAGATTAGGTGCTTTTTATATGCCTGTTTAAAAAACGGTCGTATTATGTTATCAGTCTGTCTGTCTGTCCGTAAACAATTTGGTTTCCGTTCATTTAAAGTCGAACGCCTTGACGGATCGACATCAAACTTTCAGAAGTTGTTTTTAGCATTAAAATACAGGTCAAGTTCGATATTGGTGTTTCTCAGTCCATCTGCTGCGGAGGTATGGCCCTTTGAAAACACAATATTTCTAAGAAAATTGGTTTCCGTTCATTTAAAGCTGAACGCCTTGACGGATTGACACCAAATTTTTCAGATGTTGTTTTTATACACCTGTTTGAAAAACGGGACGTATTATGTGAATGGTCTCTCCACCTGTCTGTCTGTCTGTCTGTCTGTCCGTACATGGACACATTTCGTTTCCGGACGATAACTTTAGTTGTAATGGTTTGAGCTGAGGTAAATTTGGCATGTGGATTTAGTATGACAAACTACAGGATGGGTTCGATTTCCATTTCTTGCGGCCCATTTGCAGTAGAGTTATGGCCCTTTATGGGAATTTAGCCCAACTTTTCGTTTCCGGACGATAGCTTTAGTTTGCCTTGACCGATTTATTCCAAATTTTTAGTCGAGTTGTGACGAAGTCAAACTCGACTTATAGTTTGGTGAATGGCGGGCGGGCGGGCGTAAACAATTGGTTTCCGGATGATAACTTGATAGTGGTTCAACTCACATTCATTAAACTTCATACATAGGTTGGTCTTGGTGGGAGGAAGAACCCTATTGATTTTGGACATGCTACGTCGAAGGTCAAGGTCACAGTGACCTTGAACATAGTAAATCTTAAACAATTGGTTTCCGGATGATAACTTGATAATGGTTCAACTCACATTCATGAAACTTCATAGGTAGATTGGCCTTGGTGAGGGGAAGAACCCTATTGATTTTGGACTCGCTACGTCAAAGGTCAAGGTCACAGTGACCTTTAACATAGTATATCGCAACAATTGGTTTCCGGATGATAACTTGATAGTGGTTCAACCTAGAGTCATGAAACTTCATAGGTGTGTTGGCCTTGGTGCGAGGAAGAACCCTATTGATCTTGGACTCACCAGGTCAAAGGTCAAGGTCACAGTGACCTTGAACATAGTATATCGCAACAATTGGTTTCCGGATGATAACTTGATAGTGGTTCAACCTAGAGTCATGAAACTTTATAGGTGTGTTGGCCTTGGTGCGAGGAAGAACCCTATTGATCTTGGACTCACCAGGTCAAAGGTCAAGGTCACAGTGACCTTGAACATAGTATATCGCAACAATTGGTTTCCGGATGATAACTTGATAGTGGTTCAACCTAGAGTCATGAAACTTCATAGGTATGTTGGCCTTGGTGCGAGGAAGAACCCTATTGATCTTGGACTCACCAGGTCAAAGGTCAAGGTCACAGTGACCTTGAACATAGTATATCGCAACAATTGGTTTCCGGATGATAACTTGATAGTGGTTCAACCTAGAGCCATGAAACTTTACAGGCGTGTTGGCCTTGGTGCGAGGAAGAACCCTATTGATGTTGGACTCACCAGGTCAAAGGTCAAGGTCACAGTGACCTTGTACATAGCATATCGCAACAATTGGTTTCCGGATGAGAACTTGATAGTGGTTCAACCTAGAGTCATGAAACTTCATGGGTGTGTTGGCCTTGGTGCGAGGAAGAACCCTATTGACCTTGGACTCGCCAGGTCAAAGGTCAAGGTCACAACTCGACATTGGATCTGTGATCCTGAGCGGCATTTTCAGTTTTTTGTTTTTGATCACAAAATACAGCTCAGGTTCACTTTTGACCACAATCGCATATACCTTTCCAGAGTTATTCCCCTTGAATGATTGCAGATTTGTGGATTTTGTGGTTTCCAGATGATAACTTTAGTTTGCCTTGACCGATTTTTTTCAGATTCTCAGATTTTGTTTTTGACCACAAAGCACAGCTCAAGTTCACCTTTGGCCATAATCGCATGTAACGTTCCATAGTTATTTACCTTGAATGATTGCAAATTTGTGAATTATGTGGTTTCCGGATGATAACTTTAGTTTGCCTTGACTAATTTGTTCAAATTCTCAGATTTTGTTTATGACCACAAAGCACAGCTCAAGTTCACTTTCGGCCAAAATCGCATGTACCTTTCCAGAGTTATTCCTCTTGAATTTGTGCATTTTGTGTTTTCCGGATTATAACTTCAGTATGGCCTAACTGATTTTTTATAAGCCTGTTGAAAAACCATTGAATTATGGAATCAGTCTGTCTGTCCATTTGTCCATTCATTTGTCCATCCGTCGGTCTGTCCGTTCATCAACATTTGGTTTTCAGATGATAACTTTAGTATTTTTTTTTTCGATTGACTCCAAAACTTGGTATGTGGTTTAATCAAAACAAAAGACAGGTCAAGTTCAAATATGGGGTCAGTTCGAACTTCGAAGTTCCCCTCAATTATGGACCTTGTTGGACATGGAATGCATCAAATATTTGGTTTCCGGATGATAACTTTTATTATTTGTTTTCCGATTGGTTCCAAACTTGGTATGTTGTTTAATCACAACAAAATACAGGTCAAGTTCCAATATGTAGTTGGTCCAAACAATTTTCACCCTCGCCCCCATCCTTACCCCAACCCTTCAAAAATACAAAACAGGCGTATATTGTCCCGCTACGCGGTGATCTTGTTCAAGAATCGAAAAATTACCAAAAAGCTGCATTTTTGCAAAAATCAAGCTTCACCATGGTTTTGGGTGATAATATGCAATTGTTGTGCTTATCTCCGTAATTAGACATCACTGCAAGAAACACCTTTTTTATGATTCCTGCTTAAAATGCCAGTGAAATAAAAGAAATGCAACACAAATCATATTTGTTGTGATTTTGTTGAATTTTATTGAATTAATCACTTTTGTTGGTTACACCAATATTTTCACCAATATCTCTCCTAATTTCAACTAGAGGATTGTGGGAGTACGGTAGCTCAGTGGTAGACTGTTAGACTTCTCTGCTGTAAGGTCCCAAGATCGATCCCCGTCCAGGATGACCCACATTGTGTCCTTGGACAAGGCACTTTATCCTGGTTGCCTATATGAGGCACGATGATGCCGTGTACTAAGGCGTACTGCACGTCGATGGTGCACGTCTTCAACCGCTGTAACCCTGCTTGAGCGGAGCATGAACATAGAATGTTGAGGAGCTGACAGTTGCTCGTCGCTGCTCAGTGATTCTCTCCGGGTACTCCTGCTTATTAGCCGTTATAAGTATGTGACCTTAAACACCAATAAATCAATAGTAGAGGTTTGTTTTTTACCTAATTATTAGTCGAGTTGTGACGAAGTCAAACTCGACTTATAGTTTGGTGAATGGCGGGCGGGCGGGCAGGCGTAAACAATTGGTTTCCGGATGATAACTTGATAGTGGTTGAACTCACATTCATTAAACTTCATACGTAGGTTGGTCTTGGTGGGAGGAAGAACCCTATCGATTTTGGACATGCTACGTCGAAGGTCAAGGTCACAGTGACCTTGAACGTAGTAAATCGCAACAATTCCTTTCCGGATGATAACTTGATAGTAGTTCAACCTACATTCATGAAACTTCATAGGTGGGTTGGCCTTGGTGCGAGGAAGAACTCTATTGATCTTGGACTCACCAGATCAAAGGTCAAGGTCACAGTGACCTTTAACATAGTATATCGCAACAATTGGTTTCCGGATGATAACTTGATAGTGGTTCAACCTAGAGTCATGAAACTTCATAGGTGTGTTGGCCTTGGTGCGAGGAAGAACCCTATTGATCTTGGACTCACCAGGTCAAAGGTCAAGGTCACAGTGACCTTGAACATAGTATATCGCAACAATTGGTTTCCGGATGATAACTTGATAGTGGTTCAACCTAGAGTCATGAAACTTTACAGGCGTGTTGGCCTTGGTGCGAGGAAGAACCCTATTGATGTTGGACTCACCAGGTCAAAGGTCAAGGTCACAGTGACCTTGAACATAGTATATCGCAACAATTGGTTTCCGGATGAGAACTTGATAGTGGTTCAACCTAGAGTCATGAAACTTCATAGGTGTGTTGGCCTTGGTGCGAGGAAGAACCCTATTGATCTTGGACTCACCAGGTCAAAGGTCAAGGTCACAGTGACCTTGAACATAGTATATCGCAACAATTGGTTTCCGGATGATAACTTGATAGTGGTTCAACCTAGAGTCATGAAACTTTACAGGCGTGTTGGCCTTGGTGCGAGGAAGAACCCTATTGATGTTGGACTCACCAGGTCAAAGGTCAAGGTCACAGTGACCTTGAACATAGTATATCGCAACAATTGGTTTCCGGATGAGAACTTGATAGTGGTTCAACCTAGAGTCATGAAACTTCATAGGTGTGTTGGCCTTGGTGCGAGGAACTGTTGTCACAACTCGACATTGGATCGGTGATCCTGAGCGGCATTTTTTTTAGCTCAACTTTGACGCAAGTCAAATTTGAGGTGGTGATGCCATGGCCCTTCTGTCCGTCAACAATTCAATACGGCTCGGGCTTGAGGCCGTATTTATGAACCGATCTTTACGAAACTTCTTGAGTACCTTTGTTATCACCGTGAGACGAGAACGAGTGTTTTTGGGTGCGGTCCGAAATTCAAGATGGCCACCAGCAGCCATTTTTTGTACCTTAGTTAGTGCAATCAGTTTTTTGTACAGAACTTCTGTATGAAAGTTCTGATCGAATAAATAAATTTTTGTCTGAATGTTTAGTAACATGGAATACATCACATATAATACAGGGTTTTTTTCTCATGAAGAAATTATGCAAATTAGATGAACTTTGATTTTTTCAATGCTCCTTACACACAGTAAGTACACATGTCAATGCGGCTCGGGCTAGGGGCTGTATTTATGAACCGAACGAGTGTTTCTGGGTGTGGCCCAAAATTCAAGATGGCTGTCAGCAGCCATTTTGTACCGAAATTAGGTCCTATCAGTTTTTTGTACACAACTATGCGGCTCAGGCTAGAGTCTGTATTTATGAACCAATCTTTAAGAAACTTCTTGGGTTCCTTTGTTATCACCTTGGGATGAGAATGAGTGTTCTTGGGTGTGGTCCGAAATTCAAGGTGTCAGCCGATTGCCATTTTATATTGAAATTAGGTACAATCAGTTTTTTGTACAGAACTTCTACATGAATGTTCTGATTTGAATAAATTTTTGAATGAATGCTAACATTTGGCTTATAGTGCGCCATACAAGGATCCCCATTGTAACATTAACCCCATGAAGATTTCTTTTCTACTTTAGCACTGTCGCCTACCTTTACAATACTTTACCTATACATTTGTTACAGGCTACGGTCAGAATTTATGTACACACCGTTACAATACTTTATATGTACCTTTGTTATCAGGTCATTGCCTAGTTGTGTGTGTCACATACTATACATGTACATGTCTTACACAAGTTGAGCTACAGTGTCATTGACACTTTCATTTTCACTGTTTTCAGTTATTCTTTCACACATCTGAATTATCTACAGCCCAGTAAAATGTAAGGCAATTTGTTTGAAATACTTTTTTTCTATCTTCTAAGTTCCACTCAGTTTATATATAGTAGTTTGTACAGTAAACTGAAAACTCCAGACTCAAGTTTGCAAAACAAAACCTGGGATCTCAAAATCGTGAGAATTTTTCCCCTGATCGTGAGGTTTAGAGATGGCATCAAAATCGTGAAACTTAACATGTCTGAGGACCAGCAGAAATGAATGGCCAAAAAAGTTGCCTTTGGTTGTGTCATAGCAAATCAAAAAATAGCTCTTTCTTCTGATCAATTAGATATACTCATCTCTTTTGACAACTTGAGCCAGGTGAGCGTTTTAGGCTCACATGTGCCTCTGGTTTTATTAGCTCACGTGAGCACAGCTCGAGGGGAGCTTCACTAATCACTTTCCGTCAGGCGTTAACTTTACATTATCGACTTCTTCTAACAAACTACTGAACCAAATTCAACAAAATTTGCTTTGCATGTACCCTATCATATGTCAATTCAAGTTTGTTCAAATCAAGTTGACCCACCCCTCGGTAGGGCCACGCCTAAAAAGTGTGCTTAAATCTTAAAAAATCTTCACATGAACCAGCAACTTCCTTTTGAGGTGTAGACTCAGATTTGTTCAAGAGAAGTTCGAGGAGCAATTTTTTTTTCAAATCAATGAGGGAGGGAGGATTTTATTTTTATTTTTTATTTTTATTTCTTCCAGATGGTGAGAAAGGATTGAGAGGCAAAAGTCACTTTCTGTTGTCTGTTTTTACCTGAAAAGCATGGAAAGTGCATATTGTAAAATGATATACAAATAAAACTCATTTTATTGAAAACTAAAACTGTTTTTCTTTATTTTCTGATATCACCACTTTTTGTATTTAGAAACAGAACTCTGACTTCACTTTTAAACTTTTACAAAGCAGAACTATTTTATGAATACTAGATATTATTGACCACCCTCGGATTATTTTGGTATCATTGTGAGTTATTTTGATTTTTAGTATGACCCATGGTGAGAGTGTTCTTTGTAACAGAAGGTATATTCTTTTTAAAAAAATATTTAAAGTGTTTAAAATAAATTTCAAGTTCATATAAGAAGCTGGGTCATTCATGGTTTCTGAATACCCTAACTGAGTTGAAAAGCATAGTAAAAAAAAGTTTTCGATATCCTTCGTAAATTAAGCGTTATTAACAATTTGAGTTAATTAATTTCTTTGGTAAATGACAAAACATTTCAGTTGTCTCCCTTCCCGGCTGCGCTGGGTAATAATACACTGTTCAGAAAACTGACAATTTCTGCCAACCATCTTTCACTGACACGTGCGATTGGTGCTTTGAAGGTCTGCCATTCTTATCCATCCAAATACCTGTGATTTCTATTGTAGCCTTATTACATTTAACCCCCTTCCAACAAACTTCACATGTTTTCAAAGAAAAATATTCAATGCAAATTGCGGGGCGAATTTCAATGCAGCCAATTTTTCAGTGGAACAGAGCGTAACCTCAAGCAATTTCGATATGGACGAACTGTCTCCAATACATTTTTTTTGTTTTGAAACGGTGGTTAACTTTTAATAAATTCTAATTAACTCGATGCGTGTCTTGTGTGATTCGTTGTTTTGTCTGGTACTTTGTTTTTAAATAGCCATTTTGTGCTGGTTGCTATCGGTTGGGGCGAATTGTTCGAACGACTACGCCATTGCAATTCTTTTCAGAAATATAAAATTGGGCTAGTTTAGGCTATTTTCATAGCCGTGTGACGGACTTTAACAGCAACCGTGTTTACTGTTTTTTGCGGAAGCGTGTGTTTTTAAAAAATAAAACATAAGAAAATACAGCAAACTGCCATGTCTCCCAAGGAAGTTTGGGAGGGCGACTTGAATTTCGCCCCCAGTGTAAGCCAAGGCCAGAGGCTCTCACTCTTAACACACGCCTGTGTATATTTACCTGTTTATTCGTTGGTTTTGGGCCTTAAAACCAATAGTCCCTTTTCAATTTCCCTGTTTCCTATTTTCGTGCAATGACGGTCTAAATAAAAAGGCCCAACGCGGGCCATTTTTTTCAACGCGGCGGTGCCTGAGAATCAATTCCTTTTTTTTTTTGGGGCCTTATCTCCAAAACTACACGGCACTGAGAATTCTTATTTGGTGTGAACCTTCCTTACGACCTACAGAATGGAATGGGGAAAAAAAAATTGCTATCAGTTTTATCATGGGGTACTTTTCTGGGACTTTGAAAAAGTGCTGAGTCAGCATTTTTTAACACTGTAGGTAATGGGAAAAACATTTAAGACTACTTTTCTTCCAAACCACTGCTCCAAAAGCTTTCAAATTTCATATATAACATCCTTGGAAGATTGTTTCACATGTTTATTGAAATCAGTTCCCTGGGTCCATATTTGGGCTCTCTATGGGAGCCCAAATGTTTAAATTAGTGCAGTATGAGGAATATTCTTCAAAAATCTTCTTCAGATCTACCAATAGGAATCTTTTGATATTTGGTATTTAGCATGGTTAGAGAGTTGAGATTCAAGTTTGTTCAAGCCAAATCCCTGGATTCATATTTGGGCTGAAAATTTGGGGTCCTAATCTGGACTTAGAAATTTTTGGGTTTTTTTACACTGAAAATTTGGGGTCTGGGTTGGACCAAAATCCGGAAATGAGGTTTTTTTTGTTTTTTATGCATTTTGGTCAATTTTAAGACAAAAAAATTTTTTTTTGTTTTACACTGAAAATTTGGGGGCCGGATGGGACTTAGAAAATTTTGGACCAAAATCCAGAAATTAGTTCTTTGGTTTTTTATGCATTTTGGTCCATTTTAAGAAGAAGAAAAAAAAATTTTAGTCTGAAAAAATTTCGTTTGGGACTTTGAAAATTTACGAACAAAAATATAAAAAAATCTGTTTTTATGCGTTTATCTCAATTTTGGGACGTGCAGGTGCAGGAACTGAAAATAGAAGGAAAATCCTGTGTATTGTGTAGGCACAATAGCTTCGTCTAGTTGGTTTATGCTTTTCTTAGGAGGGATGTATGCAGCTTATTCAAGTCAAGTCCCTGGTTTGATATTTAGACTACCATGTCAGGTGAGCGCCTTAAGGTCCCCTGGGGCCTCTTGTTTATTATGTAGCTGGTAGAAAAGGCATAAGTTAATGACTTCATTTTTTTTACACAATAAGTTTACATTAATATTATTAAAGTTAATCACAAAAATATTATTGATAGTTATATGTTTATGTACTTACAGAATGAGGGAGTCAAAAAACGAAGAAGTGAAGGTGGTATTATTCGAAGAAATCCTGGTCGTAATGCTAGGTACAATCCAACTAGTTTCACTCCACCAAGAACAAGGTCAAGACGAGGTTCTGTTTCATCATCCATTTCATCTGTTTCATCATCTACAACTTCACCAACGTCCACACCAGATGTAAGCTATTTGTATTCAGATTTGGTGATTTTCTTCCTTCGCATTTTTAGTTCACTTTACTAAAGGTCATTAGCATTTTTGGTCGAGTTGTGTTAACCGAGACCTATGGTTTGGCGACTGTCTGTGTGTGTCTGGGTGTCTTTGCACTGTTAGTACAATAACTTGAACAGACATTCTCCGAACATTTGCCATACAAGTCTTTTGCAATAACATCTCAAGCTAGTTCGAAAATTGCCCGTCCCGATTTTTCATTAGTTATGGGCCTTAGTCATTTTTTAGCTCACCTGACTGAAAGTCAGTGTGAGCTTTTGTCATCACTTGGCGTCCATCATCTGTTAACTTTCTCAACTCGATCTTCTCCTTCAAAACCACTAGCCCAAACCCAAACAAATTTGACATACAATATTTTGGGGGTATCCTCTTTTCAGTTTGTTAAAATGAATTCTGTGCCCCCCACTGGGGTGGGAATGATGCCCCATAAGCATCAATTTCTCCTGAAATCTTCTTATGAACCACCAGTCAGAATGCTGTGATATTTGGTATGTAAGCTCCTTTGGTACTCAAGATTCAAGTTTGTTCAAAGAAATTTTCTCTGTCAATATTTGGGCTTGCTACGGGAGGATCCCCATTTTGTGCCCCTCCAAAAATTTCTATTTTCCGAACCAAGAGGCCAATTTGAACCAAATTTGCTATGAGATATTATTTGGTCCTAGGTACTTGATTCCTGCCAAAAAAAATTTTCCCTGCTGCCCCGTGGGAACCTCAGGAGCTAAAAATAGAAAAAAATTAAAACGCCCATATCTCCAAAACTACACGGCACTGAGAATTCTTATTTGGTGTGAAGCCTCCTTAAGAGGAACAGAATGGAATGGTAAAATGTTTTTAACACGGTGGGTAATGGGAAAACATTTAAGACTACTTTTCTCCCAAACCACTGCTCCAAAAGCTTTCATATTTCACATATAACATCTTTGGAAGATTGTTTCACATGTTTATTGAAATCAATTCCCTGGGTCTCTATGGGAGCCCAAATGTTTAAATTAGTGCAATATGAGGAATATTCTTTAAAAATCTTCTTCTTCAGATCTACCAATAAGAATCTTTTGATATTTGGTATGCAGCATCCTTAGGGGGGTGAGATTCAAGTTTGTTCCAGCCAAGTCCCCGAGTTCATATTTAGGCTGAACAGTTGTGGACCCGGTCCAGACTTGGAAATTTTGGACCAAAATCCGGAAATTAGTTTTTAGCTCACCTGACTGAAAGTCAGGGTGAGCTTTTCTGATCACTTTTCGTCCGGCGTCCATCGTGAAGGTGGTGTTTGGGCCTTTTTCTCCCAAACCACTGGCCACATATTAATGAAATTTCATGTGAGTAGGGGTTATATAAGGGCATTTTGATTTTTTGTCAAATTAGGTTTCGGCTCATATTGAGCAGAGGGATGGGTCAAAAATGCTCCAATTCTTAAAAAATCTTCTTCTCAAGAACCAGCAATAGCAGAAACTTGATATTTGGTATGCATCTTCCTTTTGAGGTGTAGACTCAAGTTTGTTCAAGAGAAGTTTGTCGGGCATTATTTGCCTTCGTTATGGGAGGGGCAAAAATTTTGGCCACGCCTAAAATTTCTATTTTCTGAACCGTGAGGTCGATTTGAACCAAATTTGATATGATATGATAATGGGTCATAAGTAGTTGATTGATGCAAAAAAAAATTTTCTCATTGCCCTGTGGGAACCTTGGGAGCTAAAAATAGGAAAAACCTTAAAACTGCCTTATCTCCAAAACTACACGGCACAGGGAATTCTTATTTTGTATAAAGCTTACTTTTATCCAGTAGAATAGAGTGGTTAAAAAAAATCCCTATCGGTTTGATCACAAGGTACTTTTTTCAGGACTTTGAAAAAGTGCTGAGTCAGCACTTTTTAACACTGTAGGCAATGGGGAAAACATTAAAAAAATCTTCTCCAGATCCAGCAGGCAGAATCTTTTGATATTTGGTATGCAACATTGTAGGGTGGATCTGATTCAAGTTTGTTCAAATCGGCCCCCTGGGTTCATATTTGGGCTCAGTATAGGAGCCCGATTTCGAACTTGGTGCATTTCAGGCAAATTTCTTAAAAAATCTTCTTCTCCAGATCCAGCAGGCAGAATCTTTTGATATTTGGTATGCAACATTGTGGGGTGGATCTGATTCAAGTTTGTTCAAATCGGCTCCCTGGATTCATATTTGGACTCACTATAGAAGCCCGAATTCGATCTTAGTGCATTTCAGGCAAATTTCTTAAAAATCTTCTCCAGATCCAGCAGGCAGAATCTTTTGATATTTGGCATGCAACATTGTGGGGTGGATCTGATTCAAGTTTGTTCAAATCGACCACCTGGGTTTATATTTGGGCTCAGTATAGAAGCTCGAATTCGAACTTAGTGCATTTCAGGCAAATTTCTTAAAAAAATCTTCTTCTCCAGATCCAGCAGGCAGAATCTTTTGTTATTTGGTATGCAATATTGTGGGGTGGACCTGATTCAAGTTTGTTCAAATCGGCCCCCCCCTGGATTCATATTTGGGCTCACTATAGAAGCCCGAATTCGAACTTAGTGCATTTCAGGCAAATTTCTTAAAAAATCTTCTTCTCCAGATCCAGTGGGTAGAATCTTTTGATAATTGGTATGCAACATTGTGGGGTGGATCTGATTCAAGTATGTTCAAATCGGCCCCCTGGGTTTATATTTGGGCTCAGTATAGAAGCTTGAATTCGAACTTAGTGCATTTCAGGCAAATTTCTTCAAAAATCTTCTTCTCCAGATCCAGCAGGCAGAATCTTTTGATATTTGGTATGCAACATTGTGGGGTGGATCTGATTCAAGTTTGTACAAATCGACCACCTGGGTTTATATTCGGGCTCAATATAGAAGCTTGAATTCGAACTTAGTGCATTTCAGGCAAATTTCTTCAAAAATCTTCTTCTCCAGATCCAGCAGGCAGAATCTTTTGATATTTGGTATGCAACATTGAGGGGTGGATCTGATTCAAGTTTGATCAAATCGGCCCCCTGGATTCATATTTGGGCTCACTATAGAAGCCCGAATTCGAACTTAGTGCATTTCAGGAAAATTTCTTAAAAAATCTTCTCCAGATTCAGCAGGCAGAATCTTTTGATATTTGGTTTGCAACATTGTGGGGTGGATCTGATTCAAGTTTGTTCAAATTGGCTCCCTAGATTCATATTTGGGCTCACTATAGAAGCTCGAATTCGAACTTAGTGCATTTCAGGCAAATTTCTTTGAAAATCTTCTTCTCAAGATCCAGCAGGCAGAATCTTTTGATATTTGGTATGCACCATGCTCAGGGGGGTGAGATTCAACTTTGTTCAAGCCAAGTCCCTAGGTCCATTTTTGGACTCACTGTGGGAGCCCGAATTATAACTTTCAATATGAGGAATATTCTTTAAAAACCTTTTTTTTTTTTAGATCCGCTGGTCAGAATCTTTGGATATTTGGTATAAGCTTTTCTTAGGAGGAGCAGATGCAGCTTGTTGAAATCAATTCTCTGGGTTGATATTTAGGCTACCATGTCAGGTGAGCGCCCTCAGGCCCCTTGGGGCTTCTTGTTTGGTTTTTTATGCGTTTTGGTCAGTTTTATTTAAAATATCTTCTCACAAACCAATGACCCAAATTGAAACATATATGGGCCACATCATCTTGGAGGTATTCTGTTTTAGTTTTGTTCAACTGGGGTCTCCGCCCGTTTTTGGGCATGGGCTTATGCTCAAATATTATGAAATTCATTAAAAAAAAAACATCTTCTCACACAAGTGGGAATGATTTAATATTTGGTATGAAACTTCCTCTGTTGTTCAAGGTAAAAAAGTTGTTCAAAGAAAGTTGATAGGTCCATATTTGGGCTCTCCAGGGGATGGGCTCACTTTTGAGCTCCCCTGAAAATTTCTCTTTCAAGAACCAATGGAGCGATTTGAACCAAATTTTATATGTGGCATTAGTTGACCCAAGTACTTCATTCATGCCCCCCCCCCCCCCCCAATTTTTTGCGGTATCCCGTGGGAACACCTGGCACTGAAAATAGAAAAAAATTGAAATGTCCAATTTGTCCTAAACTGCATTGGCTGGAGATTTTGTATTTGGTATGAAGCTTTCGTCTGAGCAGTTAAAACAATTAGACAAAAAAATTGCTGGCGAATCTGTCGTATGGTTCATTCAGATTACATTTTTTCCATACCCATAACCCTTACAGTTTAGGACAACTTAATCCAGGTGAGTGTTTTAGGCTCTCTTGAGCCTCTATTTTAT
Source organism: Pictodentalium vernedei (assembly GCA_031216915.1). Taxonomy (NCBI): domain Eukaryota; kingdom Metazoa; phylum Mollusca; class Scaphopoda; order Dentaliida; family Dentaliidae; genus Pictodentalium; species Pictodentalium vernedei. Next base: position 148,743,106 of record CM062288.1, read on the forward strand.
GATTTTTGTACGCTCGTTTTGAAAAAACGGTCGTATTATGGTATACCGCTGTCCGTCTGTCCATCCGGTCACACGTCGTACGATAACTCAAGAACACTTGGAGAGATTTTCATGATTTTTGGGTAGGTGGTGTATATCGATGGAGGGAAGCTCCCTTATGTTTAGCGTCGCTGTTCGATTTGTCATTCCAGAGTTATGGGACTTTTTTACTTAGAAAATTGTTGATTTTTTACACGTCGTACGATAACTCGAGAATGCTTTGAGAGATTTTCATGATTTTGGGGTAGGTGGTGTATATCGATGGAGGGAAGCACCCTTTCGTTTAGTGTCGCCGTTCGATTAGTCATTCCAGAGTTATTGGACTTTATTACTTAGAAAATTGTTAATTTTTTACATGACGTATGATAACTCGAGAACGCTTCGAGAGATTTTCACGATTTTTTGGTAGGTGGTTTATGTTGATGGAGGGAAGCTCCCTTTCGTTTAGTGTCGCCGTTCGATTAGTCATTCCAGAGTTATGGGACTTTATTACTTAGAAAATGTTGATTTTTTACACGTCTTACGATAACTCGAGAACGCTACGAGAGATTTTCACAATTTTTTGGTAGGTGGTTTATGTTGATGGAAAGAAGCTGCCTTTCGGTTGGTGTCGCCATTCGATTAGTCATTCCAGAGTTATGGGACTTTATTTTTCACATGTCGAACAATAACTTGAAAATGCTTAGAGCAATTTTCATGATTTTTTGGTTGCAAGTATATGTTGATAGAAGGAATCTCCCTTTCAATTTGTGTCGCTGTCCGATTTGTCATTCCAGAGTTATGGGACTTGATTCATCAAAGTATAGGCAATTTTCCACATGTTGGACTTTGAGCAATTTTCATGATTTTTTGGTGGCAAGTATATGTAACCTGACAAGTACACATGTATACTCATATTGTGTGGTTCCCTCTTGTAATTAATAACGGGCGTTTCATGCGCTCATGGCGCAGCTGTTTATTTAGCTTGTTTGCGCAATAACTTGGACAAATGTTCTTTGATTTCACTAATATTTGCCATACAGGTCTTTTGAAATAATATCTCAAGCAAGTTCGAAAACTGGGCCTGCTTGATTTTTCGTTGCAGGGTTATGGGCCTTAATAAGTCTATTTTTATAAATTTTGCACTTGTTAGTGCAAGAACTTGAACAAACGTTCTCCAATTTGATTAATATGTGCCTCACAAGTCTTTTGCAATACTATCTCAAACGAGTTCAAAAACTGGTCCGTCTGATTTCTCATTACAGAGTTATGGGCCTTCCTTAGTCCATTTTTAGCTCAACTTTGGTGAAGCCAAATTTGAGCTTATGCCATGGCCAGTCGTCCGTCTGAAGCCAAATTTAAGCCTATGCCATGGCCAGTTGTCTGTCTGTCCGTCAACAATACAGCTCGGGCTAGAGGCCGTATTTATGAACCAATCTTTACGAAACTTCTTGGGTACCTTTGTTATGACAGTGGGACGAGAACGAGTGTTTTTGGGGTCCGATCCAAAATTCAAGATGGCCACCAGCAGCCATTTTGTACCAAAATTAGTGCAATCAGTTTTTTGTACAGAATACATCACATATAGTACAGGTTTTTTTCTCGTGCAGAAATTATGCAAATTAGATGAACTTTGATTTTTTCAGTGCTACTTGTACCTAGTAAGTGCACACGTCAATACGGCTCGGGCTAGAGGCTGTATTTATGAACCGATCTTCACGAAACTTCTTGGGTACGTTTGTTATCACCTTGGGACGAGAACGAGTGTTTCAAAATTCAAGATGGCTGCCAGTGGTCATTTTGTACCGAAATTAGGTCCAATCAGTTTTTTGTCACAACTTCTATACGGCTCGTATTTATGAACTGATCTTCACGAAACTTCTTGGGTACCTTTGTTATCACCTTGGGACAGGAACGAGTGTGTTTTGGGGTGCCTTTGTTATCACTGTGCTAGGAGAACAAATATTTTGGTGTTCAATCAGACCCACTCTGAGACTCAAAAGATTTCTTTTCTAGTTTAGCATCTAACTGTTGCCCACCTTTACAATACTTTACCCATACATTTGTTACAGGCTATGGTCAGCATTTATGTACAGACCGTTACAGTACTTTATATGTACCTTTGTTATCAGGTCATTACCTAGATGTTTCATTGCTGTGTCACATACTATACATGTACATGTCTTAACAAGTTGAGCTACAGTGTCATTTACACTTTCATTTTAATTTTGAGCTTGTTTGCATCAGTTTTTACGATTTTTTGGAGCTTGGCATGATGACATTTCTGATTTTCAACAGAGTGCATGAAGAAAGTAGCCACAACTCGACGCCTGCATCTCCGATGTACATCTCTTTGTTAATTTCTATTTTTATCTTATCAACTCTTTGCATAATGCTGGTGAATATTCCCGCCCAGGACAGGAAATCTTGTGATATTAAAATAAGTAAGATTTGAGGATATTTAACCAAATTTTCCCCTGCAAATTATATCGACTTTTTAACCAATGATTTCTCATGTAAGATTTTGATGAATTTTTCAGCAAATCTAGTCATGGCTGCTATTGACTAGATTTGATGAAAAATATTTTAAAATTACTCGGCAGGTTAAAAGTTAAGAACATTTTTAGCTCAACTTTGGCAAAGCCAAATTTAAACTTACACCATGGCCAGTCGTCCGTCTGTCCGTCAACAATTCAATACGGCTCAGGCTAGAGGCCGTATTTATGAACCGATCTTTACGAAACTTCTTGGGTACCTTTGTTATGACCGTGGGATGAGAACGAGTGTTTTTGAGTCCGATCCGAAATTCTAGTTGTCTGCTGGCGGCCATTTGGCACAGACTTATGTACAATCAGATTTTTGCGCAGAACTTCCATTTGAAAGTGCTGATTTGAATAATTTTTGTATAAATGTTGAGTACCATGGGATACATCACATATAATACAGGTTTTTTTCTTGTACGTAAATCATGCAAATTAGACTAACTTTGATGTATTTAGTGTTACTTTCAGCACTGTAAGTGCAAATGCTAATACGGCTCGGGCTAGATGCCGTATTTATAAACCGATCTTTACGAAACTTCTTGGGTACCTTTGGTATCACCGTGGGACGAGAACGAGTGTTTTGGGGTCCAGTCCGAAATTCAAGATGGCCGATGGCAGCCATTTTGTACAAAATTAGGTCAATCAGATTTTTGCACAGAACTTCCATATGAAAGCACTGATTTGAATAATTTTTTGTGTGAATGTTTAGTACCATGGGATACATCACTTCTAATACGGGTTTTTTTCTCGTGAAGAAATTATGCAAATTAGATGAACTTTGATTTTTTCAGTCCTACTTGCACACAGTAAGTACACATGTCAATACAGCTCGGGCTAGAGTCTGTATTTATGAACCGATTTCACGAAACGTCTTGGGTACCTTTGTTATCACCTTGAGACGAACACAAGTGTTTCTGGGTGCGGTCCAAAATTCAAGATGGCTGCCAGTGGCCATTTTGTACCGAAATTAGGTCTAATCAGTTTTTTGTACACAACTTCTATAGGGCTCAGGCTAGAGGCTGTATTTATGAACTGATCTTTACGAAACTTCTTGGGTACCTTTGTTATCACTGTGGGATGAGAACGAGTGTTTTTGGGTGTGGTCCGAAATTCAAGATGGCCACCAGCAGACATTTTGTACCAAAATTAGTGCAATCAGTCTTTTGTACAGAACTTCTGTATGAAAGTTCTGATTTGAATAAATTTTTCTATGAATGTTTAGTAACATGGAATCCATCACATATAGTACAGGTTTTTTTCTTGTGCAGAAATTATGCAAATTAGATGAACTTTGATTTATTCAGTGCTACTTATACACTGTAAGTGCACATGTCAATACAGCTCGGGCTAGAGGCTGTATTTATCAACCGATCCTCATGAAACTTCTTGGGTACCTTTGTCATCACCTTGGGACAAGAACGAGTGTTTCTGGGTGCGGTCCAAAATTCAAGATGGCTGCCAGTGGCCATTTTGTACCGAAATTAGGTCCAATCAGTTTTTTGTCACAACTTCTATACAGCTCGTATGTATGAATTGATCTTCACGAAACTTCTTGAGTACCATTGTTTTCACCTTGGGACAGGAATGAGTGTGTTTTGGAGTGTCTTTGTTATCACTGTGCTATGAGAACAAATATTTTGGGGTTCAGTCAGACCCACTCTGGGATCAAAGATTTCTTTTCTAGTTTAGCGTCAGACTGTCATCCACCTTTACAATACTTTACCTATACATTTGTTACAGGCTACGGTCAGTATTTATGTACAGACCGTTACAATACTTTATATGTACCTTTGTTATCAGGTCATTACCTAGATGTTTGTCATTGCTGTGTCACATACTATACATGTACATGTCTTAACAAGTTGAGCTACAGTGTCATTGACACTTTCATTTCACTGCTACTTACACACAGTAAGTACACATGTCAATACGGCTCTGACTAGAGGCTGTATTTATCAACCGATCTTCACGAAACTTCTTGGGTACCTCTGTTATCACCTTCGGACGAGAACGAGTGTTTCTGAGTGCGGTCCAAAATTCAAGATGGCTGCCAGTGGCCATTTTGTACCGAAATAGGTCTAATCAGTTTTTTGTACACAACTTCTATACGGCTCAGGCTAGAGGCCGTATTTATGAACCGATCTTTACGAAACTTCTTGGGTACCTTTGTTATCACCGTGGGATGAGAACGAGTGTTTTTGGATGTGGTCCGAAATTCAAGATGGCCACCAGCAGCCATTTTGTACCAAAATTAGTGCAATCAGTCTTTTGTACAGAACTTCTGTATGAAAGTTCTGATTTGAGTAAATTTTTGTATGAATGTTTAGTAAATTGGAATTAGAATACATCACATACAGTATGGGTTTTTTTCTCGTGCAGAAATTATGAAAATTAGATGAATTTTGATTTATTTAGTGCTACTTATACACTGTAAGTGCACATGTCAATACAGCTCGGGCTAGAGGCTGTATTTATCAACCGATCTTCACAATCAGTTTTTTGTCACAACTTCTATACAGCTCGTATTTATGAACTGATCTTCACGAAACTTCTTTGGTACCTTTGTTTTCACCTTGGGACAGGAATGAGTGTGTTTTGGGGTGCCTTTGTTATCACTGTGCTATGAGAACAAATACTTTTGGGTTCAGTCAGACCCACTCTGGGATCCAAATATTTCTTATCTAGTTTAGCATCTGACTGTCACCCACCTTTACAATACTTTACCTATACATTTGTTACAGGCTACGGTCAGTATTTATGTACAGACCGTTACAATACTTTATATGTACCTTTGTTATCAGGACATTACCTAGATGTTTGTCATTGCTGTGTCACATACTATACATGTACATGTCTTGACAAGTTGAGCTACAGTGTCATTGACACTTTCATTTGTAAAATTAAAAAAGAAACTGCAGTTGTCATCGTTTGGTGAAAAGCATTCTGTTTTGTTCGAATATTGGTACAATATTTGTTAAAATGAATGTGTGCTCATTTTGTAACAGTAATTCTGAAGCTGAATATCAGGTTTTTCCATAACATACAAATTCAACACCTACATCATTGTATTGTGGCATTTCGTTTGTCCATCACAAGACACATTTCTGACTGGTGGTACACTTGCCTTCAACTGCTGCTTACCCTGCTTGTGCCGAGTCAGTATGTTGAGTCTGATAATTGCTCGCCGCTGCATGGTGATTCTCTTCTGGTCCTTTAGCTTCCTCCACCCACAAAACAACAACACAAAATAGTGTTCATGCTGACCCCAAAGGTTTTTGTGCCAAGTGGAATTTTTGTTTGATGCCAAATGAATTGTTTTGGGGCCTAATTCGAGATATAAATGCCAAATGGAATATGGTTGTAAATGAATGAATGAATGAATGATTTATTTGTCATATACAGTACATAAACAATATTACAGAAGAAAGAAAATACAGTTACAAGATTTTTTTTTTACACATATAATTTGCAGTTTATTGTCGCCCTATTGTATATGGAATGTATGGCTGGGAAGAGGCATAGCCACAGCGGCTGTCTTCCTGCCAATTCCCACATGGGTAAGCAACATGCGCCAGCCTGGGAATTGCGACAAACATCTTTCAAGATGCGTTCTAAAGTACGGAGCCCATCTCCGTCGGTTTTCAAGTGCCTTATTTTAGTAACTGACACCACAACAGACCCTTCAAGATATAGTTAATTTTGTTGTTTTTCCCATTCCCATTTTCTGCAAATGTTGGGTCTGTATCCCAACAAGTTCTTGGCTAAATGGAAACAAATTAGCCATGTGTCATCCTTTGTTTGTTGCAAGGTGTCGTTTTCAATGCTAAAGCATTGCAAATGATGCCTTGTTGCACATAAAGAATATTTTAATTTAGTACAGGTATTACCATGCTCTTTTTAAGTATTTTAGTTGCCAAAAGGGGGCGCAGTGGCTCGGTCGGTAGAGGTGCAGGCTGCAAGCCAAGAGGTCCTCAGTTTGAATCCTGCCTGCTTCAACCGCATTGTTCCCTTTGGCAAGAAACTTCCCCTCCCATTGCCCATGTGGGGGCATGTTCTCATTGTGTACTAAGGCTTACTGCACATCGATAATGCACTTGTCTTCAACCAATGCTAACCCTGCTTGTGTGGAGTTAGTATGTTAGAGAGCTGACAGTTGCTCAGTGGTTCTCTCCAGATACTCTGGCTTCCTTCACCCGTAAAACTGTCGTGGTCATGATTAGCTGTTGTGCAGAAATATTTGACCTTAAAAACCAATAAATAAATAGTTGCCAAAAAAAAAACCCACACAAATGATAAAAATATAGATAATAAAGAACTAAAATCATTAAATAAATGAATAAATAAACTTGTAGCAATAATTATCTTCCAGCAAGGATTATAAAAAAGATTGAGAAGACGAAAAAGATTAAGTAAAGTAACAAAGAGATGTTTTGATAAAGAATTAGATTAAATTGATAAACTGTTAATTCAGTTGCCCCACAACAAAGAGCCATGATTATACCTGTTGTCTATAGATTACTTGAAAGGCTTGAATCAGGGGTGAAAATCCGACACGAATCCATTCGTGTAAAGATTCTCGCAAATCAGTCCTGCGTGAATCCAAGTGGATTTGCGTACCCATCTTGAATGGATTCGCGTGGACTGATAAGGTTAAACAATAAAGCCGTTAGGCCAAAAAAAAGTCAATTGGTTCTCAGGCACCGCCGCATTGGCGAAAATGGCCCGTGTTGGGCCTTTTTATTGCTATGAACGTCGTACGTAGCACAAAAATGGAGGACTAAAAAATTAAAAAAGCGTATTGTTTCAAAAACCGAAAACGAACGGATATGAGGGTTTCTGGCCAGTGTATTTAATAAGCCCAGGGGTGCGTAATATAAAAGAGTGGGAAAGGTACATGGATTGGTTTGATATTTTCGAAACTTTGAACCTGCCCCCAGCCACAGAATTCAGCGCAAACTTAAGTTGACACTAAGTTAGGCAAGCTATACATACACGGCGATGACATCGGATGTCCGCAAATGCCAAACAGTTTACCCGGTAGTGGTAAGAAATTTGTTTAAAAAAACCAAAGAATAATACATACTGGAAAGTATACTGGGGGAATTAAGAAATATTTTGATATGTTGTCATTTTGAAAACAAAACGTTTCCAGGAACGGGAGAGAAAAACAAGGAGAAATCAGCTGTTTAATTACGTTAAAACAGAAACAAGGCAGCACATCAAGGGAGACTACTCAAAGCACATGGGTTTTCCCAAATGTAAATGCAACCTAAGCCATTGTTTGGTGATACGCCTTGCTTATTTCTTTGCGTTTTGCTGGATATATTTATTTAATATAATGATGCTATCACCCAGACATCTGATACAACTTCACGAACAAGGTTTTGTGCGAAAATGAATCGCTACAGTGATAAAATGAGTAATGTTTTATCAGTTTGAAACATTGGGTCACATCGCTCATTTGCATATCAGTATGCTTGGATTGAAATTTTGTCAAACGACTCCGAGTTCTGTGCATAATTCTTGACGCTCCTGTGCCATCAACCCAATATCCCTTTGCCCCGAGTCGTTTCGCCCCGCAATTAGGGCGAAATGACCTTGGACGAACGAGAATTGGGGTGAAATGACTCGGGGGGGGGGGGGGGGGGGGGGGGGGGGGGGCAAACGAGTATTGGGGCAAAACAACCCGACACCTTCTTGACAGGCGCGGGACAAAATTATAAGCACAAGCACCTGCTCCAACCCATTTGCTGAGAAAAAAACCTCCCCTCCCCCTTCTATATATTTAAACATGCAGGAGAGGGGGTTTATTTTTTTTCTTGGAATTATTTTCATCAAATGGCCGGCCGGAGCATATGCCTGTGTAAAAATGTAAAAAGTGACACCCAGTCTGAATTGCGCTCGAGTACAAGGTGCATTTCTCTTTGATGGACGTAAAACTGACAGTCCTTCTGGGGGGGGGGGGGGGGGGGGGGGGGGGGGGGGGAAAACCTTATCCAGTAACATTTCACCAAAAGTATTTACTAAATAGTATATCTACCTTGAATGAAGTTTAGAATAATAACACTGTTGAAATATATGTTTTAATAGCACATGTGGTGGTTTGTCAATGGTGTGATGATGGTTTATCACGTACAGTTGGGATCAAAACAAAAAGAAGGAAAGTCAAATGCCCCCCCCCCCCCCCCCCACCTTACACCAACAACCACCTCAACAAAAAAAACCCTTGTTTTGGGAACAAATATCTTTTAAGGTATCGTGAATGGATTCTCTAAGTAAAATTTGCGAGAATCCATTTGGAAAATCCATTCAAACGGATTTTCACCCCTGTGAATTCTGTTTGGCCTGTGTCACCAGACAGTGATTTTACCAAAGATGAAGCTCTAAAATAATAAACCGCAAAGCCTTTGGGACTTATCAAAGAGATATTTTTGGTGCCAAATGTTGTATTTTTAGTGTCGGACAAATCTTGTATTTGGCATCATTGGCACCTGGCAGAATGAACACAGAACACCATGTGACCCTGGCTGTTGAAAGTGTTGTTAACCCTTTACCTAACGAATCGCCCACATCCGCCTGCATAATATGCAAATTGAGCAGTTGAAAAAATTAAATTTTTCAAAATATTTCAACTAAACCATATCATGTGACCCCCTCATTGGAACGAGCTCGTTCCATTGAGGGGTCACATGATATGGTTTTGTTGAAATTTTTTGAAAAATTAAAAAATTATATTTAAAATAATAAATTTTGATATCGTCTGTGTTGGGTAAAGGGTTAAAACCCCAATAAGAACAAAAACAAAAATGGGTCTGTCAGTCGAAAATATCACTATACACTTATTGAAACAATATTTTATTATTTAGTAGGTGTTGCAACCATTTGTCATTTATCTGTTTAACCCTTTACCCAATGTAAGGTCCAAAACCTGCCAGTGCTATTCACAAAAATTGCCATTCAATTTTTATTATGTTTTATATATATATTTTCTGCCGTGGCTTGCACGGGTGGACAATGTTCAGACGGCAAAATGTAAGTTGTGCGGAAAGGTTATTGATATTTCCAACATGAGCCGGAATGCCCTGAAATCGCACATGGACAGTGTCAAACACAAAAAGCTTTCTCGTCCTGAAGTAATAACAATGGCAAATTTTGTTTCTTTGCAAAAACCCAAAAGTCAACAAATTGAAAGTGAAAAAAGTTTGGAGAATAGAATCTCAAATCCGACAACCACGCAGTCTCTTAGAACATTCACGCCCACAAACAACGACGTTTTATCAGCCAAGTTACTATGGGCGATGAAGTGTGTTGTATCTCACTACAGTTACGCAAGTTGCAAAGAAATCAAACATATTTTCTCACGTATGTTCCCAGATAGTGGCATTGCCAAAGCTTTCAGCTGCGGTGATAATAAAATTTCTTACTTGGTATGTTTTGGACTCAAACCATATTTTCAGAACTTACTGTCTGAGCAGTTAAAAACAAGTGTTGAAAACTTTGTTGTCATGTTTGACTAATCAGGAAATTCTGTAATACAGAAAAAACAAATGGACATTCATTTCCGTTTCTGGGATGATGATACTAACACTGTCAAAACAAGGTATTTTGGATCAGGATTTGTTGGACATGCTCGAGCTATCGACATTTTGTTTGTACTCAAGAAAGCAGTTGCAGAGTTTGGGATATCTAAAATTTTACAATTATCTATGGATGGCCCAAGTGTCAATTGGGCATTATTTCGAAAAATGGAAGAGACTTTATCTGCAGAAGATTCGCCAGGACTTCTCAATATCGGGTCTTGTGGACTCCATACTGTGCATAACGCTTTTAAACATGGATGCACCAGCTCACAGTTTGATGTTAGCAGTGTTTTAAAATCACTGCATTACTTGTTCCTTGACTCGCCTGCTAGAAGGGAAGATTTTGAGGATATAACAGGTACAAATGTGTTCCCATTACCAGTGGCGTGGCCACGGGGGGGATTGGGGGGGACACGTCCCCCCCACTTTTGCCCAAAGTTGGTCCTCGAAATATGTCCAAAACTGGCATAAAAATCGTAGGGGGATTAGGTCCAGGGGGGTTAGGTTGTAGATTTGTTAAATCTTGCGATTGTATTTCCTTGAAAAACCCAAAAATGTCTGCTCAGATACAAGGAAATGAAGATTTTGGGACCCTGGAATTCCAAAATTTTCTATCACGGGCCGAACCATGGTCGGCCCGTGGGTAGCGACGATCCTTTACTACCCGATAACTGACTCATTTATTGTCCCTGGCAGAAAGCTTCATTATTGTGAAAAACACATTACATCTGGGAGGAGGAGGGGGAAGAGAGGGTCTGGGGGACGCAAAATTTTAAAAATGTGAAACCCTACAAAACTTTTCCTGTATCTGGGAGTGGGGTAGTTTGTAGATTTGTTAAATCTTACGAATGTATATCCATGAAAAACTTAAAAATATCTGCTCAGATGCAAGGAAATGGAGGTTTTCGGACCTTGGAATTAAAAAATTTTCTACCACGGGCCAAACCATGGTCGGCCCGTGGTAGCGACGGCCTATGGCTGCTCAATAACTGACCTATTTATTTCCCGGATACTCTCATTATCGTGACAAAAAACATTACATCTGTATCTGTGTTTTGTGAGGATTGGGGGGGGGGGGGGGTGGGAGGTGGTAGGGGACGCACCAGCCTGGAATACTTTTCCTGCATCTCCCCCCCCCCCCCCCCCCCACACACTTATTAAAACGGTTCTAGCTACGTTCCTGTATGTGTATGAATTTGTCCCCCTCACTTGCTTTGGGCTGGCTACGCCACTGCCCATTACCTTTCTGAGGTCATCGCTGGATTGAGAATACACCAGTTGTGACACGAGCCCTAGAAATATGGCCAGCAGTGGTTCAGTATGTTAAAAAAGTAAAATCAAGTTCAAAATATCAAACCCCAACTTCAAAATCCTATCAAACAATATCTGATGCTACACAAGACAAACTCTTTGTTGTAAAAATGATGGTGTTTGAGAGTGTGGCTGCTCAATTGAAACCATTTTGGACATTATTCCAATCAGACATACCATTGGTTCCATTTTTATGTGAACACTTAGAAAAAATGCTAAGAGGAATTATGAAAAGATACATCAAACATGATATACTGTCTGAGGCTGTGGGGATCCCAAAGTTGTTAAAAATTGATCCTGAAGATACTGACAATTGTTTACCATATAAAAAAGTTGAAATTGGTTTTAAAGCAGAAAGAAAGATTCAAAGTCTGAGTGAACAGAAGAATGCATCAGTCTCGGAACGTCAGTTGATGGAGGTCAGACAGGCTACCAAAGCCTTCTTGTCTACCATATCGAAACACCTGATGGAAAAAACACCACTAGCATTTGGTCTGGCCAGAAGCATGAAGTGTCTAAACCCACACTACATGGTCGTCAAACCTGCTGTATCGAAGGGTCTATTCAAAAATGTGTTGAATAAGTTTGTTGAAGCAAACCGAATTGAACAGGGAGAGTGTGATGAACTTTTGAATTCCTACCAAGATTTTATTGAATCCCTGGATGTTGAAGGAAGAAATATCTTCAAATCATACGACATAACAAAGGTGAACTCAGAGAACTTTACCAGACCTGATACCTTACTTTTCAATTACATGAGCTGTAAATCTGAGTTCAGTTCACTGTGGAAGTTATGCAAAAAAATCCTGATCATCTCACATGGGCAAGCTACTGTGGAGAGAGGATTTTCCCAAAACAAGGAAGTGTTGGCCCCCAATATGCAGGACTTATCTGTCGTATCACAGAGAGTAGTTATTGACCACATTAATAATGTTGGTGGTTTGGAGAAAGTTCATATAACTCCAGAACTCCTGCGTTATGCTCAAAGTGCTAGACAGAAATACAGACAGCATCTCGATGAGCAGAAGACTTATAAGTCAAGTCGAGATCAAAAACGAAAACTCCTACAAGAAGAAATAAGCTCTGTTTTAAAGAAAAAGAGAATTTTGGAAAGTGACATTGACCAGCTTACAGGAAAAGCTGATGACCTGGCAGTACAAGCTGAAAAGAAAAGAAAGATGGATTTACTGCTGGAGTCGAATGCATTGAGAAAAGCTAGTAAAGAGAAAAAGGACTCTATTCTCAAACTTGACAAGGAGTTGGAAACTCTAAACAATAAATTGTCTGAAAATAAGCAATAGATGGAAAATACTTCTACTTCTGACTGTATATGTGTAATATATGTTTGCTGAATTTAAAGGTTTTGGATAACAATTATGATAGACTTGAATTTTCTGTGGGAGATTTGACTGCTGATTGAACCTACATGTATGAGCATTGATGGATTTAGAACTTCATTCAGTAAGTGTCATTTGCTAAAATATTATAAAATATTATACTCCTTTCACACTGAATTAGAATGCTTGTGCCAAGATTTTAGGCAAGTCAAGGGGAAACGGCTCTGGGACTGGCTGATCTTCTTGAATATTAGAAGATCAGCCAGCCCCAGAGCCATCTCCCCTTGGCTGCCTTGTTTAAAATGAAAAACATAATGTGACTTACTAACCGAGCTCTTCACTTGAAACTTTGCCAGTCACAGTATAAAGTATTCAATTTTAGGCAAGCCATGAATGCAGGGGAGATAATCTGCTTATCTCCCCTGGACCAATTCATTGCTTGCCTAATATTGCTACTATAATAGGTTTTTGTCTCCAGTTATTGCAGTATAATACCGAATGTAGGTATGGAAAAGTATGAAAAATGGTCATGGAAAGTATGGAAAAGTCATGGAATTTCATTTTGAAAAAGCTGCAGGAACCATGCCATGGAAAGTGACCAGTGAACGATGACCATACTGTTCTCAACCACAGTTAAAATTTTCTGCTTATAGAGTCCAACCCTATTTTATTGGACTTTTAGAAAAAATGGTAAATTATTGCCCCTAATGCAAGAAAGTGACCATAAAAATCTTATTCCAGATTGCCCACATGAGGGCATGGTTGCACTCTGTACTAAGGCATACTGCACATTGATGGTCCACTTGTCTTCAACCAGTATTAACCCTGCTTGTGTGGAGTTAGTGTGTTAGAGAGGGCGACAGTTGCTTGCAATTGCTTGGTGGTTCTTTCCGGGTTCTCTGGCTTCCTCCACCCTTAAAACTGTCCAACATGAGGTGACCCTTGCTGTCAAAAGTGTTGTTAAACCCCAGTAAATAAATATTTTTAGCTCACCTGACTGAAAGTCAGGGTGAGCTTTTCTTATCACTCTTTGTCCGTCGTCCGTCGTCCTGTGTGAAGGTGGTGTTTGAGCCTCTTTCTCCTAAACCACTGGCCACATTTTAATTAAATTTCATGTATATGGTGGTTATATAGGGGCATTTTGATTTTTATCCAAATTAGGTTTCGGCTCAAATTGAGCAGAGGTGTGGGGAAAAAATGGCCAAATTTTTTGAAAATCTTCTTCTAATGAACCACCAGCAGCAGAGACTTGATATGTGGTATACAGAGTCCTTTTGAGGTTTAGAATCAAGTTTGTTCAAGAGAAGTTTGTCGGGCATTATTTGCCTTCGTTATGGGAGGAGCAAAAATTTTGGCCACGCCTAAAATTTCTATTTTCTGAACCGTGAGGTCAATTTGAACCAAATTTGATATGAGATGATAATGGGTCATAAGTAGTTGATTGATGCAAAAAAAAAATTTCTCATTGCTCCGTGGGAACCTCGGGAGCTAAAAATAGGAAAAACCTTAAAACTGCCATATCTCCAAAACTACACGGCACAGAGAATTCTTATTTTGTATAAAGCTTACTTTTATCCAGTAGAATAGAATGGTTTAAAAAAATACCTATCGGTTTGATCACAAGGTACTTTTTTCAGGACTTTGAAAAAGTGCTGAGTCAGCACTTTTTAACACTGTAGGCAATGGGAAAAACATTAAAAAATCTTCTCCAGATCCAGCAGGCAGAATCTTTTGATATTTGGTATGCAACATTGTAGGGTGGATCTGATTCAAGTTTGTTCAAATCGGCCCCCTGGGTTCATATTTGGGCTCACTATAGAAGCTCGAATTCGAACTTAGTGCATTTCGGGCAAATTTCTTCAAAAATCTTCTTCTCCAGATCCAGCAGGCAGAATCTTTTCATATTTGGTATGCAACATTGCGGGGTGGATCTGATTCAAGTTTGTTCAAATCAGCCCCCTGGATTCATATTTGGGCTCACTATAGAAACTCGAATTCGAACTTAGTGCATTTCAGGCAAATTTGTTAAAAAATCTTCTTCTCCAGATCCAGTAGGCAGAATCTTTTGATATTTGGTATGCAACATTGTGGGGTGGATCTGATTCAAATTTGTTCAAATCGGCTCCCTAGATTCATATTTGGGTTCACTATAGAAGCTTGAATTCGAACTTAGTGCATTTCAGGCAAATTTCTTTAAAAAAATCTTCTTCTCAAGATCCAGCAGGCAGAATCTTCTGATATTTGGGGGGGGGGGGGGGGGGGGGGGGGGGGGGGGGGGGGGGAATTCAAGTTTGTTCAAGCCATGTCCCTAGTTCCATATTTGGACTCACTGTGGGAGCCTGAATGATAACTTAGTTCAAAATGAGGAATTTTCTTTAAAAATCTTCTTCAGATCCATCAGTCGGAATGTTTTGATATTTGGTATGCAGCATACTTAGGGGGTGAGATTCAAGTTTGTTCAAGCCATGTCCCTAGGTCCATATTTGGACTCACTGTGGGAGCTTGAATTGTAACTTAGTTCAAAATGAGGAATTTTCTTTAAAAATCTTCTTCAGATCCAGCAGTCGGAATGTTTTGATATTTGACAAGCAGCATCCTTAGGGGGGGTGAGATTCAAGTTTGTTAAAACCAAGTCCCTGGGTTCATATATGGGCAGCCTGAATTATAACTTATTTCAATATGAGGAATATTCTTTAAAAATCTTTTTTTTTTTTAGATCCACTGGTCAGAATCTTTGGAAATTTGGTATAAGCTTTTCTTAGGAGGAGCAGATGCAACTTGTTGAAATCAATTCTCTGGGTTGATATTTAGGCTACCATGTCAGGTGAGCACCCTCAGGCCCCTTGGGGCCTCTTGTTTTATTTTTTATTGATTTCTAAATGTTACCCCCGTGGGAACCCCGGGAAGTGAAGCAGTGCTTGTTTACTGTGGTAAACAAGCTCTGTTTCACTGGTAAAATAGGACCCAGTCACTAATGCTTGGGGTGCCAGTCCTCTAAAATAGGCAACATGGGGTATAAACGATTGACTGACCTTGACTTTATCTCCATGTTGTGGTCATGATTAGCCATTGTGCAGAAGTATGTGACCTTAAACAACAATAAATAAATATTTCTAAATGTTAAATGCATCTGAACACTGATTTTGAAAATTTCACTTACACTATCTGACTTTTATTATACCCCAAATTTCAAAGAGAATGGGAGCAAACTGGATTACATGCATCTGGCCATGCATGCATGCATGCATCCATCCATGCATACGCCTGTCCACAGCGATATTTTACCGTGAGTGGAGGATTTCAATGAAATTTGGTATGAGGGATCCTTATGACAAGCTTATCCTGTACATGTTATAAAAAAATTGCCTGCATTTTTTCAACCGAGTTACGGTCCTTACTTTGTTTTTAATACATTTATGCTTCATCCATCTAGCTCTGCAGTGAGGATATAATTACCTTCAACAATAGTTCGTCTTGGGATTTCTCTTCTGGAACTCATTAAATGTATCACTCATATTGGTCAGTCTATTGGAAATTGAGAGGATTTCTGCCCTGATTCTTCATCTCCATTGCCCGCGTGGGGGCACGATGACGCCGTGTACTAAGGCGTACTGCACGTCGATGGTACGCATGTCTTCAGCCAATCTAACCCTGCATGTGCTGCAGTGCGGAGTTACGATGTTGGGGAGCTGGCAGCTGCTCGTCGTTGCTCGGTGGTTCTCTCCGGGTACTCCGGCTTCCTCCACCCATAAAATTGTCACGGTCACGATTAGCCATTGTGCATAAATATGTGACCTAAAACATCAATAAATCAAATTAAATAAATTCTGCCCTGATTAATAGGCTTAGGTGATCTCTTGTCTCTGTGTATACCGAAAATGTAGGGATGTGGGGCGACAATGCTCAGTTTATTACCATAGCTACACTTGATATCACTTGTGGATAAACTCAAAGCGGCATCTAACCTTTTTACCAGAACTAGCCTCCACTTCACCAAACCGTCCTCACATTTTACTGCCAACTGATTTTTGCAATCGCATCCAAATCAAAATGCAAATTATGTATAACAGTTATACACTCTCTTATGGTTGATTAACCAGACTTCCATCAAATGATAAAAATAAAGACGAGAATATTGTACCAATTTTATTGCTTTTTGGCTTGAAGCATTATCAAAACAATTGCATGCTGATATCAATTTATCCTGTTCAAATCTTTACTTTCACATACATGAACTCCCATATTATATAAATACGTAAACATTTATGTAAATGTATGCAAGTTGATTTCAGTAAAAACAAAGATTGGAACAGGAGGAATTAGTATTATTAGCATGACTGTTCATTTTCATAAGACTTCAAGCTAAAAAGCATTGACCAAACCAGACTGAACATCTTTTTAAGAGAGCACTTTCAAACTTATCAATCCTGAGAAAAGTCCAAATACTCTATAGCTAGGAGAGTTGTCCGAGGTACTTTATCTGACTAAACCCATTTAAAAACATCTCTAGAAATTGAGTGCTTTTATTGCATATGCTACATATTTCTCAAGCAGGCGTTACATTCAAACAAAAACATTTCAGTCCATAAATACACATAATACATCACCCTCACTGAATCAGGTTTTTTTTTTTTTTTTTGTCTCCGAACAATACTGTTACAAGACATAACATAGTTTTACTGTTTGTCAACTAACAGGGAATGATATAACATTCACTGTATTAAACTTTTTAACATCCAGGTAATATTTCAGGTTGTTCGATGAACCACCATTATAGCAAATATCATCTGCACTAGGACATAATTGAAAGCTTAAAATTATTAGTCGAGTTGTGACGAAGTCAAACTCGACTTATAGTTTGGTGAATGGCGGGCGGGCGGGCTGGCGGGCGGGCGGGCGTAAACAATTGGTTTCCGGATGATAACTTGATAGTGGTTCAACTCACATTCATTAAACTTCATACGTAGGTTGGTCTTGGGGGGAGGAAGAACCCTATTGATTTTGGACATGCTACGTCGAAGGTCAAGGTCACAGTGACCTTGAACATAGTAAATCTTAAACAATTGGTTTCCGGATGATAACTTGATAATGGTTCAACTCACATTCATGAAACTTCATAGGTAGATTGGCCTTGGTGAGGGGAAGAACCCTATTGATTTTGGACTCGCTACGTCAAAGGTCAAGGTCAACATGACCTTGAACATAGTAAATCGCAACAATTCCTTTCCGGATGATAACTTGATAGTAGTTCAACCTACATTCATGAAACTTCATAGGTGGGTTGGCCTTGGTGCGAGGAAGAACTCTATTGATCTTGGACTCACCAGATCAAAGGTCAAGGTCACAGTGACCTTTAACATAGTATATCGCAACAATTGGTTTCCGGATGATAACTTGATAGTGGTTCAACCTAGAGTCATGAAACTTCATAGGTGTGTTGGCCTTGGTGCGAGGAAGAACCCTATTGATCTTGGACTCACCAGGTCAAAGGTCAAGGTCACAGTGACCTTGAACATAGTATATCGCAACAATTGGTTTTCGGATGATAACTTGATAGTGGTTCAACCTAGAGTCATGAAACTTTACAGGCGTGTTGGCCTTGGTGCGAGGAAGAACACTATTGATGTTGGACTCACCAGGTCAAAGGTCAAGGTCACAGTGACCTTGAACATAGTATATCGCAACAATTGGTTTCCGGATGAGAACTTGATAGTGGTTCAACCTAGAGTCATGAAACTTCATAGGTGTGTTGGCCTTGGTGCGAGGAACTGTTGTCACAACTCGACATTGGATCGGTGATCCTGAGCGGCATTTTTTTACAATTATTTACAGGAAAGCACTGCTTGGTACTTGGGAATTGCAAAATAATGTGAAAAAAAGATAATTTCTTACATATGACTTAATAATAATAACTCTGGCCAGGCACTGATGTGTGTTTCGGAACGAAAAATTTCGATAAAATTCACCAAGTAACATAATCGGAACTATTTTTTGTCAACCCTGTAAAGCATCCCCAAAATATATTGCATAAGAAAGAAATACAAGTCGATATTTCCTGAGTACACTTTTTCTTGAACCGATGCAGGGTGTCCTGAAATTAGCCAATAAAATAATTGCATACCCTACATGCCGCACCTCTCACCCAATCGTTTTCAAATTTTATATGTAGCTTTGGTGTGATGTCTAAATGGGACTTCTCAAATTTTTCTGAATTTTGTTGAAAAACATAGCCACCAGTGGCCATCGTGGATTTGGCATATAAATTGTCAGCAGTTTCTTTCGTACACACACACCCTATGGAGTGAATCTCTCCCTCAATCTTCAATGTTTGTATTGTACACCAGTGGAGTGAATGGTGTGCAGATGTTCATTGACGTTTTCTTGAAAATATTTTCCTGATGCTAGAACCAAACCTGTTAACCTCTGAAGGTTACTCAGTGAGATTTTGATGAGCTCTCAGTGAGATTTGGATGCTTGTCAGTGAGATTTTTGCGCGCAGCCAATACATCAATATTTTCCTTGTTATGCCTCCCACGGTCCCACCCGGGCACCTCCCCCCCCCCAACCCAAATGCATTATATTTCATTACAATAATTTATTTTAACACTTTTAATGGTATTTGTCAGTAAAAGCATACAAATATGGATATCACTGGTGAGAGACCCCCTCCCCCCCCCCCCCCCCCCCCCCTTCGACACGCACACACATGTGAGTGGATGCCTATCTAGCCTTTGCCTGTACCAACACCCCCCACCCTCCCCCTTCAGTCCGGCCATTTTTCCTTGCTCATGCAAGCCTATCTCGGTGCTTCAATACATGGAGGCTGAAACATCCTGGGCCGAAACGTCCCAGGACCAAAATGTTCAAGAACCAACACAAGCATTCCTTCTTTGTTTATGCCATTTATTCCTGTAAATTCTTTATTCAATCTGTACATTTTTAGTAAGAAAATATTCATTCTTTTTATCTTTTGACAGGTTTTATTGGACAAAAAAATTACTCAATGCTAACAATACATATCGTTTTGTTTTAAAAAAAAACCACCTGTTGTTGCAGGTACAATGCAGTTGTGTGTGATTGTGGTAATTTCGTTTTTAGCTGAACTTGACAAAGTCAAGATATGCTATTGCCATCACGCGTGCGGAAGTCTGATAGTCTCTGAGTCCGTAAGTCTGTTCACATTTTCCTTTAGCACGGGCTACACCCCGCAGTTCTTGTCTGATCGTCACGAAATTTCATATGCAGGTTTGGGGTCATGTCTAGGTGAGAACGTCCCCTTTTGGTTGCGATCGGTCAAGCGGTATAGCTGCCTGAGCCGAAAACCATTAGCACAGTCTACAGGTCGTATTTATGAAGGGATTTCATTGTAACTTGGTAGGATGCCTCTTTATAATGCCTAGATGAGAATGTCCCCTTTTGGGCATGATCTGTCAACCGTGATGGCTGCCCAAGCCCAAAACCCAAAAACTTTTAGCACAGTCTGCAGGTCATGTTTAATATGGAGGGATTTCATTGTAACTTGGTAGGATGACTCCTTATGATGTCTAGATGAGAATTTCCCCATTTGGGCATTATTTGCCAACCGTGACGACTGCCCGAGCCCAAAACCCGAAAACCTTTAGCACAGTCTACAGGTCATATTTATTGAGGAATTTCATTGTTACTTGGTGCGTTAACTTCATATAATGTCTAGATGAGAGAGAAAGTCCCCTTTTGGACGTGATTGGGCAACTGTGACAGCTACAGGGTCCCGAAGCCTGAAAGTCTTTAGCACAGTCTACAGGTCATATTTATGAAGGGATATCATTGTAACTTGGTAGGATGACTCCAAATAATGTCTAGATGAGAACGTCCCATTTTGATCGTGATCATTCAGCCTTGATGGGTGCCCGAGCCCAAAAACCTTGAGCATAGGCAAAAGGTCATATTTATGGAAGGATTTCATTGTAACCTGTTGGGTTGACTCCATATAATGCCTAGATGATGACATCCCCTTTTAGTCGTGATTGTTCAACTGTGATGGCTACAGGTGCCCGAAGCCCGAAAACCTTGAGCACAGTCTACAGGTCATATTTATGAAGGGATTTCATTGTAACTTCGTAGGATCACTCCAGATGATGCCCAGATGAGATTGTCCCCTTCGGTTAATAATAATAAATAATAATAAATGTAGTTTAAAGCCGAAAATCCTCATAGAGCTCTTGGGCTTAACACACACACACAAAAACTTTATATGTATATCACTCTGCATTTCCTATTTGCTGACTGTCTCCATGCAGATGAATCACAATCAGCAGTCTTCATCTAAGTTATATACCCTCCGGAACAAATGTGATTTGAGAGCTGATCAGGAAGATGGGAGACTCTGGGATGCTTTCAGCCCACTCGGAAGCAGGTTCCAAAGGAATGGAGCAGCCACCGAGAAGGCCCGATTGCTAGCTGTTGTGAGGTCACCTGGTGCATGGACAAGATTGTGTGACGTTTTCGAACGTAGTGATCTACTGGGTTCGTAACGTGAAACCAAAGTGGACAAATATGATGGGGCCTCGCCATTTAAGCATTTCCAAGTTAATATGAGAATTTTGAATTCAATGCGTTCCCTCGGAGGCAGCCAGTGCAGATTTTTAAGAATAGGTGTAATGTGGCAGGAACGTTTGGTCATAGTAATTACATGTGCTGAACATTTTTGTACTGTGGCAATTTTGTCGATGATGCTCTGTTTACAGCCAAATAAGAGAGAGTTGCAATAGTCTATGCGACTTGTAATGAAGGCATGGACAAGTTGTTTAGCTGTTGCCACATCAACCACGCCCCGCACCCTGCTGATATTTCGGAGATGATAATACGAAACCCTGCAGACATGCAAGACATGTTTTCCCGCCGACAGGTTCTCATCCATATAATATCCGAGGTTGCGTACCGTGGTTGATGGTGAGACAGTACTGCCTTCAATGTTG
Organism: Pictodentalium vernedei; assembly: GCA_031216915.1. Lineage (NCBI taxonomy): Eukaryota > Metazoa > Mollusca > Scaphopoda > Dentaliida > Dentaliidae > Pictodentalium > Pictodentalium vernedei. The sequence continues at coordinate 148,764,852 of CM062288.1, forward strand.
AGATCGGGCCTTGAGCATTTAGATAACTGATGGCTTAATCCAATGTATATGATTTCAGTTTTATCAGCATTCAGTTTTAAGAAATTTTCTTCCATCCAAGATCTAATATCAGCTACATATTTTTCAAGTTTTTCTTTGGCCATTGTATCGGACTGTGGTGTAAAGTGTATGTACAGCTGTGTATCATCTGCGTAGCAATGGAATGACAGGCCATGTCTGCGGATGATATCGCCAAGGGGCAGAACACAGATGACGTATAGCAAAGGTCCAAGCACTGACCCCTGGGGAACACCAAATTTCAAATGAGCCTGTTTTGAGTTTGAGCCTGTGACAGTTACCCGCTGTGTTCGATCTGTCAGGTACGATCGAAACCACTCCAGGGCAGTACTAACAACACCAAGCCGGGAAGTAAGTCTATTAAGAAGTACGCCGTGGTTGATAGTGTCAAACGCCGCACTGAGATCGAGCAATACCAGACAGGAAACTTGCTGTTTATCCATGGAGAGGAGAATGTCGTTCTGCACTCGTAAAAGTCGGTTTCAGTACTGCAGAATGACCTGTATGCTGACTGAAACTCCTCGGCAAGATTGCAGCTAGATATGTGTTCGCGGATCTGTTTAGCGACTGCACGCTCAATTACTTTGGACAGAAATGAAAGACCAGAAACGGGACGATAGTTTTTTAAGATCTCAGGATCCAAACCAGGTTTCTTAATGAGAGGTGTGACTAGAGCCTCTTTCATAGATGATGGGGAAAACTCCTGATGCTAGCGACTTATTCACAATATCAATGAGCCATGGCATAAGATCAGGAAGACATAATTTGAGTAGTTTTGTAGGAATAACATCAAGCTTACATTGTTTGGACGGTGCTTTCATTACAATCTCCGTCAACTCATCGGGCGCAAGCAGCCTGAACGATTCAAGAGTTGCCGACGCCATATGAGGTGGATGAGGCTGTAATGGAATATTACCCTCCACAGGTGGGCTGAGACCAGACCGAATAGTGTCAATTTTGTTTGTAAAGGAGTTAGAAAATCTGTTGGCTAAATCTTCGGCCGATGAGTGTTCTGGTAGGGTTGCCTTCGGCTTTCTATGAAGAAGCTTGTCAATTACTTCAGACAGCACATTGGGTTTCTTATTATTGTCTGATATAATAGAGGCAAAATAGTCTTTTTTAGTTCGATGAATCAATCGATTATCCACAATCTTTTGGTTCACATACATTTCCCTGTGTATGGTGAGTTTCGAAATTCTCCATTGCAATTCAAATTCTCGCCGCATGCATTTCGCGTCTCTGATTTCACTACTAAACCAGGGGGAAAGGTTGTGCCTGGACACAATTCTGGACATTTCAGGCGTGAAATCATCGATAAGTTTATGTGAAAGATCAGTAAACTTGGTAACAGATTCATTTACTGTCGACTCGCGATGGATCTCATTCGCCGATAACGATATCGCACATGAAAATGCAATGGGATCAATGACTCCGAGTTTACGGTAGGTAATCTTCTCCTTAAATGGTTGCGGCTGGGGTAGCCTGATGTCAAATTTCACTATGTAATGGTCTGATATGGCTATGTCATGAACCTCCAGATTGTGTACCACGTTTTGATCACAGGTACGAATGATTACCAAATCGAGGGTGTGATTGTTGTGGTGGGTGGGGTCAGTTACAAGCTGAGTTAGCTCCATAGATTCCAGGAGCGCGCTAAATTCAAGTGCGTCTTTGTTGTTCATGTCGTCGTGGTGGAAATTAAAGTCACCAGTGATGACAAAAGGTCCATTAGAAGTAACAATATTCCCGAGAAATTCAGAAAATTCTTTGAAGAACTGTTTCACAGTGAATTTATTTTTGTTGTTGAGGGGAGGTCTGTAGATAGTGACAATTCTGATTGATCTAGAACCACATGTCAGAGAGCCAACTATCGACTCGAATGATTTGAACTTGTGACTAGGTTTAACCTTTAGGCTGTTAGCAAAAAGGATAGCGACTCCACCGCCTTTGGATTTGGTGGAACGTGGGACGTGAAGTAGAGTTATGTCACCCTGCTGGAGCTCGCCATTGTGAGGGCATCATCGGGCTTCAGCCATGTTTCTGTAACCATGGCCACAGATAGTTCGTTATCGTCCATCATGTCACGAACATCGCTGGTTTTGTTCACAACAGATCTGGTATTTATAAGACAGACACCGACTGGTGGTAATCCACAGAGATCAATTCAGATCAAATTGTTCGTGTTCAGCTGTTTTGCTGTTCGAGACTTGAATCGCCTCTGACCGCCTCTCCTGTTCCAGTAGAAGTATACCAAGAGATTTCAGTTTAGAGTAGACGTCACTGTCCAGGTGGTTTACAAATTTACCGAGACTATTCCTGCATGTGTGCACATTAAATGAACGCATACCATACACAGATCGATAATGACTGAATCCATGCGTAACTGAGTGAGAGTTCATAGTCATGAGTGATTGGTAGTGAATGAAGTTCACAAGGTAATTTATGAGTGATAAAAATAGTAGAAATTTCCAAATTCTCTGAATTTTACAGAAAAATTCTGAGAACTGTCCCAGAATCCCAACTCCACACAGCTTCACAAACATTTGAGTCAAATTTTTTGTGTATCCATGAAAGCTTGTACGTCTCGAAAATTGAAGAATTGCAGAGCACACAAAAAACTATGCTGCCCACATACAGGCGCATAATAGTACCGACCCCGAAGCCCGAAAACCTTCAGAACAGTCTACAGGTCATATTTATGACGGGATTTCATAATGTCACCCCTTCCCAGAAGGGAGACATATTGTTTTAGTGCATATTCTTCTTCTTCTTCTCATACAAACTTTGTCCGGGCTATAACTTTTTTGTCTTTTGACCTACACCTTAGATACTTGGTATGTGGATGTATCACCATGAGCCGGTGTGTAGCGTACCATTGTGACCTTCATGTGACCTTGACCTCAAGGTCAAATTTATGTACTTCAAATAGGGAGTAATTGTCCAGACCAGAATTTTTTGTTTTTTTGACCTAGGACTTAGTTATTTGACATGTGGATGTGTCACCATGAGACTGCATGTTGTGACCTTCATGTGACCTTGACCTCAAGGTCAAATTTATGTACTTCAAATATGGAGTAATTGTCCAGACCAGAATTTTTTTTTTTTTTTTGGACATGTGGATGTGTCACCATGAAACCGCATGTCCGCTACCTTGATGAACTGGATGTGTCACCATGGGACTGCATGTCGTCTACCTCGATGACCTACATGTGACCTTGACCTCTGACCTTAAGGTCAAATTTATGTACTTCAAATAGGGAATAATTATCCAGATCAGAACTTTTTTGTTTTTTGACCTAGGACTTAGATATTTGACATGTGGATGTATCGCAATTAGACCGCATGTCATCATGACCTTCATGTGACCTTGACCTCAAGGTCAAATTTATGTACTTTAAATAGGGTGTAATTGTCCAGACCAGAATTTTTTTTTTTGACATTTTGATGTGTCACCATGAAACCACATGTCCGCTACCTTGATGAACTGCATGTGACCTTGACCTCTGACCTCAAGGTCAAATTTATGTACCTCAAATAGGGAATAATTGTCCAGATCAGAACTTTTTTGTTTTTTGACCTACGACTTAGATGATTGACATGTGGATGTATCACAATGAGACCACATGTCATCATGACCTTCATGTGACCTTGACCTCAAGGTCAAATTTATGTACTTTAAATAGGGAGTAATTGTCCAAAACAGAATTTTTTTTTTTTTTGACATGTGGATGTGTCACCATGAAACCACATGTCTGCTACCTTGATGAACTGCATGTGACCTTGACCTCTGACCTCAAAAGGAAGGGGAGACATATGTTTTAGTGTTATAAAACACTTTCTAGTTGTAGCTTGGTAGGATGACTCCAAATAATGTCTAGATGAGACCATCCCCTTTTGGTCGCGATCATTCAGCCTTTATGGCTGCCCGAGCCCAAAGACCTTTAGCATAGAATAGGTCGTATTTATGGAAGGATTTCATTGTAACTTGTTAGGTTGACTCCATATAATGCTTAGATGATGACATCCCCTTTTGGTCGTGATTGGTCAACTGTGATGGCTACAGGTTCCCGAAGCCCGAAAATCTTGAGCACAGTCTACAGGTCATATTTATGAAGGAATTTCATTGTAACTTCGAAGGATCACTTCAGATGATGTCCAGATGAGAATATCCTCTTTTGGTTGTGATCATTCAACCATGATGGCTGCCCAAGCCCGAAAACCTTTAGCACAGTCTTCAGTTCATATTTATGAAGGGATTTTCATTGTAAATTGGTAGGTTGACTTCATATTATGTCTAGATGAGAACAGCCCCTTTTGGACACCATTAGGCAACTGTGATAGCTGCAGGGGCCTGAAGCCCGAAAACCTTGAGCACAGTCTACAGGTGATATTTATGAAGGGATTTCATTGTACCTTGGTAGGATGACTCCAAATAATGTCTAGATGAGAACGTCCCCGTTTGGTCGCGATCATTCAGCCTTGATGGCTGCCTGAGCCCAAAGACCTTTAGCATAGTCTATTGGTCATATTTATGGAAAGATTTCATTGTAACCTGTTAGTTTGACTCCATATAATGCCTAGATGATGACATCCCCTTTTTGTCATGATTGGTCAACTGTGACGGCTTCAGGGGCCTGAAGCCCAAAAACCTTGAGCACAGTCTACAGGTCATATTTATGAAGGGATTTCATTGTAACTTCGTAGGATCACTCCAGATGATGCCCAGATGAGAATGTCCCCTTTTGGTTGCGATCATTCAGCCATGATGGCTGCCTGAGCCCAAAGCCCAAAAACCTTTAGCACAGTCAACAGGTCATATTTATGAAGGGATTTCATTGTAACTTGGTAGGTTGACTTCATATAATGTCTAGATGAGAACGTCCCCTTTGGACGCAATTGGGAAACTGACGGCTACAGGGGCCCGAAGCCCGAAAACCTTTAGCACAGTCTGCAGGCCATATTTATGAAGGGATTTCAGTGTAACTTGATAGGATGACTCGTTTTGGAATAATTTCTCTGTAACTTGGTAACTTTCGTTGATATAAACTGTGAGGGCCACATACATTAACTGTGAGGTTATATTAACCCACCCCTCAGCTGTTTAGTACAGTGTACACCTCATATTATTTTTATCAAAAACATAGCATACAGGGAACAGAAATGAACATAATCCCAATTATCACAATTCTTGTCTTATTTCATAATCCTTTCATAAACATTGAACGTTATCCTTTTCATCGAACACAACACACAAGTTAAGCTACAGTGTCATTGACACTTTCATTTTGAATTGTGTTTATTGAAAAAAAATATTTGAACTGTGTTTTGTATTACTCACATTAGAGAAGGTGCCCTCAGTTTTCATAACTCCCATTGTGAAAAAAAGCAAAGAAAATAATCCTGTTGGTTCAAAATGAAGACAAAATACACAGCTGGACATTATTCTGAATCTTTGTATATAAGTAAGGGGAGGTAACTTAATTCTTGTGATATCTCACAACAGATTTTTTTCAGTTTTCAACAAACTTTCAATTATATTTTTTTTTACACAAAACGGATAAATTTGGTATGAACCATAGCAATAGTATCTATAATAGGTCAGCTGAAGTTAATTATACTTGAGAGATTATATTTTTATTTAATTTATATTTCGAGTTTATATAATTATACCCCCCGCAAACAAAGTTTGGGGGGGTATATAGGAATCGCACTGTCCATCCATCTGTCCATCCTTATAAGCGCAGCTCCTCCTAAACCGTTTGAAGAATTTTCATGAAACTTTACACATTGGAAGAACTCCATATGATATGAAGATGTGCATGAAGCAATATAATTCCGTTCTGACAGGCGCGGGGGTTATCACTTTGTGAGCTTGCTTACAACAGTACCTCTAGTTTTGATTTCACATAACCGCGACAGTATGAGAATATATTTGGCATGTAAAGCATGCATGTAAAATGTGATGGTTTTCAGGACAACTATTTTGAAAAGTGTCAAATCGGGGGAAAATAGGATGTGACCGTGAGAGTGTGAGTTGGTGCCTCAAACCGGGAGACTCACGGTGAAACCGGGAGAGTTAACAGGTCTGGCTGGAACTCGACAATAACAAGCTTTACTTCAAATGGTAGTGAGCAGTATACAGTGTGCCTCCCATTTTTCAAAATCAAAAGACTGGCTTGTTGGCCAGTGGCTTAGATAGGTTGGCCACCAAATTTCGCCTGTTTTGGCATTCAAAAAGTTTCAATTATCAATCCAACAACAGATTTTTGTTATGAAATAACAAGCCAAAAATAATCAGCTCTTGTAAATACATTGGTGCCAAAATAGAATGATTTATGATGTTTCTCTTCAGAAAATGGTAGTGCGGTTTGGTTTTTTCAAGAAACCTGCAGGAAGAGATACTTCAGGGGAAGATGATGAGGTAAGTTTCTTGCTTTGGTTATTAAACTTGGGAACGAAAAATGACTACGCTTGGGGTGTGTTTTTTTGCTCTCCAGAAGAGGTCAATTTTCAGTCGTTTGGTTCTGGAGATCTGGATCCCTCGCATCTTCCGTTTCAGAAGCAGGTAGAAACTGGAGAGGAGAGTAAATCACTATCAGTCGAGTAAACCATGTGGGATAACAAAAAAGAAACCCTGTGTATTAGTTTGACCTTTCTGTTTGTCCATCTCCCACAAATCTGGAAATGGAAATACAATATGCCCCTGGTATTAGGCATGAAGGCATATTTAACTGGCGTCTCGTTTCCTAAAAGACCATATCTGGTGTTGTTAGATATCCTCATCCGAAATAGCTATTTTGGTCCATAATTTTATTTTAGTATAAACAGTATTTATTTCCAGAAAACAAACATACAAGGTTACAAAAATTAGTACGTAAATAAATGGAAATGGATTCAGCAGAAAGCTAAGGCTTATATATAGCTGTCTCCATGGTTGGTATATTACAATAATCATTACATTTGGCAGTGCATGGGTATTGTGTTTTGTATTGAGCAAAAGATTGAACTGACGTTTAGGTAAAATGATTATAAGAAAATTTTATAAGCAAAAAAGAAATATATAATAAAGGGAATAACAGGGATGAGGGGGCAGAAGAACTAACGGGTTTCAGTGGTGACCAGCGCAGAGGTGACTGCGTGGTGTACCTTCGATTCTGGATGCAAAGGAGAAATTATTTAGTCAAAGCGTTTCGTTAAAAGAATAAATTCATGAACTTTTTCGAAGATGGATTTGTTAACTTCTGCACTATAGTGCTCACAGCCATATAGTAAGATGTCAGTGGTGATAGGATATTCAATTGTCCCTAATGTTCCGATTCGCATCGGTGTATATCTCTCGCAATAGAGTAGGTAATGATCAGCTGTTTCACGTGATCCACAGCTACATAAGTTAGACTCGGAAACAAAGTTATTGAAGAGGTCGTCATTCAGACTACTGCAGCGTAATCGAAGACGGCAGTGTAGTATTTGACCTCGACGCGACTTGTGGCCATAGTAGTAGGACGGCACGCTTCTTTTATCCTTATTTAGAAATGACAGGAAATTGGGAAGCGAAGGGTTTTGACGGATCTCAAGGGGTAAATCATTCCACAGTCGAGTTGTAGACGGAAGGAAGGATGTATGATGAGACTGCGTTCGGCAGAGAGGAGTTCTCAAATTGCTGTGTCGGAGATTATAATTTTCCGTACCTGTAGTTAAGGGAGGTATCATATTTGACGCATAAGCGGGCACAAGGCCGTGCGCCATTTTGAAATATTGTATAAGCTTGTGTTTCATTCTCCTAGTTTCAAGTTTCTCCCATCCCGTTTCAGTGTAAAGTTGATTTCTGCTTGTACTTTTTGTACCCCCAGTAACTAGTCGTGCCGCTTCGATTTGAATTTTTTCTAACTCTTCAGCTTCTGTAGCTGTGCAAATTTTATTTTGTGACTGCTAATCTGCTAATGGTCTTGATTTGAATAGTATACAGTCAGTGCATTTCAGTTGGTGGTCAAGGTCACACAGCAATGTTTAATGACTAACCCATACCTGTTTGGGGGCTGACATTTTGTAGGTGACTGACAGATGGGACAGTTTTTGTGTAAATTGGCTTTGATAAGTCCTTTTGAAAAGATGAGTAAGAAACCCATGTGTTTTTTCTTTGTCAAAATTTTTATCTTATGTTGTAAAATCCTCAGTGTGGGAATAAATAAGTTTTATCGCAACTGATGCACAAAAATTGGAAATTAATTACCAAAATTGAGAAAATTTTGACCCATCTTTTGAGCAACTATGTCATGGTATATTTGATGTCAGATTTGGATTGTGTATGAAAATTCAAATAGTTTTTCAAAAGGACTTTGAAAAATTAATTATTTCCTTGTCTCTTGCTTATAACATTTTGATGGGTTGTGACCTACGGTTCAACAACAGGCTTGTAGAAACTAAAAACTAAGGCAGCCTGAAATAATCGGCATTCGTCTGATTGGGCATTTTACTAATCGGCTCATCTCTAGTTGGAAGTGCGCTTTGGAAAAAATGCCAACCTCTCAACTTGATCCGAAAAGAGTTGAGGGTGTTTTTATACCTCCCGCAATGAGTTGGGGGGGGGGGGGGGGGGGGGGGGGGGGGTCGTCACCTTGTCCATCTGTCCATCCGTAAATATAATTTTGTTTGGAGATTTTCTCAGACCTCTATGGACCAATATGCTTGAAACTTGGTACGAATGTTCACCACCATGGGGAACATTTACACCTGCGATTATAGTTCCGAGATTTTCTCGGATGTTCATGGGTCACTTCCTTTGAAACATGGTATGGATGTTTACTAACATGGAATGCTGTGCACCTGTGATTATAGTTTCGCTCAGACTTTTTTTTGGCCAGAGTTATGCCCCTTTTTTGTCTTAGAATACCTGAATTGCCAAGAATTTTGTCCAGATATTTTCTCAGACACTTATGGGTCGATTTCCTTGAAAGTTGTTATGGATGTTCACCACCATGGGAACCTGTGCACCTGCAATTAAAGTTTTGATCAGAATTTTTTCCCCCAGAGTTATACCCCTTTTTATGTGTACCCATACTATGTATGGTACACATAATGCCGGCATCCTGGGTGACTATCCGTCGTTCGTCCATCCTTTGTCCGTACGTCTGTCCGTCCGGCGTCCGTATCCATTTCTTTGGCATTCGATAACTTGAAAAATATTGCTTGGATTGTCAAGTTACTTTATATTTGTGTTCAGGTTACTGATGTGCCGAGCTGTATAGTTTTTGGTGTAAATCGGATAATTTGATCCTGAGATATTAACCCTTTATCCTTCAAATTGAAAATTCCTCCAATCCCTTTGGCATTCGATAACTTGAAAAATATTGCTTGGATTGTCTAGTTACTTTATATTTTTGTTCAGGTTACTGATGTGCCGAGCTGTATAGTTTTGGGTGTAAATCTGATGATTTGATCCCGAGATATTAACCCTTTATCCTTCAAATTAAAAATTCCTCCAATCCCTTTGGCATTCGATAACTTGAAAAATATTACTTGGATTGTCAAGTTACTTTATATTTGTGTTCAGGTTACTGATGTGCCGATCTGTATAGTTTTTGGTGTAAATCTGATAATTTAATCCTGAGATATTAACCCTTTATCCTTCAAATTGAAAATTCCTCCAATCCCTTTGGCATTCGATAACTTGAAAAATATTACTTGGATTGTCAAGTTACTTTATATTTGTGTTCAGGTTACTGATGTGCCGAGCTGTATAGTTTTTGGTGTAAATCTGTTATTTTGATCCTGAGATATTAACCGTTTATCCTTCAAATTGAAAATTCCTCCAATCCCTTTGGCATTCGATAACTTGAAAAATATTGCTTGGATTGTCAAGTTACTTTATATTCGTGTTCAGGTTACTGATGTGCCAAGCTGTATAGTTTTTGGTTTAAATCTGATAATTTAATCCTGAGATATTAACCCTTTATCCTTCAAATTGAAAATTCCTCCATTGCCTTTGGCATTCGATAACTCGAAAAATATTGCTTGGATTGTTAAGTTACTTTATAATTGTGTTCAGGTTACTGATGTGCTGAGCTGTATAGTTTTTTGGTGTTAATCTGATAATTTGATCCGCAGATATTAACCCTTTATCCTTCAAATTGAAAAATTCCTCTAATCCCTTTGGTATGAGATAACTCAAAAAAAGATCAATCCGATTGTCATGTTTCTTTATATATTTATTCAGGTTACAGATGTGCTGTGCTGTATAGTTTTTTATGTAAATCTGATAATTTGATCCAGAGATATTAACCCTTTATCCATCAAATTAGGCACTCCTCCAATCCATTTCTATATGTACCCATACCTTGTATGGTGTACATAATCTCAGCATCCATGGTGGCCCTCCGGCATACAGCTTTCTACTAGTTGCACGTATGGGTACACATCTGACGATTTCATCAGCCTATTTTTGCCTGAATTTTTTTTTAGATTTTCTGAGATGTTTATGGGTCGATTCCTTTGAAACTTGGAATGGATGTTTACTACAGTGGGAACTTATGCACCTGTGGTTATAGTTTCGGGGCATAAAGTGTTTGTCATTTCCATCCGTCTGTCCTTAAGGAAGATTTTTGTGTTTCCATCCGTCTGTCTGTCTGGAAGATTTTTGTGTCTGCTCCATAACTCTGAGATTCTTCGTTGGATTGTGTTGAAACTTGGCATACATGTTGCTTATGGGGAGACAATGTGTTGCACACAAAATTTTGTTTGTTTGAGGTCAAGGTCACAGTTCAAAGTCATTGCCACATCAGGCATAGTCACTTCCGAGTGAATCTCTTGTTTTGCCTGAGTTATGCCCCTTTATGTCTTAGAATGTCTCAATTTTCTCCGGAGATTTTCTCAGATGTTTATCTGTCAATTCCTTGGTTTTGGATTTGTCCAACTTGGTTTGGATGTTCACTACCATGGGATCCTGTGCACCTGCGATTATAGTTTCGATAGGACTTTTTTTTAGCTCACCTGAGCAAAGCTCAAGGGGAGCTTTACCAATCACTTTCCATCTGTCGTCGTCGTCCATCTGGCGTTAACTTTACATTATCGACCTCTCCTAACGAACTACTAGACCAAATTGAACCAAATTTGGTGTGCATATACCTTATCATATTTCAATTCAAGTTTGTTCAAATAAAGTTGCCACGCGCACGGGGCACCACAAGGGGCATAACTCTGATAGCACCCATAAATTTTTTCAAAACTTAAAAAAATCTTCATATCCACCAGTCCGAATCTTTTCATATTTGTTATACAACATCTCTAGGAGGGTCAGATTCAAGTTTGTTCAAATCGAGTCACTGTATTAAGATTAGGGCTCTCTATTGAAGCCCAAATTTTAACTTTGTGGAATATTCTTTAAAAATCTTCTTCAGATCCACCAGTTGAAATCTTTTGATATTTTTATACTGTACCAATGACCCAGACATAGTTGGTGCTAACTCTTAAAATTCTAGGGCCAAACACAAATTTTGCCCCCCAATCCCCAAAATTTGCATCTAAAACCAAAAGAAATCATGTCCTGAAGGTCCTCCATACTTTGCCCTCACTGCGCATGCGCAGTGTCAAGGACGTCCCGAAATTGGCGCCAGTTATCATTCTTTGTTTGGCCCTTCATCAGTTAACATCTCACTGATCTTTGTGCTTGTAAATCTCAGTTTAAATGATGCCAGACACATAAATATTGGAGAAATGGTGATTCTAAGGAGGATATAAAAGGAGAGGAAAAAGGAGTGACAGAAAATATTCAGGGCTGTAACTTAAAATTTTGTAATGAAATTATGTTAAGTTGCCTATTTTCGAGGCATGGGCCTGTTGTTGTCATTCTTGCTATGAAGTTGCACTGCTTATTCAGTGTTTCCTCTCCCCTTGTCCTTTAAGTCCCCCCTTGCTATTCTCCCATGCTTTTGGCATATTTTTGAGTAAGATTACTACTAAAATTTCTTGGGAGATTTAGCTTGGTAACAGAATGAATTCTGTTATTTTCCCCATGTTTATGTTCTCACCCATGGGTGTTTAGACGTAGTGTTCTGCATCTACCATCTGATGTTCTGCAGATTCTTCCCTGGAAGTCTCGGTTTTGCATCAGATAGTGTATGTTTTGGTAACTGATTTCGGGCCAGGATTGTCAGTGCCTGGAGTCATGTTTTCTGGTGTTTATACACTTCTTGTTTACATTGGCAACAGTCTCTTTTGAGGGGGGGCTTTTTGCCTTTGTACTAGTTTATCTTATTACAAGATACATTATTATTATTCGTAAGTGTTGCATTAGTTATTTAAAATAATTTTAAAATTTTTGTCCACACTTAGGCTTGGGATCCATTGGGGCTCAACGTTACTTTTCAGAAACTTGGGCTTTGCTGAAAAAATATTTTTTCAAAATTTATTTTTGATTTCAGTTGTTTTTTCAATGTTAATGGATCATGTTATTATGTATCTTTGTGTTCAGGGGTTCGTGCGAGTACTAGGACTTATTGTTGTCTTTTCACAATGAAAGGATATTGTTCAAATTGTAATGAGAGGAAATCTTCCTCTGACTTTCATGATCATTGTATTAATTGTAGTCAGTGTACTCGCACTAACTCCTGTTCAGTATGTGAATATTGGGATGACAAACATTGGAAACGTGTGTCACGGTATGTTGTTAGCGGGGAAAGGGCTATGCCGGTCCTTTCTCCGCAGGGTCACTCTAGTTTATCAGTTTCTATTTCAGAGGAACAAGAACAGGGTGATGTTTCCATGTTATCTTCCAAAGGTGCGCTTCCGTCGTCACAATCTAATGAAGAGCTAGCGGCAAAAGTGCTCATGGAGATACGCCAGTTGCCTAAGAGGTCCCTAGTAGGATCGACGGCGCTGTCGTCCGCTAGCTCGCCCGGTGTAGCGTCCATTCACCGAATGGTTCGGCAGCCGGGTTCGTCCGTTGCGGTCCAGGAAGGAGATTTGGGTGATGCGAGCACTATAAACATACTAGGTGCACACCCAGTGATGGCGGATAAGAGGAGAGATTGGAGGAAGCCTTGTAGTCCGGTTCCTAGCTCGTCCAGGTCCAGCCGGGCTGCGAGCGAGAGAGGCCCCTCTCTCGTACAACAACATTTGGGACCAGATGTTGTGGTACAAAATGTTTCGCAAGCGGAGCATACGTCCGCCGCTCGGGACGCTCCGTTATATAGGCAGTCCGGAGAGACTTTTCAGGCTTCCTCATCCTCTCAGCAGCGCACACAACCGCACCTTGGCTACGTGACCGCGGATATTCAGCCAGCTTCGTCGATCAGGGATTCAACGGCGACCAGGTCACGCCATCCGGTAGCCAGGGACAAGAGGCCGGTAGACTCCAGACGTTCGCATAAGAGAAGTATGCAGGAGTCAGTTGATGCGGAGCTTCCGGTGGCTAAGCAGCGAAAGACCGCTACTCCGCAGGCCTCGATGACGGACGTGATAGCTCAGATAGCACAAATTATTGCAGCATCCCAGCAAACGACAGAATCGTTGTCGGATCAGGAATTATCCGACGGCGCTGGGTCGGTACGCTCCACCGAAGCATCGGGTGTGGACGACCGGGAACATCATGAGGTCCGACCGGATGGCGAAAGGGATATTGAGGACTTGGAGCTATCCCTTTCGGAACAATATAAAGCTGCTGTAGATTTCATCCGGCACTACATTCCTCAAGTTGTTCCGTCGGGCCAGACTGCTGCGATACCGGACAAGAGACTGATAGCGTCATTGGACACGGAATTTTTTGAGCGGTTCAGAGACATCGTCCCTGAGTTTCCGTCACATTCCAATAATGTCACAAGAACATTCGAATTATTGAACGACGCTATCTTTAAGCTGGCTTCCAAAACAGGCAAAGCTGGTTTCTTGTCCGCCAATGCTCTTAACCTGCCTTTCATCAATTCAAGGAATAAATTTGATACGGCAGGACAGGGCATACCGAGAGTTCCTCTGCGTCTAGACGACGAGGCGGAAGACTTGGAATTGTCATTACCGTCGTCTATGTCCATTCCAACCGCGGTGTTGGAAACGACAATTACGTCTAACAGAGCCAGCTTAGATGCTTTATCATACGCAGACCACCTTACAAAGGCGTTATCACTGCGTCTTCAAGGAAAAGAATTCCAGGATATACAATCCTCATTAAGACTTTTTTCAAGGGCAGTGGCTTATTCCACGTATAACTCTGCCCTTTCAGTGGCAAACCTGGAGTTGGTTAGACGTGACGCAGCCCTAGCTACATCCACATGCGTGGATAGTAAGGTGAAGAACTCTCTGAGTCGCTTCGGTCTCCGGAGAGCTCTTCGATGGCAAGCTTTCAGCAATCTATGATAAAATTACTAAGAAAGCTTCGGATTCTCTGCTTTTTAAATCCGCTTCTAAAAAGTCGGATTCAGCAGATAAGAGTGAGACAGGCACTTCTGGGACAAATACGCCCAAGAGAGGTTCCTATAGAGGTTCCTTTGCGTCCTCTTGGTCTTATTCTAGAGACCGTCAAGGCAGCGACTCACGTTTGGACGTTCTTCGGGCCGAGACAACCGGTCTGACGTCCCGAGGTTGACGGGATGAGGCGCGGGTCGTGAAGGACGTGGTTTCTCCTCCCGCAGGCCTCGCAGGTCCAGGAGGTGATGGTTTGAACCTCTATCGTGTTCCGGTTGGCGGAAGGTTGTCAAGTTTTACAGAAGAGTGGGCGTCGATTACGGACGACCCTTGGGTGAGAGGGGTGATTTCGGAAGGACTAAGAATATCCTTCAAACGAAAGCCTCCATTAACTCGAAGTCCAAAATGGACTCAACTTCCGTCAAATCCACAGAAAAGAGACGCTCTTTTATCGGAGGTACAGTCTCTTTGATGAAGAACGTGGTAGAGGTCGTAGAAGACAAGGAATCACCGGGGTTCTACAGCCATCTATTTCTGGTTCCGAAACCAGACAGCTCGTTCCGTCCAGTCATAGAGTTGAGCTGGATAAACAAGCTGATCGTCACTCCGAAGTTCTATATGGAGACGATTCGATCGGTCAGAGCGAGTATTTGGGTGAACGATTATGCTACAAGCATAGATATCAAAGATGCGTACTTTCACGTCATGGTACATCCGACATTCAGAAAGTATCTACGCTTCGCAGTCCTAGGAGTTGTATATCAATTCCGGGCGATGTGCTTCGGATTGAATCTAGCGCCCTGGGCTTTCACTCGAGTAATGAACTCGGTAATGATGTATTTCCGAGCTCATTCGTCTGCGGTAACGTCGGCCTACCTGGACGACATTCTTCAGAGGTACGGCAACGAGTTAACGCTTCAGAACGATGTGCAGAATCTGCTTCTATTGCTCCGACGTCTCGGTTTTGTTATAAACGAGGAGAAGTCGGATCTGGTGCCGTCCAAGTCATTCACTCATCTGGGAATGAGCTTCGAGACGCACAACAATCTCGTTCGTCTGCCGTTAACCAGAGCGAAGTTAATCAGTTGTTACGCTCGCTATTGTCTTCATGGGGACAAAGTCACAGCGAGGGAGTTCATGAGACTGATAGGTCTGTGCGGAGCCGCTGGGGCGGTTGCGCACTCGTCCTCTCCAAATTTTCTTGACTCAGAATTGGAGTGTGAAGATTCATTTGCTCGATACAGACGTTCTCTTGTCAGATCAAGTGAAACAAGAGATTCAGACTTGGGCAAACATTCAGTGGTTGACTCTGGGAGTTCCGCTGCAGTTGCCGGATCCGAGTTTTACGATTATGACGGATGCCAGTCAAACAGGTTGGGATGCATCATTAATCCCAACGGATTCGAGGTGCCAGGGTCTTTGGGATCCACAGTTTCTAAGCAAGCACATAAACTTCAAGGAAATGATGTCAATTTGGCTTGCGTTACGCCATTGGATGGACGTTATTCACAAAGCTCATGTCCAAATCCTGTCCGACAATACGACAGTAGTGGCGTATATCTGGAACCAGGGAGGCACTCATTCCGTTCCGTTATTCAATTTAACGGAAAGAATCCTTCTGTTTGCTCTAGAACACCAAGTTCTACTTTTGGTCCGTCATATACCGGGTCGTCTGAATGTACTAGCAGACTCCCTTTCACGAAAGGGTCGCTTGTTGCCGTCAGAATGGACTCTCAACAAACAGGTATTCAATCAGATTTGCTACCAATGGGAACGACCAATGATAGACTTATTTGCGACACATCTCAACAATCAGTTGCAGACGTATGTGTCACCATGTCCGGACCCTCAAGCATATGCAGTAGACGCTCTGTCGATCTCATGGGACAGAATGATAGGATATGCGTATCCTCCAGCGCCGTTAATTCAGCAAGTGTTGCTAAAGATAAAACAATCTCAATGCAAGATTCTGTTGGTAGCATCTCTGTCTCCACAGAGGCCGTGGATAAATCTACTCAGGTGTCTGCTGTGGGACTTACCACCGCGAAAGCTTCCTCCACAGGAGGATCTTCTTTCGCAGGGGAAATCGCGTCAACTTCATCACAACCCGCAAGGTCTCAACCTTCACGTATTTCCGTTGTGCGGTCCTTCTTGCATGGCAAGCACTTTACAGGACGAGCAGTGGACGCGATTTCTAACTGTAGGAGGACCTCCTCTTCGCTAAACTATGCGGCTAAGTGGAAGGTTTTTCGTCATTGATGTAGGGATCATTCTGTTGATATTTTTGATCCCTCCATACCAGATATTGCAAACTTTCTAGTATACTTGTTTGACGAGATCAAACTGCAGCCTGTTACTATTAAGGGTTATAGGTCTATGTTATCTGATACCTATGCACACCATGATAGTTTACAAATTGGATCTTATGTCTCTTTATCTACGCTAGTCAGAAACTTCTCGATAAATAGACCCAGAACTCTTAGATTAATTCCTAAGTGGAATTTAGCTTGGGTTCTTCTTAAACTGAAGGAAAAGCCATTTGAGCCTCTTGGGACAGTAGATTTCAAATTCTTGTCTTATAAGACAGCTTTTCTCTTAGCTTTCTCTTCTGCTGGAAGAGTCAGTGAGCTTCATGCACTATCGGTGGACGATTCTCACTATCGTAGTGTCGGGAACACTATCACCTTCACTACTAATGTTAGATTTTTAGCTAAGAATCAGGCTCCTAATAAATATCCGGAACCTATTGTTATTAAGGCTCTGCCTGACCTTAAACACCAATAAATAAATAAATAAATTAAGGCTCTGCCGTCTTCAGACGGGCGTAGGCCTTTACTCTGTCCTGTTAGAGCTTTACGTATTTGTAAACAAAGATCTCAGTTTATCAGAAAGGGACGAAAACGCTTCTTTCTGTCTCTGATGCCTAATAGAAAGGACATTTCGGTCCATTCTATTGCTAGATGGATTCAATTAACTATCCGTACTGCTTATGATAATCTATCTTCTACTCAGCAGTCTGTGCTTAAGATCTCAGCTCATGAAGTAAGAGCTCTTTCTACATCTTGGGCTTACGCAAATAGTGTTGCTATTACAGATTTAATGAAGGCTGCTTATTGGTCTCAGCCATCCACATTCACAAATTTTTATCTCAGAAATATTGAGTCCATTTCTGGAGACCTGCATTGTTTAGGTCCGTTATCTGTTGCTCAGAATGTCATCCACTAAACAGTTGCAACTAGAGTTATGCAGGCTTTCTGTTCCGGCAGTGACTCCGTCCTGCTGCCCTCTTTGCTTTGGGCTATTTGACCCAGGGCAAGGGGAAGGGGGGGGGGGGGGGGGGGTGAGGGTGTTCCCTTAGGTCACCTGCTTTATAGTGAAAAGCAAGGGGATTCCTCCTCCGGAGCCAGTAATTCTGAGTCGTTACCGGGATGGTTTTAGTAATATTAATGCTAAAAATTCATTCATGTCATATTTTTAAAGTGTAGCTCGGTGTGAAGCATTTGTATATGTCAAGTGTCAAACGGGCGTTAATATACAATCCTCGGACACTTTTAAAAGAATATAAAGAGTCTCAATTCTCTGGACTAACTTTATTTATTGGCTTACTTTAAAAATAATTAGTATAAGGGGTTATACTGGATGTTAATAGAGAACATGAATGTTATTGTGCTCAATTATGAAGGGTGTTGTATCTTTCTAATTTATTATAAAATAAGAAAGATACATGTAAAGCCTAATACTCCTTTTCTCCTTGAGGGGTTGACTCTATTGATATAGTTGAGCTTATTGGATTTTCCTCTATGTCCTAGGCCCTCCAGCCTTTTTACTATTCAGCTATGTCTGGGTCATTGGTACAGTATAAAAATGTTAAAAAATTTATAGTAATTTATATATTTTTTATCCTTACCAATGACCCAGACGGGGATGGCCCTCCCAGGAGTTGGGAACTCATACCTCCCCGCTGAGTACATAGCGCTGACCAGGCACTGCTTGTAAGAATGATAATTGGCGCCAATTTCGGGACGTCCTTGACACTGCGCATGCGCAGTGAGGGCAAAGTATGGAGGACCTTCAGGACATAATTTCTTTTGGTTTTAGATGCAAATTTGGGGATTGGGGGGCAAAATTTTATGTTTGGCCCTAGAATTTTAAGAGTTAGCACCAGCTATGTCTGGGTCATTGGTAAGTATAAAAAATATATAAATTACTATAAATTTTTTAACATTTGGTATACAACATCTCGGGGAGGGGGGGGGGGGGGGTGGCAGATTCACGTTTGTTCAAATTGGGTCCCTGAGATGGTATTTGGGCTCTCTGTTGGAGCCCAGAGTTTAACTTGGTGCAATTTGAGGAAATTTCTTTTGAAATCTTCTTCTTCAGATCCACTAGTCAGAATCCTTTCATGTTTGGTATACAACGTCTGTAGGGGGGTCAGATTCAAGTTTGTTCAAATCGAGAGCCCAAATTTTAACTTGATGAAATTCTTCAGATCCACCGGTCAGCATGCTTTCATATTTGGTATAGACCATCTCTAGGAGAGTCATATTCAGGTTTGTTCAAATCGGGTCCCTGAGTTAGTATTTGGGATCTCTATTGGATCCCAAAGTTTTAACTTGGGTTCAATTTGAGGAAATTTCTTTAAAAATCTTCAGATCCACCAGTCAGAACCCTTTCAAATTTGGTATACATCATCTGTAGGGGGCCAGATTCAAGTTTGTTCAAATCGAGCCTCTGGGTTTATATTCGGGCTCCCTTTGGGAGCCCGAATTTTAGTGCAATATGAGGAAATTTCGTTTAAAATCTTCTTTAAATTTACAAATTCCAGTCAGAATCCTTTAACATTTGGTGTACATCATCTCTAGTGGGGTCAGATTCAGGTTTGTTCAAATCAGGTCTCTGGGTTGAAAATTTTGGGTCTGGTTTGGACCTAAATGCCCTTTTTTAGGCATTTTGTTCAATTTTGAGACAGGGAAAAAAAAAAAAATTTTAACCATAAAATTTTGGGTCCGGTTCTGACTTGGAAATTTTGGACCAAAATTTAGGGGAAAAAAAAAATTTTTTTTTTTGGCATTTAGTTCAATTTTGAGACGAAAAAAACACAAACATTTTAGCCTGAAAATTTTGGGTCCGGTTCGGACTGAAATTTTTGACCAAAATTCTTATGTGTTTTATTCAATTTTGAGACAAAAATTATTAGCTCATCTTGACAAAGTCAAGCTGAGCTAATCTCATCGCTCTCCATCCATCCGTCAACACCATGTTGTGGTCTTCTCCAAAACCACTGGGCCAATTCAAGTGAAAGTTTGTGAGTGATGGTCCCGAAGGGGCATGGCATTTTTATTCAACTCAACATTCCCAGCCCCATAGGGAGGGAGTGGTAGAAAATGCTCCAAAATATTTTTAAAATCTTCTCATGAACCAGTGTGTACAATGACTTGATATTAGCTATGGAGCTTCCTTTTGAGGTGTAGAATCAAGTTTGTTCAAACGAAATTCATGAAGCAATATTTAGCTTTGTAATGGGAGGGGTAAGATTTTTGGCCCCGCCCAAAATTTCTATTTTCTGAACCGATGGTCCTGTTTGAACCAAATTTGGTGGTATTATTGGGTCATACAGTACGTGCCAAGTGTATTACGTCTCAGTCACCCGCCCCCATGACGAGTGAAAATCACATTTTTCAGCCGGTGTCACACGGTGCTGATTTTTGGAGACCGTGGCGTGGCATGAAAAGGATTATGAAGATCAAATCTTTGTTCCATGAAAACAGTAGCTAATTAAATTTGAGTATACAAAGGATTTATACATGGGTATTGTTGTGACCCGGTGTTCAACCGTGACGCTTTGAGTATGTGCTTCTGTCAATTCTCAATTCACAAAATAATTCACACGTGGCTATTTTCTCTCGATATTTTGTCACATGAAGAAAAAAGAAATAAATTGCAAATGCTTCAAAACAAAGCGCTAACCCAGAGTCGATGTTTTCTTTCCCTGGTACGAAAACTGTGTACGCATTCTGTTTGTCTTACCCAGACTAACCTACCTAAATATTATTTATGCAGTTGGTAAGTTTACCCACCGAAAATTTATTTATTAAATCAACCTGGACTCTGGGTTCGACTCATATCTCAACTGCAGTTTTGAAATGTGATTCAGGCAGTGCGAGGGGGGGAAAAGTGCACCGTGAAGATTTTTTTTCTGTTTAAATCCCAACAATCTGTTGCCGTTACAAGGCAGAAACAGAAACAAAAGACAGGTGAGTTGGGAGTGAGTAGGTGCCGTTCCCTCGGCGAACTGTGAGTGTCCCTTATTTGCCCCACTGTCTTTCTTTTCGCCATTTTATGGTGGACCCTTTTCGTGTGAATGAACACTTCCATGTCTAGATCCTAAATAATAATAACTCTTTGTCTAAACATAAAATGTCAAGTAAAATCAATAGGCCCTATTTGAGGTGGCTCAGAAAAATGATCAAAGGGACGGGACCGTAATATCGGAGACACGTCAACATTTGACAACCTCGGGTAAAAGGTTATCTTAAAACGTCACATTTCACCCCCACCACCTGGGGGGGAGGGGGGGGGGGGGGGGTGAAAAGAAAAGATATTCATTGGCGGAAACCTTACCCTCGCCCTATCGGCGCCATTAATTTATTCACTAGCCCCACCCTCCATTCTCAACATCTCCATGGTCAATTTTCCGATCACTTTCCGATTTTGACACAAAATCCTCCCCTCCCCTCCACCCAATGAGGGATTTGACAAAAAAGCTTGTTGGACCATCAAGCGAATTTTCAGACAACAGGCCATATGGTAGGCTATCTATGAGCCGCCAGGTTGCTGGACACCTCTTTATAACAAATAAGTGTGCAAGCAAATTCTTTTATATGAGGTGGTCCCATTGTGAATCGCCTCGTAATGGCTGGACATACATGTAATGGGTTATTCCTACCCCTCCAATATTCTACATTGGTCATCACTGAGCTATATGTATTCCGTGGTTCTGATTAAACGGGTTTTCACGGTTCTGGTATAAGTTCATCTTTCTCTCTTCATCTCAAAACGTTTTTGGCTGCCAGAGTCTTATTGTCAAGCAGATCTGTTTTGAAGCAAAATTCGAACTAAACCGTCCATATCAATAGGCTATTAAGAATAACATAAGGTTTACACAATAATCGGTAGCTGTTTGATTAAACTTCTGATCATTAATCCTATTGTGGTGACTGTCTAATTAAAAAGGATTATTGCCACTGGTTTTATTTGCTGAACAAACTACTAGAATTATTTATTATAATTATATGTGCTAACTCTATAAGGTCCCCGTGGGAACCCCGGGAAGTAAGCAGCACTTGTTTACTGTGGTAAACCAGTTCCGCTTTACTAGTAAAATAGGACCCAGTCACCAATGCTTGGGGTGAAAGTCCTCTAAAATGGGCAACATGTTGATCAACGATTGACTAAACTTGACTTCATCTCCATGTTGTGTCACGATTAGCCATGGTGCATAAATATGTGACGTTAACCACCAACAACAAACAAACAAACTCTATAAGGATGTTGTGGTGTGACTTCTCTATCCATAATCGATTATTTGGGAAGAAGTGTCAAAATTATCAGCTGTCCGAATTCAGTGAACTATTTCTCGAGTTGAAGAAAAAAGCCTGATTCTAAATTTCATCTGTCTGTGTTTTCAAAGCAAGGCTGTTATCCATAATTTGCCAATAGTACACACTGAGTGGCTGGGAGGGGGGGGGGGGGGGGGGTATTGGTTGATTACTACAAAAACACTCATGTAGTGAAGTTTCTACTCACACACTGCTCAGGTTCTGTGAAAAAGCTTACAGCACACTGGAGACATACTTCAGTTTGAACGCCTCAAGAATTCGTTTCAAAGCCTCTAGACCTAAATACTAAGTTATATTACTTTAATTTAACTCGGCGGGGCGAACTGAGTGGAGCGAAAAGCATTCAGACAATGAAGTGGCCGACTTCTCATACACGTGTTGTTTGGAAGTTGTGAAAAAATAATGCCCTCGTATTTAAAAAACACTTTCTGGCGTGTCCTTTCATATGATATTGATGAATAAATAGTCAAAACATACGATCACTGTTTTTCTTTCATTCGAATGCGCATTTCTTTAACCATTTAACTCCGAAATGCATGTCTGATCAGAATATCGATTCACCCCAAACAGCCGACTTTGTGGTGAGAGAACCTCCAACCGTAAAATTGGCTTTTGACTGATTTGTGATGTTGTGTAAATAACTTCTGTTTGAAGTAATTTGGATATCACTGATGGACATGGCTGCCTTTTTATTTGTTTATTTTTTATTTCTATCGACACCCAAATGGGGGGGGGGGGGGGGGGGGGGGTCAATTCAGATACAATTTTTTTTGTCCAACCCCCACTTTTGAAAATGAAAGTAGTTTTCATCATTTAATTATTAGTTAACCCTTGGCTGCATTCAATGGTAGGTTAAACAGATAGATCTGTCATTAGCCCAAACATGTTCAACTGAAAAAAATCTTTTCTTTTCTTTTTTTTTGCATCAACTTAATTATTATAGCTCAGGTCGTCAGCTCTCGTTGAACCGAGCTCGTTCCATTTAAGAGTCTACAGACATGTTTTTTCCGGAAATCCTTTTTAAAAAATAATTGAATCTGCCTAGGGATCGGGTAATCATTTTCTGAATTGAAAAAAAAATTAAGCCTATATTTGATGTCATTTTCACTTTTAACCGAAACTCGGGGCAAAAGTAGGCCTGTATGGCTACATCAAACTGTATTGGAGGACTTTTTGTTGGGAGGGAGGGGGGGGGGGGGGGGAACTTATCCTGCTGAATCCTTCATGACATTCATTGATAGACCTTGAAATACTCTGTTTCTCTTAGCTATCAGGGATTTCTGAGTAAAAGTGCTCATCAATTTTACAGCCACAAACGCAAGATACCATAGGCTATATTTCCATAAAATAACAGGTCTATTCTTGTGCAAGTGTTGATCTGTTCACATCCATTTACATCTCCGCATACTTGTTTCAAATTTTTTACTTTTGTCGATTTGAAAAGGGGGGTTGGGGAATGGGGGTAAATTCGGTTCCTTTAAGTACATGTAGCCTACTCTGTGTTTTCTTTGGAACTATGGTTATGGATTTAATCCTTGTTCTTGTGTTTCCATTTCATCTGTAAAGTTAATTTTAATGTCACCGAACGTTTGATAAATTGGAACTTTTCGGATCCACGTAGGGTCAAATGTCAACATTGTGTCAGTCACGATATTTTTTATTTTTATTTCCAATTTCAATACTGCCTCAGTCTGAGTATTTTCATTCTGATCACACGTTAGAGGTTGAAAAATATCGCTTTTTTAAAAATCTTCTCAAGTTTTTTTTAAATGCTGACGAGACTCAAACGACCCACAAACTCTCTCAAAAGCCGATTTCTGAAACCTACAATATGATCAGAAATCTAGTTTACTTGTGTTTCCCACGGTGTTTGCAAATGGGCAACAATGGCGTCTGTCAGTGGAGGGAAGGGTGTCGGAAACAATATCCTCGTGTCTTTTAATTTTAAGTTTTAATTTTCAAGTTTGTTTTATCTCCGGCGGCACTTAAACAGTTACGGGAGCACATTGTTTTATTGGTAATCGAGACTTCCAGTGTAAAAAAAAGTCATTAATCTTTTTCACCCTTGAACGCGGTATGGACATGGTGATTTATTCATTCATAATTACACCATGTGACACGGTGTCTGCCGGTGATTTTTTTAAAAAACGACCACAGCGTTGGGTGTTAGTACTTGACTCATACAAAAAAAAAAATTCCTGCATCCCCATGGGAACCCTGGGAGCTAAAAATAGAAATATTTTCCAACACCCATATTTCCCAAACCACACGGAACAGAGAGCTGTTATTTGGTATGAAGTATCCTTAGGACCAGTAGAATTGAATGGTAAAAAAAAATTGCCATCGGTTATGTTAGGGTGTTCTGTAATGGGCATCGAAATAATGCTGAGTAAGCATATTTGCAAAAATTTCAAAAAATCTTTTCTTCAGTACCAATCATCAGAATCTTTTGATATTCGATATACAGCATTCATAGGGGGGTCAGATACAATTTGTTAAAGCCCATTGGTTCATATTTGGGCTCCATACAAAAGCCCAGATTTTTAACATTGGATAATATGGGGAATATTCTTTAAAAATCTTCTTAAGAACCACCAGTCAGAATCTTATGTTTGATATCCATCATTGTTATAAGGGTCAGATTCAAGATTGTTCAAACCAAGTCCCTAGGTTAATATTCCTATGGAAGCCCAAATTTTAACTTTGTTCAATATGGGGGGTAATTTTTATATGCCCATTTTGAAAA
Organism: Pictodentalium vernedei; assembly: GCA_031216915.1. Classification (NCBI taxonomy): domain Eukaryota; kingdom Metazoa; phylum Mollusca; class Scaphopoda; order Dentaliida; family Dentaliidae; genus Pictodentalium; species Pictodentalium vernedei. Next base: position 148,789,665 of record CM062288.1, read on the forward strand.
AACGGGAGTATTATCTTATGGCATTGTCTGTCTGTCTGTCTATCTGTCTGCTACATTGTTCAAACTTTGCACACATGTTGATCAGTAATTGCTGTTGTGCATGTGACAAGAACCCTGGGAAGTGTTACAGTTCTTGTTTACTGCAGTAAACAAATTGTGCTTTACTGCCAAAATAAGACCTGAAACCAATGCCTGGGTTGGAAGTCATCTAAAGTGGGCAGCATAGGTATCAAGCGACTGGTAGTGTTCAACCAATTACCCAAAATGGCCACTGACCGATCACTGGTTATTTGAGCTCACAATCGGCTGATTCCATTGTCAATTCCGATTGTAATACCATGCTCCACTAGACAAGTCGAGGCTCGCAAAGAACTACATTAAATTGAACAGATTTTACAGTGTTTACAGTCCGTTCACTACTAGATAAGTCGAGTCACGAAAGAACTACATTAAATTGAACATATTTCACAGTGTTGAACTCTGTTGACTCAGGTCCATTAAAATTACCAGTTGCGCACACTTGGGCAGTCAACATGGCACTCAGAGCCACGTTTACTACCCAAGTGCGTGCAACTGCTAATTTTGACCTGAGTCAATGGAGTGTAACTGTCACTTTTCCAATATGAACTGGCGATTGCTGTAAGTATGCTCAATTGTAAGCTTTACATGTCATTGAACTTGTATATCCCATTAAGGGGCATCTAGAGAGATTAAGAATACAGATTCTGGTGGTTTTTCAACTTTATTGAATGGTATCATTGGCATCATTTTACATTAACAATTGAACAATTGCAGAAGATGATAAAATGCTGTTTATGAATCATCACAAAATGCTTGGCAACAATCGGTTGAACCGGGAGCTGTTGTCATCTGATTGCCCACAATTCAGCCGATTGGGTTGTCCAATTCCGATCATCAGTTGAAGACTAGCGATTGGTTAAACTTGATTTCAAACCCATATTGCGGTCACGATGTAGCATAAGATGCTGAAAATTACCTTAAAACACCAATAAATAAATTATTTTAGGTATGTAGGTATCTATGTCTGTGGGAACCAAAACCTTGCAACATCATCCCTGCCCATTGCAATGTTCAAGAGTTATTGGACTTGGAATGTTTGTGAGCAAGTCTTTGATGCTTGTAGGTTTCACTGTTGGATGTAGGAGAGTTATCTCATATGCTGATTTGTTGGATTCTTCTTTTCTTTTTTGCTTTCATTCTTTGAAAACTTTCCACGAGATGTTTCCATGAATTGTTTTCGGGATCATTCTCAGAAATGATGAAATAATATCAGATTATGAATGTTTGGCAATATGTTCGATCAGATTTTTTCTTTTTTTATGTTTTCATTGTAAATTTTATTGAATCTTCAGAATTTTAATTTTTTACAGTAATATTGATTTAATAATTACTCATTACAAGTCTCTTTTATCTCATTTCCATATGAACAGTTTTCAATTTCACTGATCATAGAGTAAATTCCTGTCAGTTTTTTTTAAGAATTACTCTGACAGACACTGAATTAATTCCCCATGTTCATAGACCTCATTACATCAAATGTAGGCATTTAATGTGTTACATGTTCATGGACAGAGCTCTGTTGAAAAGATATAAACAAATAAATGCTTACTTTATCACAAGAATACAGGAAAATAACCACTGTCCTGTTTGAATACTCCCATTAATTTAATATTTTTCAGTGGCAAAGTGGCTGTTGAATTCAACGGGCTCCCATGTACCAGTAATTTTCAAAATTTATACAGTGTTCCTTTTTGTTATAAATCTCCTTTCATACTATTTGCTTCAGGAGGTACTTCCATCACCAACAAGAGTGCCAAGACTTACAAATCATGTTAAGTCCGCTGACGAGATAACAGATGAAGACTTAGAAATGGTTGCTGTTTATGTCAGTGATAAAAGTTATGATAGTGTTTATGTGAGTATGGTTTGCTGATAGAGAAGTACAGTGTCAGACATGTCCATTAATTGTTTATTTTCATATTTGTTTATTTTTTTTGAAGATTAGATTAATTGTGAAGCAAAGTCTTTTTGGACAGAGTAGCAGGCTAAAATTTTGTGATGAGGAATTTCAGCAATTCTTCTGTCCACCATATTCAACTGTGACCATAAGAGACTGTTCCTTTACACACACCCTCCCATTAGGACTGCAACGATTAATCGTGAAACGAATGTATCGCGATTCATTCTCTGACGATATGTATCACGATTTGCATGCATTGTATCATGATACACGTGGATGCAAAATTTCATGAATTTCTTTTGTTAATGACACTTCAAAAATTGCCTCATTGTTGACTATTCATATCCATTATATGTAGTTTTCCTTTGAAATCGGGATTGTAGAAGTCTTTACAATTTACATTGCTCTTTGGTATTTGTTAGCATTGAATAGCACAAACCATAAACCTCGCGCTTGAACCTTTATATACTGTGATCCAACAAATCACAAATTCCAAGAAAACGGAAGAGTGTGTCACGATGTGTTGTTAAGAAGTTTGATAAATCTAATTTCATTGAAATGAAGCTGCTTGGCCCAAAACTGTATGATGATTTGTTACTCGGCCATTGTGTGGGTGGATATTAGACTTTTCCCTCTACTTACTAGCCCAGTAGAAAGGTGAGGACTCAAGCAGCTAATCTGCAGTTATGGACCACCAGGTGACCCGGTGGTCCATAACTGCAGATTTGCTTCTTGTGTCCTTACTTTTTGATGATTGACGAGTGTATCGTGATACGTATCGAATTGTGGGGATCATATCGTGATATGCATCGTATTGTGAGGACACGTATCGTTGCAGCCCTACCTCCCATTGTGTTCAGCTAGATCTTTTAGCCATCAACTCACTGCCTATTAAAGGAACATTCAAATTTCTCATCCTGAAAGAACTTGTTGGTCAGAGCTGGACAAGCTCTATCAAATTGAAGCCTTAAGTGTTCCATCCAACATTGTCACTTCATAGCAGTTGCCCTTATAAAACGTCTCCTGGTAATGATGAATGTACTCTCGACAGTATATTCTAGTGAAGTCTTGGCTGCTTTTATATGCAGCCAAGACTTGAATACAAATAACTTACATGTCTTCAGATTTACCGTTTACGATTTGCAAAAATTTGGGCCTTAATCATGGATACTCTTATTATTTCTGACATTTAAGTCAGAATAGGTTTATTATGAAATGTGCCATAAGACAGGTAAGGCTAAAACACAGGGAAAATATATGACCGTCCATAGATAACTGGAGCAGGAACTGATAAAGGGTTTTCTTGATCGCTTAATCACATGGATTAACCTTGGTTATACAATTAATCCTTTTCCCTAATAGGTAGCTGAGTAATTGCCATACCATTGATGATTTACAGCATTAACCCTTTACCCAACATAATGGCCAAAATGGCCACCACGAAATACAAAAATCTCCATTAAAATGTTATGTTTTCAATTTTTGCCTCAAAAATGGCTTATGACACCTCATTGGAACGAGCTCATTGAGTATGTAGTGCTGGCCATTTTGGCCATTATGTTGGGTAAAAGGTTTTAGTAATTCAAGAATTTATTTTGCAAGTATCATCTTCTATCTGCATTGGATAAAGGATTAGGAATGACCATTTCCAGCTATTGATACAGAATAATGATCATGCAAGTGAACAAGTATGTCATCACGTAACTTGCATGCTTTACTCTGTCTCATAGAATTGATGTGAGTTAGTGTGACAATGTTTACCTATTTTTGTAGCAAGTTTGTTCCTTTGTTAACACAAAAATACAGTAGTTCAAAAGTAATGGTTACTCAATCAATTACTTTTTTGATCGATCAAGACATCGATCATTGGCTAATCGATTAATTTGTTAACTCTTTCAGTTCTATAGACAACTCTGTCAATCAAACCATCTTTCTACATTTAAATATCAATCAGGTTGTAAGTTTCATATCGCCCTATGCTGATAACACTTTATCTGTATCATGCATGAATAGGTTTGTGGCAGGATGTGTATTTTGTTTTTCACCATGTAATACTTTTTATGTGTACTCATACTATGTATGGTACACATAATGCCGGCATCTGTGGTGGCCATCTGTCGTTCGTCCATCCTTTATCTGTTCGTCTGTCCATCTGTCCGTCCAGTGTCCGTATCCACTTCTTTGGCATTCGATAACTTGAAAATTATTGCTTGGATTGTCAAGTTACTTTATATTTGTGTTCAGGTTACTGATGTGCCGAGCTGTATAGTTTTTGGTGTAAATCTGATAATTCGATCCTGAGATATTAACTCTTTATCCTTCAAATTGAGAATTCTTCCAATCCCTTTGGTGTGAGATAACTCAAAAAATATCAATCCAATTGTCATGTAACTTTATATATATCTTCAGGTTACGGATGTTCCGACCTGTATAGTTTTTGGTGTAAATCTGTTGTTTTGATCCTAAGATATTAACCCTTTATCCTTCAAATTGAAAATTCCTCCAATCCCTTTGGCATTCAATAACTTGAAAAATATTGCTTGGATTGTCAAGTTACTTTATATTTGTGTTCAGGTTACTGATGTGCCGAGCTGTATAGTTTTTGGTGTAAATCTGATAATTTGATCCTGAGATATTAACCCTTTATCCTTCAAATTGAAAATTCCTCCAATCCCTTTGGCATGAGATAACTCAAAAAATATCAATCCGATTGTCATGTTACTTCATATATGTGTTCAGGTTACTGATGTGCCGAGCTGTATAGTTTTTGGTGTAAATCTGATAATTTGAACCTGTGATATTAACCGTTTATCCTTCAAATTGAGAACTCCTCCAATCCATTTCTTCGGCAAATTTTAAGATTTTTTAGCTCAACTTTGACGAAGTCAAATTTGAGCTATTGTCATGGCCCGTCGTCCATCTGTCCGTCCGTCCGTCCGTCCGTCTGTCCGTACGTCAACAATTGGCTATGGCTCGGGCTAGAGGTCGTATTTATGAACCGATCTTTACGAAACTTCTTGTGTACCTTTGTTATGACCCTGGGACGGGAACGATTGTTTTTAGGTGTGGTCCGAAATTCAAGATGGCTGCCAGCGGCCATTTTGTACCGATGATGCAAAAATCAGTTTTTTGTACAGAACTTCTGTATGAAAGTTCTGATTTGAATAAAGTTTTGTATAAATGTTTAGTACCATGGGATACATCACATATAATACGGGTTTTTTTCTCGTGCTTAAATTAAGCAAATTAGACTGACTTTGATTTATTTAGTGTTACTTTCAGAGCTGGAAGTGCCAAGCTGCTATGGCTCGGGCTAGAGGCCGTATTTATGAACCGATCTTTACGAAACTTCTTGGGTACCTTTGTTATGACCGTGGGACGAGAACGAGTGTTTTTGGGTGCGGTCCGAAATTCAAGATGGCTGCCAGCCGCCATTTTGTACCGATGATGCAGAAATCTGTTTTTTGTACAGAACTTCCATATGAAAGCTCTGATTTGAATAATTTTTTGTATGAATATTTAGTACCATGGGATACATCACATATAATACGAGTTTTTTTCTCGTGCGTAAATTGTGCAAATTAGACTAATTTTGATGTTTTTGGTGTTACTTTCAGCACTGTAAGTGCAAATGCCAATACGGCTCGGGCTAGAGGCCGTATTTATGAACCGATCTTTACGAAACTTCTTGGGTACCTTTGGTATCTCCGTGGGACGAGAACGAGTGTTTTTTGGTCCGGTCCGAAATTCAAGATGGCCGATGGCAGCCATTTTGTACAAAATTAGGTGCAATCAGATTTTTGCACAGAACTTCCATATGAAAGTGCTGATTTGAATAATTTTTTGTGTGAATGTTTAGTACCATGGAATACATCACATATAATACGGGTTTTTTTCTCGTGCAGAAATTATGCAAATTAGATGAACTTTGATTTTTTCAGTGCGACTTTCACACAGTAAGTACACATGTCAATATGGCTCAGACTAGAGTCTGTATTTATGAACTCATCTTCACGAAATGTCTTGGGTACCTTTGTTATCACCTTGGGACGAGAACGAGTGTTTCTGGTTACGGTCTAAAATTCAAGATGGCTGCCAGTGGCCATTTTGTACCGAAATTAGGTCTAATCAGTTTTTTTTACACAACTTCTATACAGCTCAGACTAGAGGCCATATTTATGAACCAATCTTTACGAAACTTCTTGGGTACCTTTGTTATCACCGTGGGATGAGAGCGAGTGTTTTTGGGTGTGGTCCGAAATTCAAGATGGCCACCAGCAGCCATTTTGTACCAAAATTAGTGCAATCAGTCTTTTGTACAGAACTTCTGTATGAAAGTTCTGATTTGAATAAATTTTTGTATGAATGTTTAGTAAAATGGAATACATCACATATTGTAAGGTTTTTTTTTTCATGCAGAAATTATGCAAATTAGATGAACTTTGATTTATTCAGTGCTACTTAAACAATGTGAGCACACATGTCAATATGGCTCAGGGTAGAGGCTGTATTTATGAACCGATCTTCACAAAACTTCTTGGGTACCTTTGTTATCACCTTGGGACGAGAATGAGTGTTTCTGGGTCCTGTCCAAAATTCAAGATGGCTACCAGTGGCCATTTTGTACCAAAATTAGGTCCAATCAGTTTTTTGTCACAAGTTCTATAAAGCTCGTATTTATGAATTGATCTTCACAAAACTTCTTGGGTACCTTTGTTTTCACCTTGGGACAGGAACAAGTGTGTTTTGGGATGCCTTTGTTATCACTGTGCTATGAGAACAACTATTTTGGGGTTCAGTCAGACCCACTCTGGGACTCAAAGTTTTCTTTTCTAGTTTAGCATCTGTCTGTTACCCACCTTTACAATACTTTACCTTTTCCATTTGTTACAGGCAACAGTCAGTATTTATGTACAGACCGTTACAATACTTTATATGTACCTTTGTTATCAGGTCATTACCTAGATGTTTGTCATTGCTGTGTCACATACTACACATGCATGTCTTTGTCTTGACAAGTTGAGCTACAGTGTCATTGACACTTTCATTTTCTTCACAGGGAACAACATGCCATCAGTGTCGACAAAAAACAAATGACTTCAAAACAATTTGTAGAGCAGAAAACTGTTACGGAGTTCGAGGGCAGGTAAGATGAAGTGTTAGATGATATATCAATATATGTAGGAGTATGTTTCCTTAGGCCTTTCAGGCTTCTGGAATACAAGAGAATACGGGTGATATTCCAGGCATGCACAGACAACACAGTTTATTAAGCATGTCATTTTTTGTTGACTTTTGTCATTCTGGATTATTGCAAATCATTACATGCATCCTTCCTATAGGAGAAGAGTTTGGGAAGGTTCTGCTTCCGGAACTACTTTGATTCAGTTTCTGGAATATTCCACCTGTCTTGAGAGACCACCCTTTTTTCCATGAAAAAATGTTCTCTCAAAACAGGTGGTCTCTCATGACCGCTCCATTTTTGAGTAAAACAACTCAATGGTATAAAGTAACAGCAGTCTCTCAAGACAGGTGGTCTCTCACGACAGTGTCTCTCAAAGACAGGTTTTACTGTACCATAAGACTTTTACAATTCTATTTTCCAGAATTGTATTTATTACAAGTGAATATAAAGGATGGAAATGAACCATTAGTATTTTTAGCTCAACTTGACAAAGTCAAGCTGAGCTATTGCCATCACTTCTTGTCCGTCGGCGTACGTACGTACGTATGTTAGTACGTTAGTATGTTAGTATGTTAATACGTACATCCACAATTTCCTTTGGCACACCTCACAGGTCGCATTTATGATCAGATTACTTTGAAACTTGGTATGCTTGTTTGGGGTGACCTCTAGATAGGAGCTATCGATTTTCTTCATTTTCCGTCAAAAAATGTTGCCGCTGCCAACGTTCTTAGAACTTAGTTTAGTCAAACCACAATATTTCCCTTTGGCACACCCTACAGGGCACATTTGTGATTTGATTGCTTTGAAACCTGGTATGCTTATTTAGGGTGACCTCTAGATGGGAGCTATCAATTTTCTTCAATTTCTGGCAAAAAATGTTGCCGCGGCCAACGTTATTAGAACTTAGTTTAGTCAGAAGACTCAATATTTCCCTTTGGCACACCCTACAGGGTACATTTATGATCGGATTGCTTTGAAACCTGGCATGCTTGTTTGGGGTGACCTCTAGATGGGAGCTATCGATTTTCTTCAATTTCCATCAAAAAATGTTGCCGCAGCCAACATTCTTAGAACTTAGTTTAGTCAGACCACAATATTTCCCTTTGGCTCACCCTACAGGGCACATTTATGATTAGATTGCTTTGAAACCTGGTATGCTTATTTACGGTGACCTCTAGATGGGAGCTATCGATTTTCTTCCATTTCCGTCAAAAAATGTTGCCACGGCCAACGTTCTTAGAATTTAGTCTAGTCAGACCACAATATTTCCCTTTTGTACACCCTACAGGGCTCATTTATGATCGGATTGCTTTGAAACCTGGCATGCTTGTTTGGGGAGGCCTCTAGATGTGAGCTATCGATTTTCTTCGGTTTCTGTCAAAAAATGTTGCCACTGGCAAAAAAAATGACATTGGTACCAATGATCTTCAATTTTGCCATTTCATTTATAACTTACCAAGTTCAAGTTTGTCAAGTTGAGCTACAGTGTCATTGACACTTTCATCAAAGATGTGGTAATTTGCCCATTGGCAGAGTTGGTTTCTGCCCTCTAACTAAACTCCTGCTTGACAGATTGAAACCAAACTTGGCAGTGGGTTAGGTACAATGAGAGGAAGAACCCTATTTATTTTGATGTCATTGTGCCAAAGGTCAAGATCACTCTGACCTTGAACTTCAACATTTACCAGAGATGGCTTCTCTAATTGAAATTTCGCTTGCTCAATTGGTACTAAACTTGGCTTATGGATCGATACTAAACTTGGCTTATGGGTTGAGCATGATGAAGGAAGAACTTTATTAGTCCCCTACCAGCATCACCCGGAGGGGACTATAGATTCGCACTCTGTCCATCCGTCAGTCTGTCAGTCACACTTTAGTTTTCTAGACTTTTTTGGAAATGCTTCAACCGAATGTTTTCATTTTTGGTAACCTACTATAGAACGATGACTTACAGATCAAGTTTGAGTTTCATGCTGATTGCATTATTCTTGTGTGAGTTATGGCCCTTGGAAATATGGAAAAGCACCAAAATATCAGTATTTTTATACTGTACCAATGACCCAGACTTAGCTGGTGCTAAACTCTTTAATTCAGGACCAAACACAAATTTTGTCCCCCCCCCCCCCCCCCCCCCCCCCCAATCCCCCAAATTTGCATCAAAAACCGAAAATTACATGTCCTATATTGTCCTCCATACATTTACTCCTCTGCGCAAGCGCAGTGTCAAGGAGGTCTCGAAATTGGCGCCAATTATCATTCTTTGTTTGGCCCTCAAAACAGTTACACTTCACTGTTATTTGTGCTTCCAAATCTCAGTTTTTATGATGCCAGACACATTTTGATGAGAGAAATGGTGGAAATAAAGAGGAAATATAAGGAGGAGAGGAAAAAATAGGGCAAGAAAATGTTCAGGGCTATAACTTATAATTATTTTATGAAATTATTTCATGTTGCCTATTTTCAAGGCATGGCCCTGTTGTTGTCATTCTTGCTATGAATGTACCATTGTTTGATCAGTGTTTCCTCTCTACCTTCCTTATTCACTCTAGCTATTCTTCCATGTTTTGGCTTATATTTTGTAATGTTTATTACTAAAATTTCTTGGAAGTTTTGGCTTGGTCACAGAATTTTTTCTGTTTTTTCCCCATATTTACGTCCTCACCCTAGGGGTGCTTAGGCATTTTGGTCTGCATCTACCATCTGATGTTCTACAGTTTCTTCTCTGGAAGCCTCTGTTTTGCATCAGATAGTGTTTTAAATTGGTAACTGATTTCGGGCCAAGTTTTTTCAGTGCCTGGAGTCATGTTTCCGGTTTGTTGATACTTTTGCTTAGATTGACAACAGTTACTTCAGATAGTGATTACTTGTCTTCTGCATCACTTATTTCATAGCAAGATACATTAATATTGTCTGTAAGTGTTACATTAATTTATTCAAAATGAATTTAAATTTTTGTCCACACTTAGGCTTTTTTGGGATCCATTGGGCTCAGGGTTCCCATTTTCAAATCATTATTTCGTAATGATTATAATGGATTGTTTTATTATGTATCTTTATTTTCAAGGATTAGTGCGAGTATTATGATTGTTTACCTCTTTTCACAATGAATGATTATTGTTCAAATTGTAATAGGAGGAAATCTTCCTCTGATTCTCATGATCTCTGTATTAATTGTACTCTCTGTACTCGCACGGATCTTTGTTCTGTGTGTTTCAAATGGGATGGCAAACGTTGGTAACGTGTGTCACGGTATGTTGTTACTGGAGAGAGGGCCATGCCGGTCCTCTCTCCGCAGAGTCACTCTAGTCTTTCACTCTCTTTTTCAGAGGAACAAGAACAGTGTGATATTTCCGTGATGTCATCCAGAAGTGTGCCTCCGTCGTCACAAACAAGCGAAGAGCTAGCGGCAAAAGTGCTCATGGAGATCTGTCAATTACCCGGAAGGAGTTCGAAGAGGTTGACATCCACTAGCTCGCCCGGTGTCGCGTCCATTCACCGAATGGGTCAGCACCCGGGTTCGTCCGTTGCGGTCCAGGAGAGAGAGTCGGGTGTTGCGAGCACTATAAAACTTCCACGTGCATAACCAGCAACGACGGAATGGAGGATGGATCGAAGGAAGCCTGATTGTCCGGTTTTTAGCTTGTCCAGCTCGGCACGAGCTTCAAGCGAGAGAGGTCCCTCTCTCTTACAGCAGCATCTGGGACCAGATGTTGTTGTTTGTAGTGTTTCGCAGTCGGAGCATACTTCCGCCGCTCGGGACGCTCCGGTATATAGGCAGTCCAGCGAGGCTACGTATAGGGCTTCCTCATCCTCACGGCAGCACACACGACCGCACCTTGGCTACGTGACCAGTGATAAACAGTCAGCTTCGCCAACCAGGTCACGCCATCTGGTAGCCAGGGATACGAGGCCTTCTTCATCCGGACGTTCGCATAAAAGATGTATGCAGGATGCAACGTCCAGGGAGCTTCCGGCGGCTAAATCCAGTAAGACCGCTGCTCCCCAGGCCGTAACGGACGTGCTGTCACAGATAGAAAAAATCATCCCAGCAACTGGCAGAGCCTCTGTCGGAACATGAAGTTTCAGACGAAGTTGGGTCGGTATGTTCCGCCGCTGGATCAGATATTTCCCTTTCGGAACAACATAAAATAACCGTAGACTTCATCCGGCATTACCTTCCAGAAGTTGTTCCGCCGGACCAAAATGCTGCGCAGCCGGATAGGAGGGTGATAGCGCCATTGGACACCAACTTTTTTAATCGGTTTAGGGACATTGTCCCGGAATTTCTGTCACAGTCCAGGAATGTCTCCCGGATATTTGAATTATTAGATGACGCTATTGACAAACTTGCCAACAAGATGGGCAGGTCAGCCTTCCTACTGGCATCTGCTCTACAACTGCCTTTCATCAATCAAAGGAATAAATTTGATACGGCAGGTCAGGGCATCCAGAGAGTTCCTCTGCGTTTAGACGACCAGGCTGAACACCTTGATATATCCATGCCGTCGTCTATGTCACTTCCTCCGTCAACGATGGAAACGACAATATTGTTGAACAGAGCTAGTTTAGACACTCTTTCATATGCAGATCACCTTACTAGAGCGTTGTCATTACGCTTTGAAGGACCAGAATTCCAAGATGCACAGACGTCCTTAAGAGTTCTGTCCAGGGCCATAGCTTTTTCCATGTATAACTCCGCCCTTTCAGTGGCGAATCTGGAGTCGGCTAGACGTGACGCGGCCCTAGCTACTTCCACACGCGTGGACAGTAAGGTGAAAAACTCTCTCAGAGTCACTCCGGTCTCCGGAGAGTTTCTCTTCAGCAGCAAGCTTTCTGCAATATATGATAAATTAACTAAGAAAGCTTCAGACTCTCTGCTATTTAAGTCTGCTTCCAAGAAGTCGGAACCAGAAGAGAAGAGTAGGCCAGGCACTTCTGGGATGAGTTCGTCCAAGGGAAGTTCCTATAGAGGTTCCTATGCGTCCTCTAGGTCTTACTCTAGAGACCGTCAGAGTAGCGACTCGAGTAGGGGCCATTACGCTGGCCGAAATAACCAGTCAGATGCCCCTAGGCCGACGGGCGAGGTGTGGGTCGCGGAGAACGTAGTTTCTCCTCCCGCAAGCCTCGCAGATCCAGGAGGTGATGGTTTAGACCTCTGCCGTGTTCCGGTGGCTGGAAGACTGTTGAGTTTCTCAAGCAACTGGGAATCAATTACGGAGGACCCTTGGGTTCGAGGGGTTATTTCGGAAGGACTGAAACTGTCCTTCAAAGGCAAACCTCCGTTAACTCGAAGTCCAAGATGGACTCGGCTTCCGTCAAATTTTCAGAAAAGAACGTCACTTCTATCAGAAGTCCAGTCTCTTTTAAAGAAGAACGCGATAGGTCGTAGAAAACCAGGAATCTCCAGGTTTCTGCTGCCATCTCTTCCTGGTTCTGAAACCCGACGGCTCGTTCCGTCCAGTGATCCATTTAAGCTGGATAAACAAGCTGATCGTGGCTCCAAAGTTTTATATGGAGACCATTCGATCGGTCAGATCGAGCATTTGAGTGAACGACTATGCTGCGAGCATAGACCTCAAGGATGCGTACTTTCACGTCATGGTACATCCGGCGTTCAGAAAGTATCTTTGCTTCACTGTCCTAGATGTTGTTTATCAGTTCCGAGCGATGTGCTTTGGTCTGAATCGAGCACCCTGGGCTTTCACTCGAGTAATGAACTCGGTAATGACTTATTTCCGAGCTCATTCGTCTGCGGTAACGTCTGCTTACCTGGACGATATTCTTCAGAGATACGGCAACGAGTTAACGCTTCAGAACGATATGCAGAATATGCTCCTATTGCTCCGACGTCTCGGTTTCATAGCAAACAAAGAGAAGTCGGATCTGGTGCCGTCCAAGTCATTCACCCACCTGGGGATGAGCTTCGAGACGCACAACAATCTCATTCGTCTGCCGTTAACCAGAGCGAAATTAGTCAGTTGTTACGCTCGCTATTGTCTTCACTCCGACTTAGTTACAGCGAGAGAATTCATGAGACTAATAGGTCTGTGTGGACCTGCCGCGGATCTCATTCCAGTGGGGCGGCTACGCACTCGTCCATTCCAGGTCTATCTGACTCAGAATTGGAGAGTGAAGATTCATTCGCTCAAGACGGACATCCTCTTGTCAAGCCAAGTGAAACGAGAGATTCAGACTTGGGCAGACATATAGTGGTTAACTCGGGGAGTTCCACTGCAATTGCCAGATCCGAGTTTTACGATTATGACAGATGCCAGTCAAACAGGTTGGGGCGCGACACTGAGCCCATCGGATTTGAAGTGCCAGGGTCTTTGGGATCCGCAGTTTTTAAGCAAGCACATCAACATCAAAGAGATGTCGATTTGGCTTGCTCTACGTCATTGGATAGACGTTATTCAGAATGCACACGCACAAATTCTGTCCGACAATACGACAGTAGTTGCGTATATTCGGAACCAAGGTGGCACTCATTCCATTCCGTTGCTCAATCTAACGGAAAGAATTCTTCTGTTTGTACTAGAACATCAGATTCTTCTCTCGGTCCGTCATATTAAAATAAAACAATGGCAATTTCTTTTAATAACAACACTTTACAACACATAATGCCTCACACCTGTTTCTAGTAGAGTGTCATCTACTTATTGAACCCTTCTCCTTGTGATCAAAGTATGAGTTTAACATGTCTATGCACATCTCAAGAGAGACACCAAACATATTTCATCTCCAAAAGTGTAGAAGATCAGGGCTTATGTTTCTACGAGAATCGATTCACGCAAAGATTTGTGCAACAAAACCCACTGAGAATCCATGTAGATAAATGCTGCACCTCTGCTAGGATTCGTGTGAAAAGAATTGAGTCAAGTTAACCCATTACCTAACATAGCAGAAGCAAATTAACCACTGCAAAGGTAGCATGACTTGAAATATCCTGACACTTTGTCAGTAAAATTGTACAAATATGGCTGTCATTGGAATTAGCTTGATGAGCTTCCAATGACATCCATATTCGTAAGATTTTATTGGTAAATATTGTTTTAAAAATTATCAAATTAAGTTTTCAAAATTAAAAAGCTGTGTTGGGTAAAGGATTAAGGTGTTATCAGTATACAATAGGGGTTCAACCATGGTGGCCTCATGGGATCCTGGTATATGAATAGCAGGTATGGATTTTCGCAAACCATTTTTGCGAGAATTCAAATGGATTCTCCCAAATTTAGATGAAATATAAGTCCTGAAGATCATAGGAGTGGTAAATCGCCTGCCACAGTCATTGACGCTAGGAGCCCAAACAACTTATTAATGTGCTTGTGCATTATTGCATAAAGCCTTCTGACCTACTTCAGATTAGTATAGATTCCATTTTGAATACTTTAGTTATACATAAGGGGTGTGATTTGTTGGGGTAGGGGATCATTTTGCCATTTACTAAAAGTTTTGATATATGCCTATTTCTATATTTTCCAGTTCTGTGGTCCATGTCTCAGAAATCGATACGGTGAAGATGCCAGAGAAGCGCTAAAAAATCCAGTAAGTTATCTCAGTCCTTTGTCTTTCGGCTTAATAAAAGAATTTTACAAAAACATATCCTTCTTCACCCTTTGAACACAAATAGTTTCATCCATGTCCTATATCATTCAGTGAGTGAACAAGGCACCATCTGCAATGCAGTGCAATATGGGGGGCAAAACTTATTAGATTCCTGTTTCCAGGCCTTGAAAAGTTGTGGAAACTGCTCATTTATCTTTTAAGGTTTTGGAAAAGTCATGAAATTTAATGTTCTAGCTACTTAGAGTACATTTGCCATTGTTTGTTCTCATAAATCAGTCCTGATTATTATCCCCCAGTCTCCTAGAAAATTTGGGGGGTATACTGGATTATTTGTCTGGCCATCTGTCCATCCCTCCATCCATCCGTCAGATGCAATATCTTACCAGTGAGTGGATAGACTTCAGTGTAATTTGGGATCCTAATGAGAAGTTGCCCCTGCACGTTATAAAAGGGTTGCCTTCATTTTTTCAACAGAGTTAACAGTCCTTACTTTGTTTTTATTTCATTTATGCTTCATTAGTCCAGCACTGCAGTGGGGGAATAATTGCCTTCTTGTTTAATTATTATCAACTTTTTAAAGTCGGATATGCGAAATTACCAAGCCATCCATATCTTATGTGAAATTAGTGCCCATTTCCAAACTATAGTTTACCTTTGTATTGCTTGAACAAGTATTTCAGATTCAATCAAATTGGTTGATAGTTCACATGCGCTCTGCAATTGAAATTTACCATTATTCGAAGTTAGTAGACTGGTAATTTGTTACAAATTTGTAAATGAACAAATACTTTTGAAAATGTTAATCACTTGAGAAAAATTGATGATGGGAAATGACATAAGGTTATGCAAACTTCATAAAGGTGTTAAGGAGAAATTCAGATGGGAGTTAATGCAAAAGAGGGTTATTTGACAATGTTAGATAAAACGGTTGTTGAAAGAAAACATGGAAACTTTGTTCATAAAATGGTGGTTCCAACAATCAAACTGAAATAAGAGAATCGTTTAAAAAAGTTCTTTCCTGGTAGGATTCCTCCAGAAATATTTGCAAATTTTGAATGTCTCTGAGGGCAATCAAGTGGTGTCCTGAACACTTTTTCATACTTTTATAAAAATATAAACATACAAATTTATTTCATAAATAATTTATTTCATCTTCCCATGGGAACCTTGGGAAGTGAAGCAGTGCTTGTTTACTGTGGTAAACAAGCTGTGTTTTCCTGGTAACATATAACCCAGTCACCACTGCTTGGGAAGTCCTCTAAAATGGGCAACATGGGTATAAACGGTTGACTGAACTTGGCTTTATCTCCATGTTGTGGTCATGATTAGCCATTGTGTGGAAATATGTGACCTTAAACACAAATAAATAAACAAATAAATTTATTTATTTCACCACTAGATGCACTCAGAGTCACTCAGAAATGCAAAACGTTTCTAGGGTAGACCCGCATGGCATCCCCGATGAGAGGAGTTAACCCCTCTCATGTTTTTTCGTGCTCAGGCATTCAGCGCTTGTTAAGAGCATCCGGGTCTTGGTAATAAGATAGTAATTGACAAACAGAGTTTTGGAGCCTTGTCTGTTCTCATCCCCATCTACATGATACGAGAAATAAGTTGATGACTTGTGGAAGTGTCTGCTTTCTGTACCTCCACAAGGCTGTTGTTTCGAAAATCTTAGGAGCGTGAGTTAATGCCTTCTGGCAAAATGTTCAGTAGGGTGAATATCCCATAATACAGTGGTACCCTCTTAATTGAATAGCCACTTCACCAGAGAAAAATATTCAGTTTACAGGAGTATACAATTAACCCTTTACCTAACATGAAAAGAAGATGACACTTCCAAGTAAAATTCTTGAATAGCTAATTTTTTGCGTTAAAACCACACCTTATGGCACCTCATTGGAACGAGCTCGTTCCAATGAGATGTCATAAGCTATGTTTTTGAGACAAATAATGAAAATTGAACGGTGATTTTTGTGAACAGCACTTGCCGGTTTTGGCCGTTACGTTAGGTTAATGGGAATTGGAGCATTTTCCTGTCCTTTAGTAATAAAATGAGCATTTATTCTGTTATATCTTATTTGACAGAGTTGAACATGCTCTGTCAGACAAGATTTAAATTAAATGCCTATACTGGATGTAATGAGGCCAAATATTTCTATAAATGTAAATTCAGTGAATGTTATTTTAATAATTTAAATGTTTAAATATTTTTTTTGTCACACATTCTCATCCTGAGGTCCAACATCGACAAAATAAACATAAATACATCTTTTGGAGGCGTATGTGAGTTAATGGGTCAGAAAATTTGATATGGTATTGTGCAAAAAAGAAATCAAAATTGAAAGTTTTGAAAATATGTTAATGAAGCCGATGTAAACAAAATCTTCCGTACTGGTGAGGTGAACAGGTTTTGTGAAGAAAGTATTGTGTGTCATTTCAGTCAATAACGTTTTCTATGGTGGTGTTTTACTCAGTACAAGTACCATTATCTTGAAAATTACTCAATCCAAGGTACACTTGGATATGACCCAGGAATGTGATCGGAATAAACTTAGTTTTTCACGAAGTATGGTTGAAATGTACACATGAATACCATTTAACCCTCGGCACACTGATGTCGAAGTATCAAAATTTCAACATGAAAATTTTTCCCATAATGCAACAAGGAAGTTAACCAATTTAATCTTGTTTGACAGAGCTCACTGAGCTGTGTCAAACAAGATTAAATTGGTTAAATTCCAAATTGCATCATGAGAAACTTTTGTTGATAGAAATTTTTGTATTTTGACATCAGAGTTCAGAGGGTTAAATACACCAGTTGTATTGAAAGAGAAATATTGCCTAATTTGTCTTCACTTCCAGCTCATCAGAGTCTAACATTATGTACTCCAGATGGCACTTCTTTTTGATCTGATCACAACTGTAGGAGGTGCATCACATCCAAACAAGAAGAGTGTTGTTTGAAAACAATCACTGAAGTATCTCTGAAACAATAGAGACCTGGTCTTCCATGAAAATGATGTGTTTTTGCAGTATTTTTCATGATGGGGGGTGGGGGGGGGAGGGTGTGTCTGGGCCAAATGTACTCTGGATTACATCTCTGAATTGTACTGCCTACCATTCTTTTGAGAAAATCTTTCATTCCAAAATGATTCAAGACGGCTGTTTTTAGCTCTGCCTGGAAAGCGTTAGCGGAGCTTTTCTGGTAATTATTTGTCTGTTGTCAAAACTTTGATATTGCAAAACAGCCCTTGTCCAGTCCATATAACTTGGTATGATTGACATATCTTATTCATACTTGGTACATTTGCTGCTCATGACTCAAAGGTGTGTTGCGACTTTGATCATATTAAGGTTGAGGTCACAGACAGCAAAACTTTGATATTGCTATACAGCCCTTGTCTGATCTGAACAATTGAATGTATGTGACAAGATGTTCATCCTTCACATAATTGTTACCCACAACATAACATTGTGTGATGATCTTCACTCATTGTCATATGGTCGAGGTCACAAGCAGTAACACTTTGATTATTGTCTTGCATTTAGCTACCCATACAAGCAATGACCCTGAGCAGAACTGTATCGGCAGAGAGGCCTCTTGTCTGTTTACATCTGCTTCATTAACACAGTGACCAAACTTTCACTCTTATATTTCTTTTATAACACAATATATCAAAAATCCAGATCTCTACTCATACCACGAAAAGAGATAACTGTTTGCGTTGGTTTTGTAGAGGTTGTACCCCAACAGTGAGAATAAGTGCCTGGAAAAAATTAAAAAATTTAAAACCCTTTAACCATCGTAACGGCCAAAACAGGCCAGCGCTATTTTAAAAAATCGTCAATTTTCATTATTTCTTTCACTTTTTGTCTCCAAAACATAGGTTATGACCCCTCATTGGAACGATCTCATTGAGCTCGTTCCAACGAGGGGTCATAACCTATGTTTTTGAGACAAAAAATGAAAAAAATTAGCTATTCACGAATTTTTTTTGCATGTGTCATCTGCTTTTCATGTTAGGTAAAGGGTTAAATATTGAAAATCTTGAAACAATTTTTTTAGCTCACCTGACTTTCAGTCCGGAGAGCTATAGTGATCACTCACCGTCCGGCATCCGTAGTCTGTGAACATGGTGTTTGCGTCTTCTCCTCCCAAACCGCTGAACCAATTTAATTGATATTTGAGATAATAGTTTATGACATCGCAATTTGATTTTGTTCAAATCAAGTTGCCTCGCCCATTAGTAGGGCCACACCCAAAAAGTGTGCTGAAATCTTAAAAAATCTTCTTCTCATGAACCAGCAGTAGCAGAGACTTGATGTTCGGTGTGCAGCTTCCTTTTGAGGTGTAGACTCAGATTTGTTCAAGAGAAGTTTGTGGGGCTATATTTGGCGTCGTAATGGGAGGGGCAAGAATATTTTCTCCTCCCAAAATTTCTATTTTTCAAACCGAGAGGCAAATTTGGACCAAATTTGATATGAGGGCTTATTGGGTCACAATTTATGCCAAAAATGATTTTCCCGTCGCCCCATGGGAACCGCAGGAGCTAAAAATAGAAAAAAAATTAAAATGCCCATATCTCCAAAACTACACGGCACTGAGAATTCTTATTTGTTGTGAAGCTTCCTTAGGACCAACAGAATGGAATGGTAAAAAAAAATTGCCATCGGTTTTATCATGGGGTACTTTTTGGGGACTTTGAAAAAGTGCTGAGTCGGCATTTTTTAACACTGTGGGTAATGGGAAAAACATGTAAGACTACTTTTCTCCCAAACCACTGCTTCAAAAGCTTTCAAATTTCACATATAACATCTTTGGAAGATTGTTTCACAGGTTTATTGAAATCAATTGCCTGGGTCCATATTTGGGCTCTTTATGGGAGCCCAAATGTTAGTGCAGTATGAGGAGTATTTTTTAACTTGGATGTGAGTCTTCCATGGAAGACGTGTGTCGCCTGGCGTTTCAGACAGAATTCTAAGTGGAAAAGGGGCATAACTCGGGAAAAAATACAGCGGATCAAAAAATAAAATAGGTGCACAATGCCATTATGTGATAAAGAATCACTGAAAGTTTCATCAAAATCCATTCATAGGTTAAAGAGGAGTGGCGGATAAGAGAAAGTGTGACACAGACAACGCAAGACGACAAAAATAACTCTGGAAAAAATACAGCGGATCAAAAAATAAAATAGGAGGTGCACAATGCCATTATGTGATAAAGAATAACTGAAAGTTTCATCAAAATCCATTCATAGGTTAAAGAGGAGTGGCGGGTAAGAGAAAGTGTGACGCGGACGACGCAAGACGACAAAAGTAATCCCTATATGTCGCTCCCCACTTCGTGGGGCGGCGACACAAAAATTTTCTTCAGATCTGCCAATAAGAATCTTTTATATTTGGTATGTAGCATCCTTAGGTGGGTGAGATTCAAGTTTGTTCAAGCCAAGTCCCTGGGTTCATATTTAGGCTGAAAATTTGGGGTCCAGTTGCAGACCAAAATCTGGAAATTTTTGTTGTTTTTTTATGCGTTTCGGTCAATTTTAAGACAAAAATTTTTTTTTTTTAAAAACACTGAAAATTTGGGGTCCAGGTGGGACTTTGGACCAAAATCCAGAAATGTTTTTTTATGTGTTTCAGTCAATTCTAAGACAACAAAAAATTTTTTTTTTACACTGAATATTTTGGGTCCGGGTGGACTTGGAAAATTTTGGACCAAAATCCGGAAATTAGTTTTTTGGTTTTTTATTCGTTTTAAGAAGAAAAAAAAAAATTAGGCTGAAAATATTTTATTTTGTTTGGGAAAAAAATCTGTTTTTTATGCATTTATCTCAATTTTGGGACTTAAAAGTGCAGGAACTGAAAATAGAACGAAAATCCTGTGTATTGTGTGGGCACAATCGCTTCATCTAGTTGGTATATGCTTTTCTTAGGAGGGGCGTATGCAGCTTATTCAAGTTCCTGGTTTGATATTTAGACTACCATGTCAAGTGAGCGCCCGCAGGCCACCTGGGGCCTCTTGTTTTTTTGAGACATCAGCATATCTTATTTATTATACTATGATTGCTGTACATATACATTGTTACCCGATACAATATAGACATTGGGAAATGTGCTATGTACATCACACATGGAAAGGGAGCACGGTGGCAAAGTGGTTACGGCATTGTGCTTCAAACTGAAAGGTTCACGGTTCTAAAAAAAAAAAATAGGGAGGGGGGGGGGGGGGGTGCGAGACTCTTAAAATAGCTGGTGTCCATCAGACTTTGCATCCCACTTTGGTTTCCCGATAACTTGTTATAGTTGGCCAAATCAAATGAAATTTGGTATGTAGGTGTATCAACCTAAAATACAGTTCAAGTTCGTATCGGGGTGCGGTCCAACAATTTTTGCCAAAGTTATGCTCCTTTTTTGACTTTGCAAATTGTTCTCTTTTTTTTGTTTCCCGATGATAACTTTAGTTATAGTTGGCCAAATCAAATGAAATTTTGGTATGCAGGTGTATCAATATAAAATAGAGGTAAAGTTGAAATCGGGGGTTTGGCCCGACATTTTTAGCTCAACTTTGGCGAAGCTTAATTTGAGCTTATGCCATGGCCAGTCGTCCGTTGTCAGTCTGTCCGTCAACAATTCAATACGGCTTTGGCTAGAGGCTGTATTTATGAACCGTTCTTTACGAAACTTCTTGGGTACCTTTGTTATGACCGTGGGACGAGAACGAGTGTTTTGGGGTCCGATCCGAAATTCAAGTTGGCCGCTGGCAGCCATTTTGTACAAAATTAGGTGCGTTATTCAAGTCCCTGGTTTGATGTTTAGACTACAATGTCAGGTGAGCGCTCGCAGGCCCCCTTGGGCCTCTTGTCTAGTTTAGCATCTGACTGTCACCCACCTTTACAATACTTTACCTATACATTTGTTACAGGCTACAGTCAGTATTTATGTACAGACCGTTATATTTTATATGTACCTTTGTTATCAGGTCATTACCTAGATGTTTGTCATTGCTGTGTCACACACTATACAATATACATGTCTTAACAACTTGAGCTACAGTGTCATTGACACTTTCATTTTCTAGAGTTATGTCCCTTTTTCGACTTCGAAAAATTCAATGTTCATCAAACACCTTGAATTGCACACTTTTTTTCGGGGGGCATGTGTCCAAACGGCCTTGTATTCCTGATTGCCTATGTGGGGGCACAGTGGCACTGTGTACTTGAGTGTACTGCACGTCGATTGTGCACTTGTCTTCAACCAATTATAACCCTGCATGTGCAGAGTTAGTACATTGGGGAGTCTTAATAGTTGCTCGGTGGTTCTTGCGAGTATTCCAGCATCCTGCCTTCCTCCACCTATAAAACTGTCTGACATGATGTGACCCTGGCTGTCAAACAAGGCTCGAAATAATTTTTTTTTTTTTTTCAGTGCATGTTAAAATGTCCTGCCCAAGTATTTTGTACAGGTCATTTTAACTCTTTCGCTGTCAGACGCGACTAAAGTCGAATTACCCAATTGCTGCTGATTGGGACTGAAGTCGAAGTTTGAAACCACGTAGCAGTACGACTGTTCTAGGGGAAGTTATTTTTTTTTTGTAAGTAACGATATCGTGGTGTTCTATTTATGTTCAGTGTCAAAGGTCAAATACAATTTCATGTCACAACTGCCCACGAGAAGATTACAGCTTGGATCAAAACATATGTTAGCGTGTTTTGGCACATCTTTCCAACTAAATGTCTGTAAATTCTACACAGAAACGTTTTAAGACAAGTGAGGTTTTTGAGTATTTTTAAAGACTCTGATAGCAAATGTGGTTCTGAAGATGGGGTATCTCTCAATGATGCGGCCTGTGATATGGACATATTAACCCCTCAAGACCAAGATTTGGTTTGAAATGGTAGTGCTGTCGGAAATTCAGCAAGATTCAAGGTAGAAGAGTCAGCAAACAACCCAATTAGTTTTGACTGGCAAATATATGGTTCAGAAGATCTGTTTGATCCATGCTGTATTCGGCCATACCAACCATGACAAGGCATCTTGGTTTTCAATATCCCCCCCCCCCCCCCCCCAAATCAATATGATCACTATCTGTAATATTTTTTTTTTTCAAATATGCTGATCAATTTGTACTATAACCACAATAGTAGAACAACATTTAGTATAAAAATCCATTATTTGGCTATTGGCTACAAATAGATTGACTCCATCACACAAAACACTTTGGTGGGGGCGGCGATTGTGGTTGCCATGGTCCTGTGACCTTATCTGATCGCATTTCATATGCAATTCAACATCTGCACATATACTAACCAGCATACCAAGTTTCAGCAAGATATTCCTCTAAGCAATAATAATAAAACTATGTATTATTGCTGTGTAATTCCACTGAGTGCTTGGCAGTGACATGTACTTCTTTGGTGCTGTATGGCAGCGAAAGAGTTAATTTGGTGCAGGTCATTTTCAACATATTGTTTTTCACATTGTAAATTGACATATGGTGACTATTAAATGAGGAAATGACTTGTTAATTCACAATGGAATTTAAGTTTACACCGAATTACCCGTGTTTTTTAAACTCAGATTCTAAAATTGAGCAGAATATTGCATCGTCAAAATGTCCTTTGGATTTCAAAGTGTGTAGGTCAAAGTAAGCTTGCTGTTCGTCATTGTCCTTGTCCCACCACTTATTTCAAGTCTAGCTGTCGTGTCATTCATTCCCAACAAATAACCACACATGGAACCTGAATTGTGCATAAGAATGTCTTGTAAGAATGCATGTGATTGTACATTACACAATGTTGAGAAAGATTATGACCTGAATGAAATGCTTCAACGCAAAACAGTGTCAAGCAAGAAAGTTATCTGCCCACCTAAGGTGATATTGTTTCTCTAAAACTGAGGACTCCATTCTCTAAATTCAAGTTCAATCATGGAATAAATACAGAACACAACTCTGGTAGAGTTTGTGGGACAGGAATCAATTACCCTTAGTGGAGTTTTTCCTGTATTTCACGCAGTCCCTAGGCATAAAAAACCTGATCATTTTCATAATTTTTTAGGATAAATTATGAGGGTTTCAACTTTTTTCTGATAATTTAGATTCCTTACACTCTTATCTCTGCAATAGACCTTTTTGGTCTTTGTACTTTCATTACAGGCATTTAATCTACTATATCTTGACAGAACAACGTGAGCTCAGTCAAAAAAGAATTTTTATTAAAGAATAAATGCTCACTTTATCTCCGATGTAAAGTGAGAATCTAGAATACCAGAAAGGGGCCCCAAACCCTTTAATTTAATATTTATCCCTGGCATTCCCCGCAGGAACCGTGAGAAGTGAAGCAGTGCTTGTTCACTGCAGTAAACAGGCTCTGTTTTACTGGTAAAATAGGACCCAGTCAACAATGCTTGGGAGGTGTAAACCCTCTCGAAAATGGGCAACATGGCTTATTAACACTCACACCTGGTCTTGAGTGGATACTTATGTTGTGGTCATGGTTAGCCCTTGTGCAAAAATATAGGACCTTAAACACCAATAAATAAATATCCATGGCATAAGTTGCTGTTCAATTTTAATCAATTGGCAAGGTTCCCCTGTAACACTTCATATGTTGGTTAAGGCTCAAAATAAGTGGTGGGACAAGGACAATGACTGACACCAAACTTACTTTGACCTACACACTTTGAAATTCATAGGGCATTCTGACTGCTGCAGAATTCTTCTCAATTTTACGATCTTGAGTTTAAAAAACACTGGTAATTCGGTATAAACTTAACCCTTTGAACACTTGCATCTTCCATGTCAGTTGAAATGCAGCAATTAGAAGAGTCCTTATTCATTATTTGGGGGTAGACAAATCAATATTTTCAACGTGCAGCCATGGGGCTGCATGTTGAAAATATTGATTGGTCTAACCTACCCTTAAATTAGCAGATATCCTACTTAATACGAGTATAGCGTACCATGTCCCTGGCCCGGTAAAAAGGCCTCTCGTATTCAAAGGGTTAAATTCCATTGTGAATTAACAAGTCATTTCCTCATTTAGTAGTCACCATATGTAAATTTACAATGTGTATAAAGCAATATATTGAAAATGACCTTCACCAAATTAAAATGACGTGTAACAACTACTTGGGGCAGGACATTTTGACCTGCACTGGAAAAATAATTATTTCAAGCCTTATGTTGCTTTCAGATTTGACAGATATTCGAGCGATTTTGATAATTTTTTTCTTCTTTGATTTGTAGGACTGGGTATGTCCACCGTGTAGAAGGATCTGCAACTGTAGTTTCTGTCGGAAAAAGAATGGTAAATGTTGTACAGGAATAATGATACATTTAGCAAGAGAAAATGGTTATCAAGATGTCAGTTCCTATCTATGTAGGTGAGTGTATAAAAAAAATCACAGGCTTTGAAGTCCATCTTAACATGTAAGATTATCATGTAATCGTTTCATATTTGGTATACAACATTTCTAGGTGAGTCAGATTCAAGATTGTTCAAATCAAGTCCTCAGTTAATATTTGGGCTTCCTATTCCAGAATTTTAACTTAGTGCAATTTGGGGGATAATCTTTAAAAATAATCCTCAGATCCAGTGGTCGGAATGCTTTCATATTTGGTATATAACATCTCTTAGGGGTGGGTGGGGGAGGGGGTCAGATTGAAGTTTGTTCAAATCGGGTCCCTGGGTTAATATTTGGGCTCTCTCATGGAGCCCAAAGTTTAACTTAGTGCAATATGAGGGAATTTCTTTAAAAATCTTCTTCAGATCCACCAGTCAGAATCTCGCTATTGTAGGGCATGAAATATGTTGAGAAATGGCCTTGAACAGCCTTGAATTTTATCAGTCCTTGCCTGCAGGAACCCTGTATTGGAACCTCCTTGAAAACTCTTTGAAAAATGAGAAAAAGTTAAAGTTCTTTCTCATTTGGGAACCTGGGGAAATGAAGCAGTGCTTGTTTATTGTGGTAAGCTGAGCTCTGTTTTACTCGTAAAATAAGACCCAGTCATAAATGCTTTGAGGTGGAAGTCATCTAAAATGAGCGACATGGTTATAATTGATTGACTAAACTTGACTTTATCTCCATGTTGCAGTCACAATTAGCTACTGTTCAGAAATTTGTGACTCCAAGAAATATATAACCAAGTGCTTTATTTCACTCCATTCATCATGTATATATTATAAAAGTAAATAATGAAGTTTACATGTACAGTTTAAGGTAGGATCTGGCAGTTTGGAGGAGATTGTTTGGCCATCCAAGTGATTGGACACACCTTTGAAAGCTCTCTAATTAGCACCTGATTAGAAGCTACGGATCTCTTATCAAAACAAGTCAAAGATACTTTGATGGTGTTGAATGCAGTTCATCTATCAACTGGACTATCCATGTTGATGGGGACTGCATTCAGCTATCCATTAAATATCTCCAGAAGCCCTCCCCAGGTAGTGGTAGTACTTTTTCAGGGCCTCCCACACTGATCCACACTTTAGGAAGGGTCCAGACTCCAAATCTGGAAAACCTGAAAAGGGCCACGAAGACCAGCAACCACAGCATAAGGCACAGGGCATTTAGTTAACCCTATGCAATGCCGGGGTATTTGCTGACCTAAAATCCATATTTTTATACTGTACCAATGACCCAGACATAGCTGGTGCTAACTCTTAAAAATATAGGGCCAAACACAAATTTTGCCCCACAATTCCCAAAATTTGCATCTTAAACCAAAGAAAACATGTCCCGAATGGCCCTCCATACTTCACCTCTACTGCGCATGCGCAGTGTCAAGGACGTCCCGAAATTGGCGCCATTAATCATTCTTTGTTTGGCCCTTCATCAGTTAACATCTGACTGATCTTTGTGCTTGTAAATCTCAGTTTAAATGATGCCAGACACATAAATATTAGTGAAATGGTGATTCTAAGGAGGATATAGAAGGAGGAGAGGAAAAATGAGTGACAGAAAATAATCAGGGCTGTAACTTAAAATTTTTTGATGAAATTATGTTAAGTTACCTATTTTCGAGGCAACAGCCTGTTGTGGTCATTCTTGTTGTCAAGATTACACTGCTTATTCAGTGTTTTCCTCTCTCCCTTTCCTTTTAGTCCCCTCTTGCTATTCTCCCATGCTTTTGGCATATTTTCTGTAATATTATTACTAAAATTTCTTGGGAGTTTTAGCTGGATAACAGAATGAATTCTGTTCTTTTCCCCATGTTTACGTCTTCACCTATGGGTGGTTAGTTAGGCGTAGTGTTCTGCATCTACCATCTGATGTTCTGCAGTTTCTTCCCTGGAAGTCTCTGTTTTGCATCAGAGAGTGTATTATTGGTAACTGATTTCGGGCCAGGGTGCCTGGAGTCTTGATCTAGTGTTTTTACACTTATTGTTTACATTTCCAACAGCCCTCTGTGTGAGGGGGGAGTTCTTGAAAATAATATCTTGATGTTAATTTAATCATAACTAGACACATTATTATTGTTCGTAAGTGTTGCATAAATTGTCTAAAATATTTTTAGAATTTTTGTCCACACTTAGGCTTGGGATTCATTAGGGCTCAACGTTACTTTTCAGAAACTTGGGCTGTTCTGAAAAAATATTTTTTCAAAAGTTTTTGATTCAATTATTTTTTCTATGTTAATGGATCTTGTTATTATGTATTTTGATTGTCAGGGGTTGGTGCGAGTACTAGGACTTTGTTTTCTTTTCACAATGAAAGGATATTGTTCAATTGTAATTAGAGGAAATCTTCCTCTGACTTTCATAATCATTGTATAATGTAGTCAGTGTACTCGCACTAACTCCTGTTCTGTATGTGTTGATTACGATGACAACATGGGAAGCGTGTGTCATGGTATGTTAGTGGGGAATTGGCCATTCCGGTCCTTCCCCCGCAGGGTCACTCTACTTTATCAATCTCTATTTCAGACGATCATGATCAGGGTGATGTATCCGTGATGTCTTCCAAAAAGTGTGCCTCCGTCGTCATAATTAATGAAGAGCTAGCGGAAAAGTGCTCATGTAATACGTCAATTGCCTAAGAGGACCCTAGTAGGTTTGACGTCCGCTAGCTCGCCCGGTGTAGCGTCCATTCATCGAATGGTTCGGCAGCCGGGTTCGTCCGTTGCGGTCTAGAAAGGAGTTTTGGGTGATGCGAGCACTATAAAATATCCATGTGCACACCCAGTGACGGCGGATTAGAGGGGAGAACGGAGGAAGCCTTTTAGTCCGGTTCATAGCTCGTCCAGGCCCATCCGGGCTGCGAGCGAGAGAGGTCCCTCTCTCGTACATCAACATCTGGCCCCAGATGTTGTGGTACAAAATGTCTCGCATTCGGAGCATACGTCCGCCGCTCGGGACGCTCCGTTATATAGACAGTCCAGAGAGACTGTCAATAAGGCTTCCTCATTCTCATGGCAGCGCACACGACCGCACCTTGGCTATGTGACCTCCGATATCCAGTCAACTTCGCCAATCAGAGAATCCTCGGCGACCAGGTCACGCCATCCGATAGCCAGGGACACGAGGCCTGGAGACTCCGGACGTTCGCATAAGAAAGTATGCGGGAGTCAACGTACACGGAGCTTCCAGCGGCAAAGCATCGTAAGACCGCTTCTGCACAGGCCTCGGTGACAGACGTGCTATCCCACATAGCACAACTTATCGCAGCATCCCAGCAACGACAGAATCTCTGTCGCATAATATAATATCCGACAACGCTGGGTCGGGACGCTCCGCGGAAGCATCAGGTGCGGACGTCGGAAAATTTCATACGGTCCGACGGGATGCCGAAAGGGATTCGGAGGTTTTCGAGCTTTCCCTTTCGGAACAACATAAGCTGCTGTATATGTCATCCGACTTCATCTTCTAGAGGTTCTTCGTCGGACCAGAATGCTGCGATACCAGATAAGAAACTGATAGCGTCGGTGGACTTAGAAATTTTTGATTCGGTTCAGGGACATCGTCCCTCAGTTCCGACACAGTCTAATAATGTCTCAGATACGTTCGATTTATTGAACGACGCTATATATATTTTTTTATATGCTTGCTATGTACAAGCATATCTGGTTTCTTGTTCGCAAAATTACTGAGATGTCTTTCAAAAGTGTGCCTCTGTCGTCATAGTTAATGAAGAGCTAGCGGCAATTAGTGCTCATGGATTACGTCAATCCCCTAAGAGGTCCCTAGTAGGATCGACTGAGTTGACATTCGCTAGCTCACTCGGTGTAGCATCCATTCATCGAATGGTTCGGCAGTCGGGTTCGTCCGTTGCGGTCTAGGATGGAGATTTGGGTGATGCGAGCACTATAATAGACTTTAGTACACACCCAGTGACGACGGATTAGAGGAGAAATCGGCGGAAGCCTGTTAGTCCGGTTCCTAGCTCGTCCGGTCCGTCCGGGCGGCGAGCAAGAGAGGTCCCTCTCTCGTGCAACAACATATGGGACCGGATGTTGTGGTACAGACATTTCACCTTCGGAGCGTATGTCCGCCACTCAGGACGCTCCGTTATATAGACAGTCCGAGTGACTGTGGATAATGCTTCCTCATCCTCACAGCAGCGCACACGACCGCACATTGGCTACGTGACCTTGAATATCCGGCCAGCTTCGGCATTCAGTGATTCCATGGCGAACAGGTCACGCCATCCGGTAGCCAAGGGACACGAGGCCTGCACACTCCGGTCGCTCGCATAATAGAAGTATGCACGGGGTAACGAACACGGAGCTTCCAGCGGCAATGCATCGTAAGACCGCTTCTCCACAGGCCTCAGTGACGGACGTGCTATCCAAAATAGCACAGCTTATCATAGCATCCCAGCAAACGACAGATTCTCGGTCGGATCAGGAATAATCCGACAGCGCTGGGTCGGTGCGCTCCGCTGTTGCATCAGGTACGGACGACCGAATATTTCATAGGGTCCAACAGGATGGCGAAAGGGATTCGAATGATTTCGAGCTTTCCCTTTCGGAACAACAGAAGCTGCCATACATTTCTTCCGGCATTATCTTCCAGAGGTTGTTCCGTCGGACTACATTGCTGCGATGCTGGATAAGAGACTAATAGCGTCATTGGACACGGAGTTTTGGATCGGTTCAGGGACATTGTCCCTGAGTTGCCGACGCAGTCCAATAATGTCTTGAGAACATTCGAATTATTGAACGACGCTATATATAAGCTTGCTACCAAACATGCTTGCTATCAACATGCTAGTATAGTTTCTTGTCCGCAATGCTCTATTCTGCCTTTCGTGAATTCTAGGAAATAATTGTTTATTGGCAGAACTGGGCTTACTGAGAGTTCCTTTGCGTCTAAGACGGCGAGACTGAAGACTGCAAATTATCTTTTTCGCCGTCTATGTCAATTCCAACCACGATGTTGGAAATGACAATGATGTATAATAGACTTAACTTAGACGCTTTATCATAAGTACACCACCTTACTGAGACGTTATTATTACGTCTTCAAGAGAAAGAATTCCAGGATATGATCCTCAATGAGATTTCTTTCAGGGGCAGTAGTTTTTCCACGTATAACTCCGCCCTTCAGTGGCAACCTGGAGTTGGTTAGACGTGACGCAGCCCTAGCTACATCCACGCGCGTGGATAGTAAGGTGAAGAACTCTCTCAGAGTCGCTTAGGTCTCCGAGAAGCTTCTCTGCGACGGCAACCTTTCAGCAATCTTGAATTGCTCGATATACACGTTCTCTTGTCTATCAAGTGTAACAAGAGATTCAGACATGGGCAAACATTCGGTGGTTGACTCAGAGAGTGCCACCGCAGTTGCCGGATCCGAGTTTTATGGTTATGACGGATGTCAGTCAAACAGGTTGGGACACAATTTTGATCCCAACGGATTCGAAGTGCCAGGGTCTTTGGGTTCCGCAGTCTTTAGGCAAGCTCCTTACTTCCAAGGAAGAATATGTTGGCTTGCACTACGCCATTGGATGAATTTTATTCAGAAACGCATGTTCAATTCTGTCCGATAATACGACAGTAGTTGCGTATATCCAGAACCAGGGAGGCACTCATTCGGTTCCGTTATTGATTTTAACGGAAAGAATCCTTCTGTTTGTTATAGAACACCAAGTTCTGTTTCGGTTCGTCATATTCTCGGTCGTCGGATCGTATTAGCAGACTCCCTTTCACGTAAGGGTCGTTTGTTGCCGTCGGAATGGACTATCAACAAACAAGTATTCAATCAGATTTGCTATCAGTGGGAGCGCCCAGTGATAATTTATTTGCGACACAACTCTCCAATCAATTGTAGACGTATGTGTCACCGTGTCCGGATCCCTGAGCATATGTAGTTAACGCTCTATCGATCTAATAGGACGCGATGATAGGATATGCGTATCCTCCAGCGCTGTTGATTCAGCAAGTATTGCTAGGATTATTCATTCACAATACAATTCTGTTGGTAACATCTCTGTCTCCACAGAGACAGTGGATATATTTACTTAGATGTCTACTGTGGGACTTACCGCGGAAACTTCCTCCACGAGAGAATCTTTTTTTTTCGCTGGGGAAATCATGTCAACTCTATCACAAACCGCAAGGTCTCAACCTTCACGTATTCCGTTGTGCGGTCCTTCTTGCATGGCAAGCATTGTACAGGACGAGCAGTGGACGCGATTCCTAACTGTAGAAGGACCTCCTCTTCGCTATACTATGCGGCTAAAGTGGAGGGTCTTCCGTCGTTGGTGTAGGGATCTTTATGTTGATATTTTTGATCCCTCCATACCAGACATTGCAAACTTTCTAGTATACTTGTTTAACGAGATCATCTGCAGCCAGTTACTTTTAAAGTTTATAGGTCTATGTTATCTGATACCTATGCACACCATGATAGTTTACAATGGAGCCTAATGTCTCTTTATCTAAGTTAGTTTGAAACTTTTTGATAAGAGACCTAGAATCGTTAGATTAATTCCTATTCGGAATTTAGCTTGGGTTCTTATTAATTAAAGCAACCATTTGAACCCCTTGAGACAGCAGTTTCAAATTCTAGCCTTTTAAGGCAGCGATTCTCTTAGTCTTCTCTTCTGCTGAAGAGTCAGTGAGCTTCATGCACTGTCGGTGGACGATTCTCACTTTCGTAGTATCGGGAACTCTATTACCTTTACTACTAATGTTGTATTTTTGGTTAAGAATCAGGCTCCTAATGATATCCAGAACCTATTGTTCTTAAGGTTCTTCCGTCTTCGAGCGGGCATAGGCCTTTACTCTGTCCGGATAGACCTTTATGTATTTATTAACAGATCTCAGTTTATCAGTTGGACGTAAAGCTTCTTCTGGCTCTTATGCCTAATAGAAGGGTCATTACGGTCCATTCTATTACTTAATGCATTCAGTTAACTATCGGTACTGCTTAGGATAATCTATCCTTAACTCAGCAGTCTGTGCTTAAGATTTCGGCTCATGAAGTAAGAGCTCTTCTACATCTTGGGCTGACGTATAGTTTTGCTATTATAGATTAAGTAGGCTGCATATTGGTCTCAGCCATCCACATTCACAAATTTTTATCTCAGAAATATTGTATCCATTTCTGGAGACCTGCATTATTTAGGTCCATTATCAGCTGCTCAGAAAGTCGATCACTTAACAATTGCAACTATAGCTATGTAGGCTTTATGTTCCGGCAGTGACTCCGTCCTGCTGCCCTCTTCGTTTTGGGCTATTTGACCCAGGGCAAGAAAAAGTGGGGGGGAGGGTGTTCCCTTAGGTCACCTGTTTTATTATGAAAACAAGGGGATACCTCCTCCAGAGTTAGTAATTCTGAGCTGTTACTGGGATGGTTTCTTAAGTGAAAGTTATGTTTTTAAATTCATTCATGTCATAGTTTTTAAAGTATAGCATTTGAATAGGTCATGTGTCAAACGGATGTTATTATACTATCCTCGGACACTTTTAAAAGAGTATAACGAGTCTCAATTCTTTGGACTAACTTTATTTTTTGGCTTACTTTAAAAATAATTAGTATAAGAATTATACTGCATATTAATAGAGAACATGGATGTTATGATGCTCAATTATAGAAGGTATTGTGTTTTTTTAATTTGTCATAAATAAGAAAGATACACGTGAAGCCTATTTCTCCTTTTCTCCTCCAGGAGATGACTCTATTTTATATAGTTGAGCTTATTGGATTTTCTTCTATGTCCTGGGCCCTCCAGCCTTTTTACTGTTCAGCTATGTCTGGGTCATTGGTACAGTATAAAAATCTTAAAAAATTTATAGTAATTTATATATTTTTTATACTTACCAATGACCCAGACGGGGATGGCCCTCCCAG
This sequence comes from Pictodentalium vernedei, assembly GCA_031216915.1. Lineage (NCBI taxonomy): Eukaryota > Metazoa > Mollusca > Scaphopoda > Dentaliida > Dentaliidae > Pictodentalium > Pictodentalium vernedei. The sequence goes on from CM062288.1 coordinate 148,822,696, forward strand.
GAGTTGGGAACTCATACCTCCCCGCTGAGGACATAGCGCTTACCAGGCACTGTTGGTAAGAATGATTAATGGCGCCACTTTCGGGACGTCCTTGACACTGCGCATGCGCAGTAGAGGTGAAGTATGGAGGGCCATTCAGGACATGTTTTCTTTGGTTTTAGATGCAAATTTTGGGGATTGGGGGGCAAAATTTGTGTTTGGCCCTATATTTTAAGAGTTAGCACCAGCTATGTCTGGGTCATTGGTAAGTATAAAAAATATATAAATTACTATAAATTTTTTAAGTTTCCTAGGTAAAAAAATTGCCGTGGCATTTTCATGAATGTTGCGATTTTTAAGCACATGTTCAAATTTTTATACGGCCGCTCATATGAGTGGTCCGTATTATGGTATGGCAATGTCCGTCTGTTAGCTTTTGTTTGTCCATACGATAACTTGAAAACAATACATCCAACAGCTACTATTTTTTTATTTTTGATTAGTCATGACTAGAGGATTGTTCCTTTCGATAACCGGCATTTTGGCATATCCAATATGGTCCCCACGGCAGCCATCTTGGATTTTCAGGGACTTTTGATTGTCCATGTGATAACTTGAAAACTATAGATCCAACAGATGCTGCTTTTTTATGGTTGATTAATCATGACTAGAGGATGGTTCCTTTCAATAACCAGCATCATTGTCCGTCTGTCCATCCATTTGTCTCCGTACGTCCATCCATCCATTAACTTTTGTTTGCCCTTGTGATAACTTGAAATCAATACATCCAACAGATACTGTTTTTAGCTCACCTGACTGTCAGGGTGGGCTTTTCTTATCACTCTTCGTCCGTCGTCCGTCCGTCGTCCTGCGTGAAGGTGGTGTTTGAGCCTCTTTCTCCTAAAACATTGGCCACATTTTAATTAAATTTCATGTAAGTAGTGGTTATATAGGGGCATTTTGATTTTTATGCAAATTAGGTTTTGGCTCATATTGAGTAGAGGGGTGTGGAAAAAATGGCCTTATTTTTATGTGTACCCATACTATGTATGGTACACATAATGCCGGCATCCGGGGTGGCCATCCGTCGTTCGTCCATCCTTTGTCCATCTGTCCGTCCGGCGTCCGTATCCATTTCTTTGTCATTCGATAACTTGAAAAATATTACTTGGATTGTCAAGTTACTTTATATTTGTGTTCAGGTTACTGATGTGCCAAGCTGTATAGTTTTTGGTGTAAATCGGATGATTTGATCCTGAGATATTAACCCTTTATCCTTCAAACTGAAAATTCCACCAATCCTTTTGGCATGAGATAACTTGAAAAATATTGCTTGGATTGTCTAGTTACTTTTTATTTGTGTTCAGGTTACTGATTTGCTGAGCTGTATAGTTTTTGGTGTAAATCTGATGATTTGATCCCGAGATATTAACCCTTTATCCTTCAAATTGAAAATTCCTCCAATCCCTTTGGAATGAGATAACTTGAAAAATATTGCTTGGATTGTCAAGTTACTTTATATTTGTGTTCAGGTTACTGATGTCCCGAGCTGTATAGTTTTTGGTGTAAATCTGATAATTTAATCCTGAGATATTAACCCTTTATCCTTCAAATTGAAAATTCCTCCAATCCCTTTGGCATTCGATAGCTTGAAAAATATTGCTTGGATTGTCAAGTTACTTTATATTTGTGTCAGGTTACTGATGTACCGAGCTCTATAGTTTTTGGTGTAAATCTGTTATTTTGATCCTCAGATATTAACCCTTTATCCTTCAAATTGAAAATTCCTCCAATCCCTTTGGCATTCGATAACTTGAAAAATATTGCTTGGATTGTCAAGTTACTTTATATTTGTGTTCAGGTTACTGATGTGCCGAGCTGTATAGTTTTTGGTGTAAATCTGATAATTTGATCCTGAGATATTAACCCTTTATCCTTCAAATTGAAAATTCCTCCAATCCCTTTGGCATGAGATAACTCAAAAAATATCAATCCGATTGTCATGTTACTTTATATATTTATTCTGGTTACTGATGTGCTGTGCTGTATAGTTTTTTTTATGTAAATCTGATAATTTGATCTGGAGATATTAACCCCTTATCCATCAAATTAGACGCTCCTCCAATCCATTTCTATATGTACCCATACCATGTATGGTGTACATAATGTCTGCATCTGTGGTGGCCCTCCATCATACAGCTATCTCCAAAACTACACGGCACAGAGAATTCTTATTTTGTATAAAGCTTACTTTTATCCAGTAGAATAGAATGGTTAAAAAAAAATCCCTATTGGTTTGATCACAACAGTCAGCACTTTTTAACACTGTAGGCAATGGGAAAACATTAAAAAATCTTCTCCAGATCCAGCTGGCAGAATCTTTTGATATTTGATATGCAACATTGTGGGGTGGATCTGATTCAAGTTTGGTAAAAATGGGCCCCCTGGGTTTATATTTGGGCTCAGTATAGAAGCTCGAATTCGAACTTAGTGCATTTCAGGCAAATTTCTTAAAAAATCTTTTTCTTCAGATCCAGCAGGCAGAATCTTTTGATATTTGGTATGTAACATTGTGGGGTGGATCTGATTCAAGTTTGTTCAAATCGGCCCCCCTGGGTTCATATTTGGGCTCAGTATAGGAGCCCAATTTGAACTTAGTGCATTTCAGGCAAATTTCTTTAAAAATCTTCTCAAGATTTAGCAGGCAGAATCTTTTGATATTGGGTATGCACCATGCTTAGGGGGGTGAGATTCAAGTTTGTTCAAGCCAAGTCCCTGGGTTCATAATTGGGCTCACTGTGGTAGCCTGAATGATAACTTTGTTCAAAATGAGGAATTTTCTTTAAAAATCTTCTTCAGATCCAGCAGTTGGAATGTTTTGATATTTGGTGTGCAGCATCCTTAGGGGTGTGAGATTCAAGTTTGTTAAAGCCAAGTCCCTGGGTTCATAATTGGGCTCACTGTGGTAGCCTGAATGATAACTTAGTTCAAAATGAGGAATTTTCTTTAAAAATCTTCTTCAGATCCAGGAGTCGGAATGTTTTGATATTTGGTGTGTAGCATCCTTGGGGGATGAGATTCAAGTTTGTTAAAGCCAAGTCCCTGGGTCCATATTTGGGCCCCTGTGGGAGCCCGAATTATAACTTAGTATGAGGAATTTTTAGATCACCGAAGGGAGCTCAACTTATCACTTGCTGTCCGTCGTCGTGAACATTTTTCAAATGACTTCTCCTCTGAAACCACTGGTCCAATTTTCACGAAGCTTCATGTGGATGTTCATTACTATATGGCAATTCATGTTTGTTGAAATGAAATGGCCACGTCCCTTGGGGGCTCTGTATGGGGCATAACTCTGATAGCACCGTATGAATTATAGAAAAATTATTAAAAAATCTTCTTCTCCAGAACCAGTGGGCAGAATCTTTTGATACTTGGTATGCAGCATCTTGGTATGGGTCTGATTCAAGTTTGTTCAAATCGAGTCCCTCAACCAATATTGGGGCTCACTATGGGGGCATGAATTTTTACTTAGTGCAATTTAAGAATTCTTTAAAAATCTTCTTCTCCAGAACCAATGGGCAGAATCTTTTGATATTTGGTATGCAGCATCTTGGTATGGGTCTGATTCAAGTTTGTTGAAATCGAGACCCTTGATCAATATTGGGGCTCCCTATAGGGGCATGAATTTTTCCTTAGTGCAGTTTGTGGAAAATTCTTCTCCAGAACCAGTGGGCAGAATCTTTTGATATTTGGTATACAGCATCTTGGTATGGGTCTGATTCAAGTTTGTTCAAATGGAGTCCCTTGATCAATTTTGGGGCTCACTATGGGGACCTGTATTTTTACTTAGTGCAATTTAAGAAAAAAAATTTAAAAATCTTCTCCAGAACCAATGGGCAGGAGCTTTTGATATTTGGTATACAGCATCTTGGTATGGGTCTGATTCAAGTTTGTTCAAATTGAGTCCCTCGATCAATATTGGGGCTCCCTAAAGGGGTGTGAATTTTTACTTGGTGCAATTTAAGAAAAAATCTTTAACAATCTTCTTCACCAGAACCAATGGGCAGAATCTTTAGATATTTGGTATGCAGCATCTTGGTATGGGTTGGATTCACGTTTGTTCAAATTGAGTCTTTTGATCAATATTGGGGCTCACTATGGGGGCGTGAATGTTTACTTTGTGCAATTCAAGGAAAATTCTTTAAAAATCTTCTTCAGAACCATCATGCACAATCTTTTTTTGATATTTGAACAGCAGCATTGTCCCATTCAGTCCTCTTGATGTTTTAGCTCCACAGAGAGTATAGATTTACTCTGTAGAACCTCAAGAATAGCTTTTGATAAAATTTGTGTCTTAACAGTGTGGAACATTCGGTGAGTGCCTAAGGCCCCCTGGGGCCTCTTGTGATATTGGCATGATCAGATTGAGTGAAAGATTCTACACATTGATTGTTATTATATACACATATATCTCGAACTACTTTCACATGTTAAAGTTACTTGAAAGTTTTCACTTCACCACATACTACATATACATGGCAATGGAGACTATGCCCTGCCCCCTGATGATTTTTAAACGATCGGACAGGCTTCACAGCAATTGAGGGAGACGCACCAGTTTTCCACAACAATTTGCTCAGGAAACAAGGATGATTTTCCAGGACTGAAGATTTAGGTTTTTAGCAACACATTGTTTTTGTTGGACGGGAAAAACAGTTCTTTTCTCAATTTGTACAGGCTTAATGCTCAGATTATAGAGCAACACATGCTGAAGGTCAAATTAATCTCTGTTGTAAAAATGTTTCTTCTTTTTCAGTTTGAAGAAATAATGAATATTGGAAATGAAATTGAAAGGCAGCAGATTACAAATGGCAAAGAGCAGAATGCAGTGTTTTTATTTAATTATTTAATCATTGGTCAGCAAGCGGGTATTAACCCTTTACCTAACGTAACGGCCAAAACCGGCCAGCGCTATTCTAAAAAATCGGCAATTAATTTTCATTATTTTTTTCATTTTTTGTCTCAAAAACATAGGTTATGACCCCTCGTTGGAACGAGCTCGTCGAGCTCGTTCCAACGAGGGGTCATAACCTATGTTTTTGAGACAAAGAATGAAAAAAATTAGTTATTCAAGAATTATTTTTGCAAGTGTCGTCTGCTTTTCAGATTAGGTAAAGGGTTAAATCATAGAGACTAATCAGAACATGTTAAAAATATCTTTACTTGATTCTAATTAAAGAATGAACGTAACTGGACACAACTGAGTTGACCAAAAAAGTTTGAAATGATTTTACAAAATACTTTAATGCAGAGCTTAATTTTTAGCTCGCCTGACATCCAGTCAGTGGAGCTATAGTGATCACTCAAGGTCCGTTGTCCGTGAACATGGTGTTTGCGTCTTCTCCAAATCCGCTGAACCAATTGAATTGATATTTGAGATAATAGTTTGACATCGCATTTTGATTATGTTCAATCAAGTTGCCACACCCCTTGGTCGGTCCAAGCCCAAAAAGTTTGCTTAAATATTGAAAAATCTTCTCATGAACCAGCAGTAGCAGAGACTGGATATTTGGTCTGCAGCTTCCTTTTGAGGCATAAACTCAGATTTGTTCAAGAGAAATTCAAGGAGCTATATTTGCCTTCGTGAGGGCTTATTGGGTCATATGTACTTAATTTATGCCAAAAAAAATCTTCCAGTCGCCTCATGGGAACCGTAGGAGCTAAAAATAGAAAAGATTTAAAACGAGAATTCTTATTTGGTGTGAAGCTTCCTTAGGACCAACAGAATGGAATGGTAAAAAAAAATTGGTATCGGGTTTTATCATAGGGTACTTTTTCGGGACTATGAAAAAGTGCTGAATCAGTATTTTTTTCAACACTGTGGGTAATGGGAAAAACATTTAAGATTACTTTTCTTCCAAACCACTGCTCCAAAAGCTTTCAAATGTCACATATAACATCTTTGGAAGATTGTTTCACATGTTTATTGAAATCAAATCCCTGGGTCCATATTTGGGTTCTCTATGGGAGCCCAAATGTTTAAATTAGTGCAGTATGAGGAATATTCTTTAAAAATCTTCTTCAGATCCACCAATCAGAATCTTATTAGAATCAGAATGTTTTGATATTTGGTTTGAAGCATCTTTAGGGCAGTGAGATTCAAGTTTTGTTCAAGCCAAGCCCCTGGGTTCATATTTGGGCTCCCTGTGGGAGCCTGAATTATAACTTAGTTCAACATGAGGAATATTCTTTAAAAATATTTTTCTTCAGATCCAGTAGTCAGAATCTTTTAATATTTGGTACACAGCATTCTTAGGGAGGTGAGATTCAAGTTTGTTCAAGCCAATTCCCTAGGTTCATATTTGGGCTCCCTGTGGGAGCCCGAATTATAACTTAGTTCAATATGAGGAGTATTCTTTAAAAATCTTTTTTTTTCATATCCACTGGTCAGAATCTTTGGATATTTGGTACAAGCTTTTCTTAGGAAGGGCAGATGCAACTTATTCAAATCAGTTCCCTGGGTTGGTATTTAGGCTACCATGTCGGGTGAGCGCCCCCTGGGGCCTTTTGTTTTGATTATCATGTAACCTCTTGGCAACATTTGGCCTTTACACCAAAAACGTATACTTATTGACCTTATTAGTTCGCAGCTCATTGTTGGGTGTCAACTCACATATTTTAGGCAGTTGATTGCACTTGAGGCAAGAAGGTGGGGCACTCATGCATTTTCTTACCTCTTCTTGAGAATCATACATTTCTTCATCACAATTCAAAATTTATTGTTTTTCAGTTTATTTTTAGCCCAACTTTGACGTAGTCAAATTTGAGGTTATGCCATGGCCCGTCGTCTGTCTGTCTGTCAACAATTCAATACGGCTCGGGCTAGAGGCTGTATTTATGAACCAATCTTTACAAAACTTCTTGGGTGCCTTTGTTATCACCGTGGGACGAGACCGAGTGTTTCTGGGTTCGGTCCAAAATTCAAGATGGCTGCCAGTGGCCATTTTGTACTGAAATTAGGCCCAATTAGTTTTTTGTACACAACTTCTATACAGCTCGGGCTAGGGGCTGTATTTATGAACCAATCTTCACGAAACTTCTTGGGTACCTTTGTTATCACCTTGGGATGAACCAGCGTTTTTGGATGCGGTCCGAAATTCAAGATGGCTGCCTGCGGCCATTTTGTACCAAAATTAGGTACAATCAGTTTTTTGTACAGAAATTCTATATGAAGGTTCTGATTTTAATAAATTTTTGAATGAACATTTGGCTTATGGTATGCCATACAATGATCCCCATTGTTACATTAACCCCATGAAGATTTCTTTTCTAGTTTAGCATCCAACCGTCGCCCACCTTTACAATACTTTACCTATACATTTGTTACAGGCTACAGTCAGCATTTATGTACAGACCGTTACAATACGTTATATGTACCTTTGTTATCAGGTCATTACCTAGATGTTTGTCATTGCTGTGTCACATACTATACATGTACATGTCTTACACAAGTTTGAGCTACACTATCATTGACACTTTCATTTTACGTTTGTGGAAGGCCAGTGCTCTAAAAGCCTTCTTTGGAACAATTTTAGTAGCACCAAAAAAGAACGAATTGCCCAATGAGTGGAACAAGGCATCATCTGCAATGGTAAGGCATTACAGGTGGTGCCTTGTTCTATTCACAGGATGAAATGTGAGAGAAATATTCTAGTGGTTATCCAGTAACATATTCCAGCAGGTACTGTACATGGACCCAGGGATAAAAGTTTTCAGGGATTTTCATTACAGGTTTTGTCTGTAAAGTGTTCAAGGATAGTGATTTCATTGAAGGTGGGCTTCAATTTCAGAGGTTTTGTCTCAGCACTCATAGATCCCTGCACATATGATGAGTACTCACCTCTGGCTCCTCTCAGATTCTGCCTTTGGCATTAAGCAAGAGCCTTTAATCGGCTTTTGATTTTCAGGGAGTTTTGTCTCTGGGCACCTTTGTCTCTGCATGCACCTAAATTTTGTGTATTGATATACCATTGCAGTTTGGTGTAGTGTGATCATTGAAAACTCTTTATTCGAAACCCAAAATGTCCTTGAAAATCTTTGAATTTGATCCCTGAAATTGTGGGGTACCCCGATAAATTTTCTTCAATACAAGTAAAAACTTTGAAATGAAATAATACAACTCTGTATTGAGGATAACAACACTCAATGCACGTGCAAACATTTGAAGGGAAATTCTTTTAAACATTTTTTCAACAAAAGTAATCAAATACTTCCAATTTGTACACAAGCGGTGGTCATTGTTTGTTATTAACGCTAATCAAATCAATGAAGGTAACTCATTTATTAAGCAAAACAGACATCAACTGATAAACTGAAATATCAAAAACTGTGGCCTTGAAATGTGTTATCACTCAATGCCAATTGAGTGCAGGTGAAAGACGATCTCTTTCTGAATCAAATAATCGCACATGCTATTGCTACCCTCAATAGAGATTTGTATTCATGTATGGGGGAAATACGTTCTGGTTATTAGATAATTCACTTTACACGGAATTTCATTTTACATGTGACTCTTTAATCAAGCAAATCACTCATGACAACATTGCTATATTTTGATTTGTTCAAAATAAAATAGTTACTTGTTTAAATGACGAGTTGGTCACTTTGTAAGATGAATATTGTAAGATAAGTTGGTCATTACCATCCTGGGCTTCCGTGATATTGTATTGAAGTCAAGACCTTGTCTCTGGGCCATATATCTTCGAGTCTGAAGAACTCAATATAAGCCCAAAGATGAGATCTCAACTTAGTACACCAAGATGGAACCCTTGGTGTTAATAAACTATATATATAAAACTCAAACCAGTGGTATAATAACACCCTGAAATTTTTAGTGAAGCGATCTGAACGTAGTGGCTACCCCTCTACGTTCAGATTCCTGCTGCCGAAACAAATATCAATGTGGTTACGGTAACTCCTAATAAAAAGCCCCCAAACAATGATCATAATCGACCTCCATATTTCTGTTTCTGCATTGATATTTGTTTCAGCAGCAACTCTGAGTTGTGCAAAAAACATGGATAATATCTAAGCATTGTCGACACTTCGCCCGTGTTCAAATCTCGATAAATAAAGGATAAAACATAGTTTGGATCAATAAACTCTTCCCAAATGGAAGGAAATATGTGTACTATCGAATGCAGCCCGTAATAAGGGCGAAAGCTTGATATATATTCCTATTTTCGTTTTTTGAGTTCCCAATAAAATTTATTGGGGAATTTTACAACAGATTTGAAGGGAAGGAATCTGAATGTAGAGGGGTAGACACTACGTTCAGATCGCTGAACTACCTGAAATTCTGGCTTTTTTGTACATATAATCTAGCTTTTACTCTAAAATTGCCATATTTGCAATACACTTGTTTCAGGAAATGGGTCATTTGACACCAGTATGTATGTCCTTTAGCTGGTAGTGGTGCTGGAAGCCCAAATTTGTGCTTTATGAAATACCATAGGTGACTATAATACCTACCCTCTGTAAGAGGAGATTTCATACTGACCCTGGAAACACCCGACACCAAAATATTCTGCACTTGGGGATGTGATGTACATCCCATAAGTGGTTAGATGTTGGTCTTCTCTACCACTCGTAGTGGACCGGTGGCTTCTCAGCTGGTCTTCCGAAACAATGAGTGATCCCCAGACAGGGCCTCGTTTCACCCAGAAAGGTGGTGGACCTACTCATTGGCCTTCTCTATCCTCTTCTGAAAGTGGTTGGGTTGGGTGTCAAGACTAGTTGTGCTGTTGTCGATTTTCTGGGTAAAACAAACGAGCCTTTTCAGGGCCACCAAACCTACCACCAGGTTCCGAATGAGTTTTCATGGTAGGATTTTCCATAGCGGTTAAAGTTGTTGGTGTGGCACCGGGCAGCGAGACCGAAGTCATCCTCGCTACTTGTTGTCACTGGTTTGCCAGAACATTTGTGATTTGTGTGGAAACACCACAACAGGGTCAGGTCCTTAGAACTTGCCCCTGTCGTAGTGTTTCCCACAAAACAATACACACTTTCTCACACTTATAAAAAAAATAGATTCTGTGGGTACCTGCTTGGATAGAAAAGAGGTGGATTAGTATGCAGTCATGTTTACAAATGAGTGGAGATGAGATGATCCTACCCCCCCCCCCCCCCCCCCCCCCCCCAACATTCCTCTCGGAATGGTTCAATGCCTGTTTTTCTCTGGGTACTCAGACTTCCTCCACCCGTAAAACTGTCACCGATACGATATGACCTTATCTGTTAAAGTGTTGTTAAACCTTAAATAAATAAATTGCCTGTTTTTCACCTGCAGATTCTTTCTTGGTGGAAACAGCCCATAATCTCAATGGTCACAGCGAACTGTTTTCACTGCCTGTATCCACCATGGCACGTTTTAATTTAATGGGTACATAGATTTAATTCAATTTAGCATGGTCGCACAGAGATTTTACACACGACCCTGGAAAGAAGCAGATATTGTTAATGACACATTGCTTAGTCACATTTGATTGGATAGTGCCTGAGGGCGCTATCCAATCAAATCTAACACAGCACAAAATGAGTAAATGAAATCTGTGGTCAAGAAAAATGTAGCACTCTACCAGTTAAGTGTTATTATTATATTTGGGTATATAGAAAATCAGTAAAATTATTTCAGACATCAGTAGACAATACTTCTCATGGAAATCCCTGAAAGTGTTGCAGTGTTTGTAGACTGTCGTAAACAAGTTCTCTTTTACTGGTACAATCGGATCTGGTCACAAAAACCTGAGGTGAAAGTCCTCTAAAGCTGGCAGTGCTGTTATAATCTATTGGCTAAACTTGACTTTGCATTTGTGGTACAATCATGACATGGCCATACATGTAGAAAGTAACCTTACCCCATGAACACTGATGTAAATGTTTCCCATAATGCAACTTGAAATTTAGCCAATTCAATATTGTTTGTCACAGCTCAGAGATCTTTTAAACAAGATTGGATTGCATTAAACTCCCAAGTTGGATTATGGAAAAAACTGTAACTTGAAATTTTATTATTTTGATATCAGTGTACAGAGTGTTAACCCTTTACCTAACGAATCTGCCACACCCGTCTGCATAATATGCAAATTCAGCAGTTGAAAAAATATTTTTCAAAAGTTTTCAACAAAACCATATGTGACCCCTCATTGGCACAAGCTCATTCCAATGAGGAGTCATATGATATGGTTTTGTTGAAATTTTTGGAAATTTTTTTAAAAATGACATTTAAAATAATAAATTCTGACATCATCTGCGTTTGGGTGATGGGTTAAACACTAAAATCTAGAATAAACTGATTAAGTCAAGTTGAAAAGTTATCTGCTTTCCAGATGTATATTGGTTTCTAATAGTGAGAATTAACTAGGCTGCTTTTAGTAAAATATAATTTCATATTCATTGGTTACTAGTCTTTTGCTGTGTGGAACTGGGCATTTTGTTTTGATTTTCAGTTTGGTTCCGGCTTTTTGGGGAAACCAGCAAACAACTGCTAGACCAGGTAAAAACTGGCCGATTGGTTTTACTGTGTTTGTGCAAAAACTGATCGAACTGCCTCACTGGAAGAAACTGGACTAGTGGCCCCTATGGACTCCCATCACCTAGTATATCTGGCAAAGAGGCAAATATGTCATGTTCTTATTGTCAAATTTTTGCGGTTAATGATTCATTCACTGGATGAGTCAATAAGGGTTAAAACGTGACAGCGAGAACACAAAATAGACAGATGAACTTTATTCTTCATCGGTTACCCAAATTTGTTTTTTGTGACCCATTAGGCTTAGCAGCAGAACCTAAGAATGATCGAAGGGAAGGCTGTTCCCAATGAAGATACTTACAGATATGGTGTTTTATGGTGTCTTACAAACTAGTACAGATGTTTTCCAAGTTAAGGAGCCTAAAGTGTTATTTACTGTATGTACTTAACCCTTTACCTAACATGAAAAGCAGACAACACTTGCAAAAAAAAAAATTTGAATAACTTAATTTGTTCATTTTTTGTCTCAAAAACATAGGTAATGACCCCTCGTTGGAATGAGCTCAACGAGCTCATTCCAACGAGGGGTTATAACCTATGTTTTGAGACAAAAAATAATGAAAATTAAATGGAGATTTTTTAGAATACCGATGGCCAGTTTTGGCCATTACATTGGGTAAAGGGTTAACACACAGAAAAACCGAACCAAATCCAAGGTTTTTTCCTGAAACCGAATATGAAAAATCGAATCTGCCCAGATCTATTGCTATTTAGAATGAGGTAGGCTAGAGTAAGACATGTCAATTTTTTAATCATTGTCTCTAGAAAGTGGAAAGGTAAAATTAGTCATGTACAATAAATTAAATTAAGAATGAATAGTGTTGATAGCAATATGTGAATGAAGTTGGTATATAAGAAATTTCACCACTGTATATATATGTGTATATATATATATATATATATAAATTTATATACTTTATATTAGAAAGGTAATGAAAGTTAGTTTTTGTGTGCTTGGCCTAGAAATCATGTTTGAATGGTGAAAACTAAGATACAAAATGTTTAAGATGGATTATATTTATGTAGATTATACAAAAATTAAAAATAAAATTATAAATGGAACATGTATTTATTCAATAATATAGTTGGGATTAAGACACAAGAGACCACAAACTACAGGGTTACCACAGGGTCTTAGATTCAAGGAATGGCCTTGAATTTCCCGGTGGGAACCCCGGGAAGTAAGCAGCACTTGTTTACTGTGGTAAACCAGTTCCGCTTTACTAGTAAAATAGGACCCAGTCACCAATGCTTGGGGTGAAAGTCCTCTAAAATGGGCAACATGTAGATCAACGATTGACTAAACTTGCCTTCATCTCAATGTTGTGTCACGATTAGCCATGGTGCATAAATATGTGACGTTAACCACCAACAAACAAACAAACATGGCCTTGAATTTGAATATTCACTAAATAAAAATGCTGACAAAGCACATAATCATAACTAGATAGTTTATCTGCCGTGAGTTCGTAAAGGCATTATCCTAACTGGGATGAAGGCTGGGCCTTGAAAATCCTTGAATTTTGCTGTTGTAGGGCCTTGAAAAATGCTGAAAGAAATTGCAAAATGGCCCTGAATAGCCTTGAATTTCATCAGTCCTGGTCAGCAGGAACCCTGTTTGTAGCCTCCGACATTATTTCAAAATGCAAAGCCTGAAATGTGATGCCCGACACATGCAAAGCAGATCTAGTGGCCAAATATTTTGGTGAAAACTAATTACTGATTTAACGATTATCTTGTAACATGCCTATTTGAAAAAATGGCTCTGACATAAAACTGATCTTGCTCATATGAAGTTTCATGTGTTGAGTGTTGATTTCATTTTTATGCCCCCCTCAACAAATAGGGAGGGGGGGGGGGGGGTTATTGTACGCCTATCTGCCAGTCCGCCTTCTGTCCATCCACATCTAGGATACACTCCTCTCACAGTTTTCAAGCTAGGACTTTATTTCACAGGATGTTTGTACATATACCCGAGGTGTGCATATTGTCAGAATTTTGATTTGCTTCAATATTTCCCAAAATTACAGGTTGAACTTGAGTCAATTTGTGTAGTACATGGTAGACTTTGCGGGCTTATCATATGTGTCTTACAGACACAGCTCATGTACAAGTAACAAATCACAGTTTACTCTTCAACCTCCTGTGTCCATGTGCTGTGTAGGGGCATGCTTCAGTTTAGTTTCTTTTGTGTCTTGATCCCATATATACCTCGTATCCTTCATAAACATTTTTCTGAAAAGTTAACTCTTTGGACCCAAGAGATTGCTTTTCCAAACCAGGATTCATACATCACAGTTTGCTTTAGTATGACGGCTGCTAAATGAATGTGTGGGGTTGACCAATCAATATTTTCAACGTGCAGCCTTTAGGCTGCACGTTGGAAGATATTAATTAGTCTGTCCTCAAATGGTGAATATGGATTCGTCTAATTGCTGCCATTGAACTCAGATGGAAAATACCACCAGGGTTCAAAGGGTTAATTTTTGGGGTTAGATGTCAAATATACCTCTGCTTTTACCACAAAATTCTTATCCACAACTTGCTGTACAGTTTCTGTAGAGAATTTCATACTTTTAAATGTTATCATTTTAGCGCATTTGTTTTACTCGTTTTAGCTGTTTCTGTTAACTTTTACTGTTACTTAGCTGAGAAATAAACTCATTATTTTTATCATTTCTTTGTTGTGGTTTCTGCAAGAGTGTTTTTTGAGATGCATTCCCAACTTGAATTCTTTCCTTAATACAAATAGAAGATATCAATATTTTTTATATCTCTGCCTTTCTGGTGTCGGGTATGTAGTATTCCTTGCGTCCGTCCATCCCTTAGTTGTATCATACACTACACTCACACCTTTCAAGACAGCCATCTGAAATTTTGCACAATGGAAAAACTACATTCAGCACATTAACATGTTAGAAGGTCAGACGACTCTGTTTTTGTCACAGTTATTTCCCTTTATCAACTTTGAAAATTTCGTGGTTTTTTTTAGCTGCGACGAGCAGCTCTATATGTGGCAATGTCTGTCAGTCGGTCTGTCACCAGCGAGTTTAAAAAACACCATTGGTATGCAAGTGTATCTTAATGATGTCTACACCCAATCAATAGTGCATGTCATTTGGATAATTTCTGTCACATTTATGGACTTGTCACCAACAAGTTTTTTGTCACAGAGTTTTTTTGTCACCAACGAGTTTTAAAACACCATAACTCCTAAAATACTTCATGGAATGACACCATACTTGGTATGCAAGTGTATCTTCATGATGTCTACACCCTCTCAATAGTGCAAGGTATTCGGATAATTTCTGTCACATTTTTGGACTTGTCACCAACAAGTTTTTTTGTCACCAAGTTTTTTGTCACCAACAAGTTTTAAAACATCATTGGTGTTGCACGAATCGTCGCAGCTTCGGCACTGTGACAATGCGCTCTAGTTTTAACTGAGGGTACCTTCATGGTGTAATCAACTCCTTCATCAGTTTGTTATGCAGAGGGTTGAAACTTTAGGATATGCTTACACATGCCTTGAAGATAATGCAACATCTATAAAGTTTGTAGAAAAAATATTTTTCAACAAAATTATTGCTGTTTATTGACTTAGAAAATTTCCTGTGTTTTTTTAATTGAGGGTACCTTCATGATGTAATCAACTTCTCCCACAGTTTCTAATGTAGAGAGTTGGAACTTTAGGATATGGTTACACATGCCTTGGAGATGTGCAACATATATAAAGTTTGCAGAAAAATATTTTTTCACAAAATTATTAGATCAAATCAAGTCGCTATTACATTTGGTAAAGAGGTGGGGGGTACCTTTTTGTGTCACCCTCTGGCGACACTTGATAGCTTTATGATAATGCTCCAGTGATCTGTAATCAGTCAGTAGGGTTTGTCGTCCATTTGTAAATGTTTCATTTCTGCTATGCTATCCATGATATTGCAGGCGTGGGCATATGCCACCCTTATCATTTCTCTAGTTTTTAATAAATGGGAAAATGTTCACTAGATGCTTTCCCATAACATACTAGATCAAATTGAGATCAAATACAAGTATTCACCCTTGAGTAGTCTGTTTAATTTTACGTTGATAACTACCGTATGTATATTTATTACACATCCATTAAACTTTAAACTCTTGTATTTAACGGAATCGCCGCTATGACAAATGTTTCTGTATTCAACTGGTGATGTACAAGCCGGGACTTTTTTCCCAGCACCGTTTATACTAGTTCCTTTCCCGTAGAGTCTGTAGTTACACCTCGAAAAGTTTCCAAATTTCGTCATACAATTATCGATCATCTGTCGCATAGTGTGAAAATGAAAACGTCCAAATCAAAATAAAGTCGGTTCATAAAAAAAATTAGTTAACCAAATATGAGATATTAAATAAAAACAATCATTTCCAACCACAACAATAACCCACACCCATGGCAATCTCGTTTGCAGATCCCGTTATATCTAAATTAGTCAACTTTATTTCGGATCATCTTCGGACATCTTGACATGCTTTGAACTTTTTTTTTAAAGAAGTTTCTCCCAGCTGTTTTGCAAATCTGCCCAAATTTGTACTCACATTTTTAGCCCGACTGTTTACAGTGAGGGCTATAGTCATGACTTTTGTCCATCCGTCTGTTAACATTTAGAGTTTTGGTTAAAGTTTGTGGTTAAAAGTTTTTTACTGAAGGTTCAAGTGGTTTTTTTTGTTTTTTTTTCCTGTTTAGTTTGACATTTGGAGTTTTGGTTAAAGTTTGTGGTTAAAATTTTTTATTCAACCTTCAAGTACAGGCTATACCCAGTAGTTCTTGTCGGATCATCACAAAATTTCATATGCAGGTTTTAGGTCATGTCTACATGAGAACGTCCCCTTTTGGTCCTGATCGGTGAACCGGTATGGCTGCCCAAGCCCAAAACCCGAAAACCATTAGCACAGTCTACAGGTCGTATTTATGAAGGGATTTCATTGTAACTTGGTAGGATGCCTCTGTATAATGGCTAGATGAGAACGTCCCCTTTTGGGCATGATCTGTCAACTGTGATGGCTGCCCAAGCCCGAAATCCAGAAACTTTTAGCACAGTTTGCAGGTCATGTTTAATATGGAGGGATTTCATTTTAACTTGGTAGGATGACTCCGTATGATGTCTAGATGAGAATTTCCCCATTTGGGCGTGATCTATCACCCGTGACGACTGCCCAAGCCCGAAACCCGAAAACCTTTAGCACAGTCTACAGGTAATATTTATGGAGGCATTTTATTGTAACTTGATAGGTTGACTTCATATAATATCTGGATGAGAAAGTCCTTTTTTGGACGTGATTGGGCAACTGTGACGTCTACAGGGGCCCGAAGCCCGAAAACCTTTAGCACAGTCTACAGGTCATATTTATGAAGGGATTTCATTGTAACTTGGAAGGATGACTCCAAATAATGCCTGAATGAGAATGTCCCATTTTGATCGCGGTCATTCAGCCTTGATGGCTGCCCGAGCCCAAACACATTTAGCATTGTCAAAAGGTCATCTTTATGGAAGGATTTCATTGTAACTTGTTTGGTTGACTCCATATAATGCCTAGATGATGCCATCCTCTTTTTGTCGTGATTGGTCAACTGTGACGGCTACAGGTGCCCGAAAACCTTGAGCACAGTCTACAGGTCATATTTATGAAGGGATTTCATTGTAATTTCGTAGGATCACCCCACATGATGCCCAGATGAGAATGTCCCCTTTTGGTTGTGTTCATTCAACCATGATGGCTGCCCAAGCCCAAAAACCTTTAGCACAGTCTACAGTTCATATTTATGAAGGGATTTCATTGTAACTTGGTAGGTTGACTTCATATAATGTCTAGATGAGAACGTCCTCTTTTGGTAATTGTGACGGCAACAGGGGCTTGAAGCCTGAAAACCTTTAGAACAGTCTACAGGCCATAATTATGAACGGATTTCATTGTAGCTTGGTAGGATGACTCCAAATAATGTCTAGATGAGAACGTCCCCTTTTGGTCATGATCATTCAGCATTGATGGCTGCTCAAGCCCAAAAACCTTTAGCATAGTCTATAAGTCATATTTGTGGAAGGATTTCATTGTAACTCGGTAGGATCACTCCAGATGATGCCCAGATGAGAATGTCCCCTTTTGGTTGTGCTCCTTCAACCATGATGGCTGCCTGAGCCCAAAGCCCGAAAACCTATAGCACAGTCTACAGGTCATATTTATGAAGGGATTTCATTGTAACGTGAAGGTTGACTTCATATAATGTCTAGATGAAAACGACTCCTTTTGGACGCCATTGGGCAACTGTGATGGCTACAGGGGCCCGAAGCCTGAAAACCTTCATCACGGTCCAGAGGTCATATGTATGAAGGGATATCAATGTAACTTGGTAGGATGACTCCAAATAATGTCCAGATGAGAACATCCCCTTTTGGCCACGATCATTTAGCCTTGATGGCTGCCCAGGCCCAAAAACCTTTAGCATAGTCTATAGGTCATATTTATGGAAGGATTTCATTGTAACTTGTTAGGTTAACCTGACTCCATATAATGCCTAGATGATGACATCCCCTTTTGGTCGTGATTGGTCAACTGTGATGGCTTCAGGGGACCGAAGCCCCAAAACCTTGAGCACAGCCTACAGGTCATATATATGAAGGGGTTTCATTGTAACTTTGTAGGATCACTCCAGATGACAAGAAAAACGGCTGTCTGAACCAAAACCCAAAAACCTTTCGTACAGTCTTCAGGCCATATTTATGAAGAGATTTCAGTGTAACTTGATAGGATGAATCATTTTGAAATAATTTCACTGTAACTAGGTAACTTTCATTGACATACGTTAACTGTGAGGGCCACATACATTAACTGTGAGGTCATATTAACCCACCTCTCAGCTCTTTAGTACCGTGTACACCTCATATTAGTCCCCTACGGGAACCGTAAGGGGGCTAGAGGATTGCACTCCGTCTGTCTGTCCGTCTGTTTTTATGTTACCACCTCTCCTTCCAACATGCTTTAAGCTACACCTTTCATATTTGATACATGGATAAATGGTTCTGAGGGGATGATGCACGCTCAAAATCCAAAATGGCGGAATGGCAGCCATTTTTGTTGTGTTTTTTTAAGCTTTCTTCTCTATTTTCATGTTACCACCCTTCCCTTCAACATGGTTCAAGCTACAGTTTGTATATTTGGCACATGGATAGAGGGTTGTGATGGGATGATGCACGTTCAATATTTTTTATTCAAAATTCAAGATGGCGCCATGGCAGCCATTTTTGTGTTTTTTAAGCCTTTTTCTCTGTTTTATGTTACCACCCCTCCCTCCAACATGGTTCAAGCTACACCTTTCATATATGGTACATGGATAAAGGGTTGTGAGAGGATTATGCACACTCAATAATTTTTTTTCAAAATCTAAGATCTGTCTGTCTGTCTTTATGTTACCACCTTTCCCTCCAACATGCTTTAAGCTACACCTTTCATATTTGGTACATGGATAAATGGTTCTGAAGGGATGATGCACGCTTAATATTTTTAGCTCAACTTGGGCGAAGCCAAATTTGAGCTTTTGTCATGGCCCGTCGTCCGTCTGTCCGTACGTCAACAATTGGATACGGCTCGGGCAAGAGGCCGTATTTATGAACCGATCTTTATGAAACTTCTTGGGTACCTTTGTTATGACCGTGGGACGAGAACAAGTGTTTTTGGGTGCGGTCCAAAATTCAAGATGGCTGCCAGCGGCCATTTTGTACTGAAATTAGGTCTAATCAGTTTTTTGTACAGAATTTATGAATCAATCTTTACGAAACTTCTTGGGTACCTTTGTTATCACTGTGGGATGAGAACGAGTGTTTTTGGGTGTGGTCCAAAATTCAAGATGGCCACCAGCAGCCATTTTGTACCAAAATTAGTGCAATCAGTCTTTGTACAGAACTTCTGTATGAAAGCTCTGATTTGAATAATTTTTGTATGAATGTTTAGTAAAATGGAATACATCACATACAGTACGGGTTTTTTTCCCGTGCAGAAATTATGCAAATTAGATGAATTTTGATTTATTTAGTGCTACTTATACACTGTAAGTGCACATGTCAATACGGCTCGGGCTAGAGGCTGTATTTATAAACCGATCTTCACGAAACTTCTTGGGTACCTTTGTTATCACCTTGGGACAAGAACAAGTGTTTCTGAGTGTGGTCCAAAATTCAAGATGGCTGCCAGTGGCCATTTTGTACCGAAATTAGGTCCAATCAGTTTTTTGTCACAACTTCTTTACAGCTCGTATTTATGAACTGATCTTCACGAAACTTCTTTGGTACCTTTGTTTTCACCCTGGGACAGGAAAGAGTGTGCTTTGGGGTGCCTTTGTTATCACTGTGCTATGAGAACAAATATTTTGGGGTTCAGTCATACCCACTCTGGGAAGATTTCTTTTCTAGTTCAGCATCTGACTGTCACCCACCTTTACAATACTTTACCTATACATTTGTTAGAGGCTACGGTCAGTATTTATGTACAGACCGTTACAATACTTTATATGTACCTTTGTTATCAGGTCATTACCAAGATGTTTGTCATTGCTGTGTCACATACTATACATGTACAATACAGTACATGTCTTGACAAGTTGAGCTACAGTGTCATTGACACTTTCATTTTTTTCAAAATCCAAGATGGCGGAATGGCGGCCATTTTTACTGTGTTTTTTTAAGCTTTTTTTTCTCTATTTTTATGTTACCACCCCTCCCTCCAACATGGTTCAAGCTACACTTCTCTCCATTCTCAATTTTTAGATTCCATTCACATTTGAAATCCTGTCTGATAACCTGTATTTTACCCAAACCACCCCCCAGGTCTGACACTCCTGTTGACTGTTGTTATGAAACCTGAATTGTCCCCAAGCCGAACCGTCCCCAGGCCGAACCATCCCCAGGCCGAACCGACCCCAATTGTTTTACCAAAATTTCCCCCCACCCCCCAGGTCTGATACTCTTGCTGACTGTGGTCATGTCTTATGTGACAAAAACACCTTATGTCACAAAAGCGCCGTAGGGGACTAATACCACCTCAGTGGTCAAACACTTGGTTTTATTAAAAACACAGCATACAGGGAACAGAAATTAACATATTCCCAATTATCACAATTCTTGTCTTATTTCATAATCCTTTCATAAACATTGAACATTATCCTTTTCATCAAACATACACAAGTTAAGCTACAGTGTCATTGACACTTTCATTATCCCCTCCCTATGCTCCGTCCGTCTATCTGTCTGTCCGTCCATCAGACCATCCATCCATTCGTCAGTCCATCTGTCTGTCTGAACTTTCTTTATGCCATAACTTAAACAAAAGTTAACAGATTTCAATTCTTTTCAGTACATGCCTCTGGGTCAAGTTTGATGATCACAATCATCCAATGAAAATTATTGAAGTTATTGCCCTGCCCTGCCCATCCCCCGCCAGTTAGGCATTTTTTTTTCTTTCTTTCCTCCAATATGCATTTTTAACTTTTTACAGTCACTTCATGCGAAACTTTTTTTAAAACTCACGTAACTCCCCCCCTCTCCCGGGGTGCCAATTAGGCACTTTTTTTTTTTTTCTCGTCAAAAATGCATTTTTATATTTTTGCTTAAAAGTTTGTGGTTAAAAATCCATTGTGTCTAAGCATTGCCATTGCTGGGACTGTCGGGCTGCATGCGTGACATCACTCTAGTTACTAAAAGAAATAGCCACCAAATGGTTAGACGTGAATGGACACCAGCCAAAGAGAAACAGTGATACAAATTTCAACAAACACACCCAATAGAAAAGATAACGAATGTAATTTAGATTGGTTCCCAAAAGGTTGTTTTGATTTTTAGCTCAACTTGACAAAGTCAATACAGGAGCCCGAATTATTAACTTAGGGTAATATGGGGAATATTCTTTAAAAATCTTCTTCAGAATCACCAGTCAGAATCTTTTAATATTTGGTATACATCATTGTTATGAGGGTCAGATTCAAGATTGTTCAAACCAAGTCCCTAGGTTAATATTTGGGCTCCCTACGTAAGACCAAAGTTTAACTTAGTTCAATATGGGGGATAATTTTTAAAAATCTTCTTCACATCCACCAGTCAGATTGCTTTCATATTTGGTATGCAACATCTCTAGGGGGGTCAGATTCAAGTTTGTTCAAATCTGATCCTTCGGTATATATTTGGGCTCGCTATGGTAGCCCAAATTTTACCTTAGTTCAATATGGGGGATAATATTTTTAAAAATTCTCTTCTTCACATCCACCAGTCAGATTGCTTTCATATTTGGTATGCAACATCTCTAGGGGGGTCAGATTCAAGTTTGTTCAAATCTGATCCCTAGGTGTATATTTGGGCTCGCTATGGTAGCCCAAATTTTACCTTAGTTCAATATGGGGGATAATTTTTAAAAATCTTCTTCTTCACATCCACCAGTCATTGCTTTCATATTTGGTATGCAACATCTCTAGGGGGGTCAGATTCAAGTTAATAAAGGTTAATATTTGGGCTTGCTATGGTAGCCTAAATTTTAACTTAGTGCAATATGAAGAAATTTCTTTAAAATTTCTCTTCTTCAGATCCAACAGTCAGAATGCTTTCATATTTGGTACACAACATCTCTCGGGAAGTCAGATTCAACTTTGTTCAAATCGAGAGCCTGGGTTAATATTTGGGCTCCCAGTGGGAGTCGGAATTGGCCATGCAGCTGAAGAGTTAGAAATTTTGTATTCTGTACCCTCTGGAGGTGTGTAACTAAGATTAATCCACATAGGTTGTATCAAGGGGATTCGTAGGGAAGCTCTACATTTTACATTATGATCAACTGAAGAAAAGGCATGATGCCTGGATTATTTTTGTCACGCCTGAGGGGCTCAAGGCTTAAGTGTATCCTATGGAGATGGATTGCTTGATGTAGACTCATTCTTGGACTCTGTTTATATTGTGTTCTGTTCAAGATGAGTGCTTCAGGCCCCGTGGGGCCTCTTGTTTAAATTTATTTTTGCTTCCAAAACATGGCGAATGACTCGCATTACAATGAGCTTGTTCCAATGAAGGGTAATAAGACTGAATCGCGCAATTTACCAGTTGTATTATGGGAAAAATTTGTAGCTTAAAATTTTGGTATTTTGACACCCATGAACTGAGGCTTAACACTGGATAATGAGAAAAAGCATGAGGCTGTAAGTACATTGTACGTGATTTATTTATTTCTTGGTATTTAAGGTCACTGTCAGCATATATGGCGGTCATGTAGGGCCCTGCAAATCGAACGTTTTTGAATTGGGTTGTCTATTCAAAATCAAATCGATACTTCAATTGAATCGTCCTTGTAGAAGTCTGAAGATGCCGATTGAACTGATAGGTGTGCCCCAAACATTGTGAAATACAAAGTTTTGGGAATCATATTCACTGTGGGAACCTCATGAAGTGGAGCAGTACATGTTTGCTGCGGTAAACAAAATCTGCTTCAGATAGGACCCAGAACCAACGCCTGTTGTGGAAGTCTTCTAAAGTGGATAGCACAGGTATAAACAATTGGCTAAACTTGACTTTATACCTATGTTCTGGTCAAGTGACCTCAACTCTTAACCTGCTGAGTATTTTCAAGATATTTTTCATCAAGCCTAGTCATGCCTGCTTCATAGCAGCCATGCCTAGATTTGATGAAAATTCATCTGCATTTAACTCTAGGAATCATTGATAAAAAATCCATTTAAAAGGGGGGTGGGGGAATATGTGATCAAATGTGCCTAAATTATACTTATTTCAGTGGCAAGAGAAATCCTGTCCTGGGCAGGAATATCTGCTAGCAGCATGCAAGGAGTTAAAGTTTAACACCTGTACATAAATAAATAAATATAATGAATCATATTTGCTACTTCTACCCACCTGTGAGGTCACAATGAATTTTGAAAGATTTGTCGCCATTATGTGTGCTGGAAACTTTTAGCAATTTCATGCTTAGATTATATATATGACCCTCTTCAAAGTCAACAAGTGGAAATACTGTATGAAGTAGACTTCCTATGAGAGGTAACTTTCTTTGTCATGAATTCAATTCATCAGAGTTGATTCTCCATACTAAGTTACACTCCAGGCCCCCCGTGGGAACCCTGGGAAGTGAAGCAGTGCTTGTTTGCTGTGATAAACAAACTCTGTTTTACTGGTAAAATAGGATCCTTTCACCAATGCTTGGGGTGGAAGTCCTCTAAAATGGGCAACATGAGTATAAACAAATACACTTAACTTGACTTTATCTCCATGTTGTGGTCACGATTAGCCATTATGCAGCCATATGTGATGTTAAACACAAGTAAATAAATACACTCCAGGAGTTTAATCTGCATTTCTTCCCAAGAATGAATTCCTGTTTGCAAGGGAAATGTAATACTGAAATTTGGCAAAACTAATCTAAAAGAAGTTTAAAGAAAGATCTCCAAGGACGGGATGGAATGGGAATATGATCGGAGAGTTAGTTCTATTGACAAGTTAACTCTACTCCATCAAAAACCAAATGGGACGAGAATTACCACTACTGGGCACTGCACCGAGAAAACCGCTAGCATTGTTTGGAAACTTGACATTTGCTCTCTACAGTGGTAGACTGTAACTAGTCAGACTGCCATTAGCATGTGTGCATATGCCATTTATGTAAATATAGCAGAATCCCAAGAGGTGAGGCAGTGCTTGTTTACTGTGGTAAACAGGCTCTGTTTTACTGGTAAAATAGGAGTCAGTCATCAATGCTTGGGGGTGGAAGGCCTCTAAAATGGAAAATATGGGTATAAACAATTGACTAAACTTGGCCTTTATCTCTTTGTTGCAGCAAATGTGCAGAAGTAAGTAACCAACCTTTAACACCAGTAAATAGCCTATAAAACCAAACTGCACAGGAAGAAGAGAGGTACAGTGGAACCCTATTAATTGAATAGCCACTTTGCCAATGAAAATTATTCAGTTAACAGGAGTATTCAGTTAACAGGGATTGTGTCACTTTCCTGTATTCTAGAGATAAACTTAGCATTTATTCTATTATATCTTGTTTGACAGAGCATGAGCATAGATTAAATGCCTGTATTGGGTGTACTGAGGCCAAATAGGTCAATAAACAAAGGAAAACTGGGAGAGTCAGGGTAATTTCTCGACATGTTACAAAATTTTACTCTATAACCTATATTCAATTAACAGGTCAAATTTGTACTGGAGGTATGGTAAATGGTTTTGTGTCAGAAAATTATATTCAATGAACAGGGTTATTCAGTTAAGAGATATCCAATTAAGTATGCTCCACTGTACAATGAAACATGAAGCAGTCCATCCAATTCAGTCAGAAGTCTCTGAAATGTTGCAGGTACTGCTATTATGGATCTAGTTTGAAGGGGTACACTCCAACAGTTTAATGATGGGGGGTATACTGATGATATTGCAGTGGTAAACAGATGGTTGGTCTGTTGAATCTTGTGGAGTAAACTCCTATATGATATTGTTTTCACACTGGTTAAACATGATCAACATAAAATGTGGATGTGCTGGACATAAATTTGCCATAGCCTGAATTTGAGTTATTGCCCTTGAAGTCTGTTGTAAAACAGTGGAACTCTGTTACTTGAAAAGCCAATTCGCCCATGAAAATTATTTAATTAACAGGAGTATTCAATTAACAGGGATATGGACACTTTGCCGTATTCTAGAGTTAACCTGGGGCACTGCGGCGTTGCGGTAACCGGTTCTCGTCAGATCACAGAAGTTAAGCAATGTCGAGCCCGGTTAGTCCTTGGATGGGTGATGGTCTGAGCAATCGATTCGGACTCCCGCATTGTGTCCTTGGGCAAGGCACTTAACCCCTATTGTCCAATTAGTGTTTGGAATCTAATATTATTGCATCCGTGGAAATTTTGCCAACCCGTGGAAAGTGACCAGTCCATGGCAGCTGTACTGAAGTAACATAAACAAATTGTAACCAAGCACTCAGTTTTATTATGCAGTTGCAAGATGCAGATTTTGTACGGATATATGCTGTTTTCAAGTAATTACGGACAAAATACATACTTATTGTAAGATAAAACTTGATATCTTACAAGCTGGACATATATGATTTCATGGTAGAAGATTATCACTGATAATTCAATAAAATACATTGAGCTTTAACTGGCTGAGTGCTAGAAGCCACTAGCATGGCTCTATTGTAAAGTGATGAAAGTCACTATAGTGGCTTTATACTGTACGCATTAGCTTGTTGGCTCAGCAGCAGAAAAAAAAAAAGTTAATATAAAATTATTTTGTTACCATTTATTGGAGAGTGCCTTTTGGCACTCTCCAATAAATGGTAATAAAACAATTATTTATGAAGAACATCTTGATGTACTAAGTCTCTCCTTGTTGGTATTATGGTTATTTATTTATTTATTGGTGTTTAAGGTCACATATTTCTGCATAATGGCTAATCCTGACCACAACAGGGCGATAAACCAAAGTTTAGTCAATTGTTTATACTTATGTCACCAATTTAAAGGTCTTCCACCCCAAGCATTGGTGACTGGGTCCTATTTTACCAGTAAAACAGAGCTGGTTCACCACAATAAACAAGCACTGCTTCACTTCCTGGGGTTCCCATAGAGATGGTATCATGGTATCTTTGAAAATAAAATTAAAAAAATACTCAATGTTAGAAAACACCTTTTGCTAGTTAATTGAAAATATTCTCTGGTCTTTCCCATTATATTCGATTCAGATTGTTCTAAAATAATCACAATCCATTTGTGAATGTTATACAAGAATACTTGGGGGCTAAAATTTGCAGCATCAGTTAACTCTTTATCTAATGCACACAATATCAAAATTTATTATTTTAAATATTTTTTCAAATTTAAAAATAAACTGAAACAAAATGATATCATGTCACCCCACACTGGAATGACTTGACTGAGGTTGTTTCTATGAAGGGTGACATGATACAGTTTTGTGGAAATATTTCAGAAAATCTTTTTTTTTCATCTATTCAGTTTCTAAATTATACATACGGGTGCAGCCGATTCGTTAGGTAAAGGGTTAAATACATAGCAGAGAAATGGTTAAAATAAACGATTAAATGATTAATGTTTAAACGATTCACCGACTGGGTATAATTTTTCTGATCCACATAAAATAAAAAGTGAATCAAGTGTTTTTGCATAGGCAGGGGTGTCACAAAAATTAATGTTAGGGTGGGGGGGGGGGGGGGGGGGGGTTCTGGGAGGTGTAAACATGATTTATTCTGACTGATTTGGCTCAAGTCCCAATTCATAAAATATTTCAGCATGCCTTGATGATGTATTATTTATTTATTTATTGGTGTTTAAGATCACATATTTCTGCACAATGGCTAATCATGACCACGATAGTTTTACGGGTGGAGGAAGCTGGAGTACCCGAGCAACGGCGAGCAACTGTCAGCTCCCCAACACAGTAACTCCACACAAGCAGGGTTAGAATTGGTTGAAGACAAGTGCACCATCGACGTGCAGTATGCCTTAGCACACAACACCACTGTGCCCCTACAAGGGCAATGGGGGTGAAGTGCCTTGCCCAAGGACACAAAACAGGTGCCACAGGTGGAATTTGAATCGCGGACATCTCGGCTTACGGCCTGCACCTCTACTTACTGAGCTACCGCACCCCTGCCATGATGATGTAATTGGAATATCAATCAGTTGGTATTATAGTTAAAAAGCTGAAGACTTCTTGAAAATATATTTGTGGATAAAGAAAATATACATGAAAGTGACACTTCTTATTCAATTAAAATGAACTGTTCAGCCCTTGAAATTGGGAATATTTTACCACAGCAATTAATTGTTGTGGTAAATTCCATTTCCCATGGCATTGCCACAGCAATCACAGACACGATAATCAATTCTGTACATTATGTGGAGATGATGAGTTGTAAGCCTCCGGCTTTATGTCTAATCCATGGCCTTGTTTGTATAGTTTAAGATTTGTTCACTTGGCTTCTTGGAAATAAATATGGTTTGAACTAAAGAACATCACAAATCAAGTACTAGGAGTGCACGTAGCCTTTCCTAACTCAAGCATTGAATATCAGGACTGGCAGATAACTGCCAGTCCTGATATTCAATACTTGAGTTATATAATTAAGAGTGTTGCACAAGGGTATTTTGGGTGGGACGTTGCTCATGATTTCTAACACACATTATTGAAATATTATAAACTGAGCATCTGGGGAAAATGTTACCACAGCATTAATGTACCATGGTAAAACTAATTTACTACAGCATTCACCATAGCTGTGCTGATTGCTGTGGCCAATTTCGAGGGCTGACTGTACTGGCACTCCAGATTGGTCAGTGCTGGTCTCTGAATCTGGTACTTCAGACCTCACTATGTATGACCGACTGTGTGTGTGATATTAGGTCAAGTGTCAAATGTAGACTTGTAAGAAAGGACACAATTACTGCCAAGAGTGAATCGATATATATAAGACTGCAATCCAGATGAAAATGTCCCCACAGGAAAAACTGCTGGGGTTTTCCTTCCACCCCCCCCCCTCCCCCACCCAAACCATCCTTATTGATGCCCCTGTACATAGGTACATGTGCAGACAATTTTCTCATTCATGACCACAAGATATTATGTATTTCCTCTTATGGAAAAGCCACATGTGGAGTCCTTATATTCTCAAATCCATAGAGGTGTCAAAAATCGCACCTCCCACTAGGGCGAGGGGTCCAGTTTCTATAGTCCTAACTAGGACCCTCAGGGGAAGGGAAGTGGAAGAAGGCATTGACCTGAGTGTCCTAGTTATGCCTACTATTTCTTGAACATAACATGACTTCCTGGGTGAATGTGCACCCAGGCAATCGACTATTTTGTTTTAAATCCTGTCTTGGTGCCACGATATGCCCTTGTCACATTTAATTGATTTTTTTTTAAAGTTATGTGCATCACCCTATTGGCTGGTAGTTACTATTAGGTGAATTCCAGTCCACAGAAGTTGATATTCAAGTTCAACAGGAATTCATAAAGTTAGCGGGTGCCTAAGGTGATAGAAGTACATACACAAAATGGGTTAACCCTTTACCCAACTAATCAGTAATCAGCCGCATCCGCCCGCGTAATATGCAAATTCAGCAGTTGAAAAAATATTATTTTTCAAACAATTTCAACGGAACCATATCATGTGACCCCTCATTGGAATGAGCTCATCAAGCTCGTTCCAACAAGGGGTCACATGATATGGTTTTGTTGAAATTTTTTGAAAATTTTTAAAAAATGATATTTAAAATAATAAATTTTTGATATCGTCTGTGTTGGGTAAAGGGTTAATCGATATGACATAAGTGAGTCATTCTGTTTTTATTACATGCCTTCAGGTCTGTAAAAACAATTATTAGAAGGACACTCAGCAATTCATTTGACAACTATCAACAAGTTATTTCACAACCAGGTTCAGTTTCGGGTGATGTTTACAAACACTTGTACGAATTGGTGGGAATTCCCCTGGGCAGATTTATAAATAGGCCAAACATGTGGTGGAGGTATGTTTGTGCTATTGTAGTACAAGCATATTTGAGCTAGTTCTATTCAATTTGTTATAATAATAATAACAGCTAATAATGATTGCTTTGAACTCTCCCTTCTAAACTTTAGAAGTAATTTTATAAACTAGTTTATTTAGTTTATTGTCTTTGCAATAGCTTATTAGAATTAGAAGTCTGAGCGATCGTTTCGGACGCCTGCATTGTGTCCTTGGGCAAGGCACTTCACCCAGATTGTCCTCAGGAGGGCACAATGACACCGTATACTAAGGCGTACTGCATGTCGATGGTGTGCATGTCTTCAACCAATCTAACCCTGCCTGTGCTGCAATGGGGAGTTATGATGTTGTGTAGCTGGCAGCTGCTCGTCGGTGGTTCTCTCCGGGTACTCCAGCTCCCTCCACCCATAAAACTATCACCGACACGATATGACCTTGGCTGTTAATGTGTCGTAAAACCCTAATAAATAAATATTAGAATTAGAATGCAAGTGCTTCATTTTAACTGCACGGCTTCCATGATTGTAGGTCAAACAAAAATTCCAGGTAGGCAGGGTTATGTTCAGTATTGACAGATGACATGATCGTCCAAAAATCGGTTGTCAACAATTTCCGTTCGGCACATGTGTGCAGAACAGATTTTCATTTTCTGCATGGTTTAGTGTTTCTGTAGATAGGGATTTCATAGAACAGGAATATAAAATGTATGAAGAGAATGAACATTTCTATAAATTCATTTCGTACCATTGAGTACTTTTGGGGTGGGTAACTGCTCCAGTGTGAGAATGGCTGGATGTTTCAACATATTAATCCAATGTGTTCGCTCTTCTAAAGTGTCTTCTTGTGAATTAGAGCTGAAACGATTAAAGGGTTTACTTGATCGATCAATTACATTGATAAACCTTGGTTAACCAATTAATCACTTGCCCTTATAGGTAGCTGAATAACTGCTGTACCGTTCCTGGTTTATAGCATTAACCCTTTTCCCAATGTAAAGGACAAAATCAGCCAGCTCTACATACACAAATCTCTATTCAGATTTTATTATGTTTCAATTTTTGTCTCAAAAACATAGCTTATGATC
This sequence comes from Pictodentalium vernedei, assembly GCA_031216915.1. NCBI lineage: Eukaryota > Metazoa > Mollusca > Scaphopoda > Dentaliida > Dentaliidae > Pictodentalium > Pictodentalium vernedei. The sequence continues at coordinate 148,852,905 of CM062288.1, forward strand.
CCTCATTGGAACGAGCTCATTCCAATGAGGGATCATAAGCTATGTTTTTGAGACAAATATTGAAAATTTTTAGTAATTCAAGAATCTATTTTGCAAGTGTCATCTGCTACCCGCATTGGGTGAAGGTTAACTTAAGAATGACCAGTTCCAGCTACAGATACAGTATAATGATCATGCAAGTGAACAAGTATATCATCACGTAACTTGCATGCTTTACTCTGTCTCATGTAATTGATGTGAGTCAGTGTGACAATGTTTGCCTGTTTTGGAGCAAGTTTGTTCCTTTGTTAACTCATAAAGTACAGTAGTTCAAAAATAACAATTAATCGATCAAATACTTTTTTGATCGATCAAGGCGTTGATCATTGGTTAATCCATTAATTGGTTAACCGTTTCAACTCTAATGTGGGTGATTGGGATGTGGGCAGTTACTGGGGGTTCAGTAGTTGAACTTAGGTTACTTTTTTCAAATTTTTGTAAATCAGGAGCCTTGAATAATGACATTTAATGGGCTGTCATTTTATTAGCAAAGTGATCAACCATTACACCAGTGTAGAGCTTTGCAATTCGAAAGAGTTGGGGCGTGCTCATTTTCACATTCCTCTTGAGTTAGTGAGGCATGTTAGTGTGTTGGTGCAATTGCAAAAGTCAAACTCTAAGCCCCTTTGAGGACATACATATTTCTCAGTTGCCCACGCATGTGATAATCATCCTTAACCACACAAAACCATTATTAAATAGTATAGATACCTTCTGGGGAATATAAGACTATTATAAGTCTTCTAAATTCATTTGGAATTTTTCTGCGGATGGGGTGGAAACAAAAAGTGAAGAAGAAAAAACTCAGAAATGTTAATAAAGTATATATTTTGTATTGTAAACCACTCACACATGATGCATGACTTGGATGAACCAGGGTTGGTAGGGTTGTTTGTTATTTTTTTTTTTTTTTTGGTGTGGGGGGGGGGGGGGGGGGACAAAAGTGCACTTGCCATTCCACAGTGATCCAAATTTAATATGAAATTGGGTGTCCATTTTCCATATTGTACAATGCATTTATTAGCAATGAGTTACTCCCCTTTGAATTTGTTTACACATGTTTGAATACATGTAAAATTTCAGGCTTTTGATGATCTGCTAACACCCTTGCAAATCACAATGCATATGGGTGCATTGATAAAATAGAACACTAAACTATACAAAAATTTGTATAGAGCGCACATAAATTTTGGTATAGTATAGTGCTCTATTTTATATTTACCCCCTCTCCCCTTTCAAAAATGTTTCGCCACTTATGACTCATATTCTATCTAATTCACTTATTAACAAAAACTGCTCAAGCTGATGTGGAAGCATCATAGATTTCAGTTTCTCAATAAACTTTGGTTTTAGAACACTTCGGATTTGTACCCTACATTGTTGCTGCAAATATGCTGGTCTCATCTGAAAGCCAAGTCCATCTTCAACAGTTTTGTAATATTCCTTGCATGTGAACGTTTGATATATAGCAGGAAGAGTAAATCTGGCACCAGCTATTATTAGTAACTTCGCACTTTCGAGATCTTCCTGAAACAGTGACAGAAACAAAGGACTCATCAGTTCTCCATTTATGTGCCCTGGTTTATTAACATTACAGTTGTGCCGTATGAGCGATTTAACACACAAAACATCAGATTTGTGTACAGCCCACATTAAGGGGGTTTTAGAAAGGTAGTCCTCTGCATCCACATCAGCTCCTGCAGATAGTAGGAAATTAGTGTATTCAATGTTCCCCCCGAATCACTGCAGCATGCAAAGCACTTTGACGTCTCTTAAGAGAAGAGTGACTTAAATTGCATCCACTCTGAATCAGTAATTCCAAACATTTCAGACTCTCAGAAAACAAAGCAGCCCAAATTAATGGTGTGAAGCCACCCCATAATTCACAATCGGGATTTGTTCCATGATCTAACAATAGTGACATAATCTCAGTAGATCCAATTCTAGCTGCCCAACACAGACCACTTTCCATCAAATGCTGGGGAATCCCAGCATCCAAAAGGTTTTTCACCTTCTCTGTATCTTTTTGCCTCACAGCTTGCAGTAAATCAATGCCATTATGCATTTTGCTCAGCTTTATTGTCTTGATTATTCCCTGCATCATTTCATTTCAAACTTGAATCAAGTTTATCAAACTAAGGCATCCCTCTTTAAAAATTCTCTAGCTTTCTACAATGAAAAGACAAACATCACTTAGTAACTGATTATATTTTCAGGGATAAAGCTAAAACAGAATTAACCCTTTAAACACTGATGGCGCCATCTTCCATGTCAGTTTATTTCCTTTAATAAGAAGAATACATATTGATTATTTGGGAGTGGACCAATTAAAAATTTCAACGTGCAGCCTATTGATAGGTCTACCCCCTCCCCCCCCCCCCCCAATGCAGGCCAGTTTTATCCATTACATTAGATAAAGGTTTAAATTACACGTTATAGGGGGCACATTGGCTCAGTGGTTATACGGTTAGATCCCCACCAGGGCAGGGTTAACTGTGCTGTGCCCTTGAGCAAGGCACTTAGTCCCATTTGCCAATATAGGGGCATGGTGGCACTGTGTCCTAAGGTGTACTGTACGTCGATGGTGCACTTGTCTTCAACCAATGCTAACCCTGCTAGTGCAGAGTTAGTACGTTGGGGAGTCTGACAGTTGCTTGCCATTGTTTGGTGGTTCTTTCTGGGTACTCCGTCTTTCTCCACCTATAAAACTGTCCAACACGAGGTGACCTTGGCTGTTAAAAGTGTTGTTAAATATGTTATAGACCCCATATTATATTGAGATTGATATATCCTTAGTTGATAATTATATGAGATAGATATTTTTTATTTCTGCATTTTCTGACTGGTCTGACTCATTTGCACTGAGTGACCTTTGTTTACAACTTTGTTACACTAATATATTGTACATTTCGCTGATGATTGTTTAAGTAGGTCAAGGACCTTGTTTACTTGAACTATGACAGAATCACCTCTGGTTACTATAATGGTTTGTCAACAGAATTCAGAAACTCATTTTTAGAAAGCCATTTTAGAAAGACTCACAAGTTCAGTTGTTTCCATAGAAGATTATTATTGTTTCAGAACAGTGCATTTATTATAGAAGCAGTGCTTCTTTGTGAATTTGGACGATTGATTCCAAAAGAGAATTTTGAAGAGAATCTATTCGTCTTGGAAAAGAGAATTTATACTTTCAGTGAAACAGAATAATATTATTTTGTGAAAAGCCAGGATTCTACTGGATTATTTGGAAATTATCTGTGGCGCCAATACTTCTTGGATTTTTACTCCATTTGAATTTTGCGGAGCATTTTATTATATTTTATTGGAGACTGCTGAAATTTCTAAGTGAAAATTTTATTACAAATCTACGGGATACAGTTTCTGAAGAGACATTCTTGGATTTAATACTACATGTACCAGCTGGTAACTTTCTTCACAAGATTCTTCACCACTGGATTACTGGATTCTGTCAAACTGTACTTTGGACTAATTCAATAATTGATAAGTACCACTGTTTTTATTTTCTGTAAACCAATTAGTGTAAAAGATCTTTGTATCATTTTTTTTTAATTAAATTTCAGAATAGTTAAATTCATTGTTATTGTTGCTGATTCTCAGATTTCTTTCTGTTACCAATATCAATAATATTTCCATACCGTAACAAATACCAATAATTAAATACACATTATGTGATAAAAAGAAGCTCAAATTTGTCATGATTTGATATGAAATTACTGTACTTCACTAAAATCACTTTTATTGAACTCGGTTCAGAAATTTCATTGCAACTCTTGACTCATAAGAGATTGTCTATTTATGAAAGAGTTTTTTATTAACCTGCCCCAGATAAGTCTTACAGGTTCAATGGGTTAGCTAACATTGGGGATACATTTGTACATTGGAATTCTTCAATTTTAATTTTTTTTTTTAATTAATTAATTAGAGTACCCATGTGCTCTCCCCAATAAACGGACAGAAAGATCAATATGAACAAAATAATATTCGCTGACAGTAATGGCATAGCCCACCCCCTAAAAATCATAGTGACCCCCCCTCCCCCCACCCCTCCTCAAAAACCAGAGAGTCCAAGGTTCACTCTGAGGGTAGTGAATTTTCCACATTTTCTCTGGAGCCCGAACATCCAAACCCCAACCAATTGGGGGGGGGGGGGGGGGGGGGGGGGGGGGGGGGTCGTGGTGGCTCAGTGGTAGACTATTGGATGTCTATGCTAGAGGGCCAATTTCAATCCTGTCTGGGACGACCTGTGTTGTGTCCTTGGGCAAGGAACTTTATTCGGGTTGCCTAAATGGGGGCACGATGACTCTGTGTATACTAAAGTGTACTACATGGTGATAGTGCACATGTCTTCAACCGCTGTAACCCTGCTTGAGCAGAGCTTGCACAGGGTTAGAATGTAGAGGAACTGACAGTTGCTCATCGATGCTCGGTGGTTCTCTCCGACTTCCTCCACCTGTAAAACTGTCACGGGTATGATTAGCCATTGTGCATAAATATGTGACCTTAAACACCAATAAATAAATAGGAGGGGGATACTGTAGGCCTGTGGTTGGGGTAGGTATGGCCCTCCCATTGGTGAGGGTTCAGGGGAGCCTCCCCCCCCCCAACCTCCACCAATGGGGTGGGCTATACCTACCCACACATCAGGCCTATGGCCTTCAGAGATGCCTGTGGCATATATTGACTTGGCACCCCTAAAAAAATTATGGCTCCTCCCCCAGGCCTGTCCTTTTGAAAATCACAGGAGGGAAGTTGCTGGCTCTCCTTAATCTATATTTAGGTGGGCACAAACCCACCCAGACGGTCTGGTACATACCCAAATCATCAGAATGAGGCTTTTGAGGAGGGCAGTTACTTGCTCTCCTCAGCCAAATTTCAGACGGGCTATAAGGATCTGGAGCAATCGCCTTCCTCAGAATGACAGGCCTGCTCCCATCTCAATAGGAAATCCTAGCTATGCCCCTGGCTGACAGCATAATGTAATGCACATTCTAACCAGAGATTTGCATCAGACATGCTGGTGATGAGTCATGGTGACTTAAAAGGAATCTGTGCTAGCACCTGAAACTAGGAAATAATATACAAGGCTAAGGACAAATTAAGTTGTGGTGACTTAACCCTTTACCTAACATGAAAAGCAGATGACACTAGAAAAAAAAATCTTGAATAACTAATTATTTTTCATTTTTTGTTTCAAAAACACAGGTTATGACCCCTCATTGGAACGAGCTCAAGAAGCTCATTCCAACGAGGGGTCATAACCTATGTTTTTGAGACAAAAATTGAAAAAAATAATGAAAATTAATTTGCAATTTTTTAGAATAGCTCTGGTCGGTTTTGGCCGTTATGTTGGGTAAAGGTTTAAAAGGAATCTGTACTAGCACCTGAAACTAGGAAATAATCTACAAGGCTAAGGACAAATTTGGAAAAAATTGGATAACATTTCAATTTTGTTTGAGTTATCATGCTGATACCACCCGCATTTATTTATTTATTGGTGTTCATGGCTACTCTCATCACCTATGGCTACATCATGACCACAACAGAGGTATGAAGTCAAGTTTAGCCAGTCGAGTATATCTATAATGCACATTTTAGAAGACTTCCACTTCAGGCATTGGTTCCAGGTCATATTTTATCAGTAAAATGAGTCCAATTGTAAGGGGGGAAGCTGCTAATTTCATGTGCTCTGTCAAAAAAGATATACATGTAATAGAATAAATGCCCAGTTTCTCGGAATACTCTTTGTTAATTGAATTCAGTGACAAAATGATGCCCCATGGGAACCCCAGGCAATGGAGCAGAGCTGGTTTCAGGGGTAAACAAATTCTGCTTTCCTGGTAAAATAGGACCAAGAACAGATACCTCGAATGGAAGTCCTTTATTAAAGCGGGTAGCACAGGTAACTTGACTTCAAACCTGTGTTGCAGTCATGATATTGTCAAAGATGCTGAAAGTAACCTTAAATACCAATAACAAAATACTAATAAAGTGGCTATCAATTAACACGGTTCCATTGAAAAATCACTGACAGCTGCAGAATTTATTTTCCTGTTAAAAAGAGGAACCAGTCGGACACTAAAAGTCTAAAGAATTTTCAGGGAAAAAGTTGCTGAACAATTACCCTGCTGGGTAATCCATCACATGAGCTATTTCTACATTCAATTCAAAATATACATACTCCAATGCATCTCTCAATATCCTGAATATTTGTAAGTTGTTTGTTTTTGTCAAATTCTTGTCGTATTCTTCTGTAATAGAAATCCTTATTAGTATATTCAAGAGTCCTTCCTTTTCTCAATATTATTCGGTACAGAGATATTATAAGTCTTTTGTGGTCTGTCATTTTACTTTCAGCTGAAAATATTGAAAATAAAACTTATATATATATATATTTTAGTCATTCTGTATAAATTGGGGAGCTTAGTTGAAATGGATGGAGAGAAAACAACACCTTTTCGACCTATAATTTTTTTGGTAATTATCATCGGTCGAAAAGGTGTTATTTTTTCTCGAACTATATATGTATCAGTTTATTACATGCAGTGACTGACCTGAGCATTTAAAAACAAGAGGCAGACTTGGAGCCTACTTTTGAAATCTAGAAGCCAGATTTACTTCTTACCTGGTTGAGGGCTAAATTATTGTTGATTGTCAGAATTTCTTCGTGTGTTTCGCCTTGTTTCAATTTAAGGGAGAGTGCCTATAGGCAGCCCCACCCCATCTCCTCCTTTGCCTCGGCACTCTTCCAAAAACTGTAACAAGGCAAATCCACACAAATGATATATCATTTCATTTCAAAGATAATATTATTAGTTACACAGTTTGTTGGTGGCCTAATATGGTATATATGGTGTCAGTTAATTTCATATTGGACGAGAGCGAAGCTCGAGTATATATGGTGTCAGTTAATTTCATATTGGACGAGAGCAAAGCTCGAGTCAATATGGAATTAACTGACACCATATATACCACATTAGGCCACCAACAAACTGTGTTACAAATATATCTTACCGACTGCTGCATTGATGCACAGAACTAATAACAACCGCGATCAAAATTAAATGAGAGAATTCTCACAATGTGTTCACATGTCTTTGCCGTGTTACAATTTATGGGAGAGTGCCTACAGGCACTCTCCCATAAATTGCAACAAGGCAAATTCATACATACCAAACAGTTTCATTTCGAAGGTAACATGACACACATCCACAGAATATGAAGCCTTTTAAGTTGCCTAACCTGCACTTCAGACCAAATATGGGCTTCCAACACTCAATCTTTCAACTTGAAGCGTTTATTGGCTGCCGCCATTTTGAATAATCAATGAACAAAGGGGAGATTACCCATAGCTTTCAGCGTATATTGATGTTGACAGGCAGTATATGGTTTTATATGCAGTCTGCATGTGACGTCTTTGAACCAATGAAATTCCCAGATACTTGTAGGAGGTAAGATATAAGTACATTTACAGAACATGAAGCCTTAAAGTTGCAGCACCTTCACAGTAAGCTCACACCAGCATAAGGCCCATGTATGGGCTTCAAGCACTCTACCAGTTAACTGTAGTTATATTACTTTTTGATAACGATTTTCTTGTTGGAAGCTTTTAAGCTGTGTAGGACATACATTTGTGCATTTAATTACAATATTTTTTTGGCATAATTAAAGTTGTTTCTCAAATGCAGGGCTCAAAATAAGCGGTGTCGCGTCAGTTTTTGCTATGCAAAACTTGCAAAAAGCTACACAATGTTCAATTATGTATAGCATTTTGCGATACAAGATAATCAATAGGCTGCAGTTGATTATCTTGTATCGCAAAATGTAAATGAAAATTTGCAAACAAATTTGAAATCTAGTTCACTGATGCTTTACTTCTGATTGTGGAACATTCCAGGCATAACTCAGATTAACTCTCCATCAAGCATCATTAGCAACTTCATATGTAAGATGAATTCTATTGGTTTAAATTCTTCCTGTTTTTACAACATTTTGCATAAAATGTACATTAAAAACAACTTCAAGCCCATCAAATTAAAAATTCCAACTTCCATTTTGAGAACTCTATTGATCAACGAAGACGCTATTTGAAAATATCCAAGTGCATGCAACCCTTAAAGGCAGTTCAGTTAAAAAAAACCATAGTAAATGTTTCATGTGTTGCAGATCATTTGGAAATGCCCAGAAATGGATGGAAACTATTCTATCTACTTAGAAGAATTCAATACAAAACAGCATAACATAACTCTGGTATACAAAAATAGCTATGTAATTTTTACAAAATGCTATTCATTTTTTGGAAATTTGCAGCATTATGCTACGCAAAGAAAAAAAGTTATTTTGAGCACTGCTCAAATGATTGAAAAATGAATGAAAAATAATTTCATTTCATCACAAAAACCATTCATTTTCAGAATACAATAGTTCTTAGTCAAGTGATCAATGAAGGAAATGTTATCTTACAGTTATCAGCCAACTCAGAAGCCCATATTTAAGATCAAGGAACCAAATCAGAATGTTAGGAGTTAAATTCACGCTGGCTACTCACAAGGTTGGTCAATATAGATTAGTAAGTATTATTAGTCAATCAGGAATTAGTAAATTATTTATCAATAAACTGCAGATAAATGGGACAAAACAAACAAGATGCAATGCCCCCAGTATCCCCCGCCAAGGGTTTCTAAGTTGAAGAAGTGGAAAAAGGCCCATAACTCTAGAAAGAAAAAATGGACAAAACCTGTTACTTGTGAATATTCCATGGTGGTCTATCAGTATACCAAAGATCATTTAAATCCAACATCCACTGACTGAGATATGAAGGTCCAAAGTTTTTACGGATAGGTGGATGGATGTATGGCCGGATGAATGAACAAAAAACAGACTGAACCCATTTCTAAATCCACTGCAAAATTTGTTTGGCAGGGGATAAAAAGCAGTATACTTTTGTTGTGAATAAATCAAGCCTGCAAATACACTAGGGCTGCCATGGTCTGGTCACTTTCCACAGGTGGGCAATATTTGTACAGATGCAATAATATTAGATTCCAAACACTAATTATAGGAATAATCATCAAACATTTAATTAATGAAGCACTAGGTGAAACCCAGTGCTTCATTAACTATAATTTTGTTGATATTGATTTTTATTACCCAGTAAACGCATGCGTAGACACCACTGCCCACATGTGGATTATGACCAGTCCATGGCGACTGTACTGTAAGCAGCCTGTCATTGTCTATTATTACTAGTTTAGCGGGCATTCTCTAGTATATTAATGGAGTGGGCAGCGGGCCATTAATGAAAACAAAATTCATTAACAGCTCGTCATCATGGTAATACTAGAAATAACATGATTTTGTCCAGTGTCCCGGTTTATTAACAGCCCTCAATGAATGAAAAACAGACCTCTGGCTTATTAACGGCCCGAGATGAAGGCCCTCAACTTCGTCTCGGGCCGGTAATAAACCCTTGGGCTGTTACTTATTCCACTTGGGCAGTTAATAAACCGTAACGCCCTCCAAACTCATGTTATTGTTATATTTGTGTGTTTGACAGTACAGCTGGGTGGTTTTTTGGTTTTCCGGTACGGTACTGGTTTTTATGGCAAACCTGAAAACTGAACCGCAAGACCCAGAAAGATCAGACTGAATGGCTTCACTGTGTTTGTACATAAAATGATGAAACTATCTAACTGGAGGGGAGTGGATAGTGTGTCCTGTGGACTCCGATGAAGGGGCAAATCTCATTGTCACACTTTCTCTGTTACCGACTTGTTTACCGGACGAGTTGATAGGGGAGAAAATGTGATAATGGTAGCACAACACAGATTAGATGAACTTGATTCGTTTGTTACCCTAATTTATGTTTTTGTCTGGCTCAATATGCTTAGCAACTGATCACCAAGAACCCCTAATAGTCCAGCCGCCAGGGCATTGAACCTCAAAGTGGTGAACAAAGCCTTTTTCTCGATGGAATGGGTATTAGTAACATCTCCTTACTACAAAAAAGTTTACAGGACATCTGGCAGCCTTAAGCAATTTGAAATATTCATATTTAAGGTGACATCGTCATTTCACACACTACAATGTTTGACTGCAGCTAATACAAGAGGTTCCATCCAAGCCTATATACATTTTTGAGGGATGTTTTAGGTGTGTGGTGATTCTGTTCATCAGTGCTATTCATACTGCTATTTATAGCTGATGTATATCTGCTAATCTTGTTTGTTCATTTCAATACTCTAGTGTGGCGTTTCAAGAGCAGAAAAATGTGCACGCCATTTTAGCTGCATTGCATTTGCACCTGTTTGTACTACATGGCGTCTGGCTTGAGCAAGAACATTTTATTAACTTCGATACCTCATCTGGGGCCAGAGCAACATCACACAGAACTGTTATGGGCTGGAGTGACTTAGTCTCTAGTTCCTTCTCAAAGCCATATTTGATAGGATCTACATTTGGAAGTCTCGATTCAAGGGCATTCTTCCACACACATCTGAAGGTGCGCACTTTTGATATTTCCCCCCAAAGGCAGCTGTGTTTGGAAGCAGAGAACAAAGTTTTGGTGCATTAGTTACCTTGGGATTCCCAGGTTTTAGAAAACCATGCATCAATACATATATCAGTCACTGATGTGGTTACCTTGGAACCATAACAGAGAGACATGAATTGGGTTACTTGATCGAGTACACTTGACCACTCAGCGTCTTCTTCCCCGGCCCACCCAAAGATTTCAATGAAGCTCCACATTGGACGGCTTTTAGTATTTGACCCTTCCCTATCCAGAACAGGCTCCCAACTGTGTCGCAGCCCGAAATGGGAGCCTGTACGGGATAGGGACGGGACAAAGACTAAAACCTTAACAACAACACCCCCCACCCCCCACACACACATGAAGTATGCTAGTGCATATAATATGCTTGTTGGGTGAAAACATAGGCCCAGCCCCCTCCCCAATGGTAAATCATTGCTTGACATTATCCCCCATCCAACCCATCCAAGAATAAAAAGATGTGGATATGAGATCTGCCACATCCCCTACCCTATTTGACAGACCTGAACATCCCCACCCCCCCCCCCCCACCCCTGATAATCAAATATTCTTCATTTGATTGGTTGTCCTGGATCAGAAAGGCAAAAGTATCCAGGCCACCCATTGTTGTATAATCCATTGGTAGCTCTGGTAGATCTGTTATCATAGTTAGTTCATCTGGAGTTTTACCACTCTTCGGTCGCATGATGCACCTCTCAAGAGTTTCTTGTTCGCCAGCTGTAACACGAACATCTACAGAGTAGCTTGAAAGCTTGTCTGACAGAATGTAGGACAATTACCTCTTAGGATAGGACAACTGCCACTACGACAACTGACCCTTAGACAACTGCTTCTTGGGACAATTACCCTTTAGGACTGCTGCCCCACTTCCTTTAATGCAATGGGCAGAACTGTTATCTTCCAGCATGGAAAATTAATCTCAACAGGAATATTCCAAAGCTGTGGTAGAAACACAGGTGGAACTCTATGCATCCTTCTGGCATACTGTCTTTCAAGTAAGGCGTTAGCCACTTCCTGAATATGTAAAAATGCTAGTCAATCCAACATGCCACAAACTAGCTTCACTTTGTCATCTGTCTTGTACATATTGGTGATCACAGACCTGGAGTAGGGGCAACTCAGGGTAAAAAAAATTGTCAGAGAAAGGGTCATAGGATGGTAACCTTAATTGGTGAGAGGGAGTCAAATCAAAGAGGTCTTTGGGTGGCCTGCATGAGTAAGAGAAGCTGGTTTTGAAGAGTACCTTGATGGGCGATGATGGCACCTTTTGGAGGGGGGGGGGGAGGGGGGGGTCACTGTTCAAGCTGAGGTCGCAGTCCCTGGAGCTGAGGGGAAAAATTGGGAAAAATAGTAAAAAGGAGTGCCAGATGTGTAATTTAGGTGTGGTGGAGACCCTGGAACACTTTTTTCTAGAATGCCCAAAATACCAGTCAAAAAGAATAATATTCACTGGGTGTATAATGTGAAAGTGGGGTGGGAAAATGAAGGACATGTGGTTAGTGAGTGACTCAAAGGAGAGTGTTAAAATGCTAATCGGAGATCGGGAAGAGCGGAGCAAGGGATGTCATCAAGCAGTTTGTCTCAGAGTGTTGGGAGGAGAGAAGAAGAGTGGGAATAGGGAGGCAGTTGGTAGCACAGGGGTAGCCAAGGCCTTCTCATCTGAGAACCGCAACAAATCAGCGGCTTATAAAGTGTTATTATTAAGTTTACACTCAGTGTAAACTTATTGTTATTGTTAAATGGAAAAATTCATATTTCTTTTTATTAATATTCTTCTCAGCCAAATTAGTGGGGCGAATGTTCTCACAAACTATACACGGCAGAATGATGAAATTTGAACAGGGATAGAAGCTCAAAATCCTCTACGACTTTAGCTAGGTTATTTTCGATGAATTTCGTTGGTAACTATGGAAACTCCAAAAATAGGTGGTTTGGGAATAAAATAATAACATCTTAACCCAGTCAAATTTTTTTCTGAAAAGTGTGGGAGGTGTTAGAATGAAAGTGTCAATGACACTGTAGCTCAACTTGTCAAGACAAAGACATGTACATGTATAGTATGTGACACAGCAATGACAAACATCTAGGTAATGACCTGATAACAAAGGTACATATAAAGTATTGTAACGGTCTGTACATAAATACTGACTGTTGCCTGTAACAAATGTATACGTAAAGTATTGTAAAGGTGGGTGACAGTCAGATGCTAAACTAGAAAAGAAATCTTTGAGTCCCAGAGTGGGTCTGACTGAACCCCAAAAGATTTGTTCTCATAGCACAGTGATAACAAAGGCACCCCAAAACACACTCGTTCCTGTCCCAAGGTGAAAACAAAAGTACCCAAGAAGTTTTGTGAAGATCAGTTCATAAATACGAGCTGTATAGAACTTGTGACAAAAAACTGATTGGACCTAATTTCGGTACAAAATGGCCACTGGCAGCCATCTTGAATTTTGGACCGTACCCAGAAACACTCATTCTCATCCCAAGGTGATAACAAAGGTACCCAAGAAGTTTTGTGAAGATCGGTTCATAAATACAGCCTCTACCCTGAGCCGTATTGACATGTGTGCTTACATTGTGTAAGTAGCACTGAATAAATCAAAGTTCATCTAATTTGCATAATTTCTGCACGAAAAAAAAAAACCCTTACAATATGTGATGTATTCCATGTTACTAAACATTCATACAAAAATTTATTCAAATCAGAACTTTCATACAGAAGTTCTGTTCAAAAGACTGATTGCACTAATTTTGGTGCAAAATGGCTGCTGGTGGCCATCTTGAATTTCGGACCACACCCAAAAACACTCGCTCTCATCCCGCGGTGATAACAAAGGTACCCAAGAAGTTTCGTAATGATTGGTTCATAAATATGGCCTCTAGTCTGAGCTGTATAGAAGTTGTGTACAAAAAACTGATTAGACCTAATTTCGGTACAAAATGGCCACTGGCAGCCATCTTGAATTTTAGACCGCACCCAGAAACACTCGTTCTCGTCCCAAGGTGATAACAAAGGTACCCAAGACATTTCGTGAAGATCAGTTCATAAATACAGACTCTAGTTTGAGCCGTATTGACATGTGTACTTACTGTGTGTAAGTCGCACTGAAAAAATCAAAGTTCATCTAATTTGCATAATTTCTGCACGAGAAAAAAACCTGTATTATATGTGATGTATCCCATGGTACTAAAAATTCACACACAAAATTATTCAAATCAGCGCTTTCATATGGAAGTTCTGTGCAAAAATCTGATTGCACCTAATTTTGTACAAAATGGCTGCCATCGGCCATCTTGAATTTCGGACCGGACCCAAAAACACTTGTTCTCGTCCCACGGTGATACCAAAGGTACCCAAGAAGTTTCGTAAAGATCGGTTCATAAATACGGCCTCTAGCCCGAGCCGTATTGGCATTTGCACTAACAGTGCTGAAAGTAACCCCAAAAAACATCAAAATTAGTCTAATTTGCACAATTTACGCACGAGAAAAAAACCTGTATTATATGTGATGTATCCCATGGTACTAAACATTCATACAAAAAATTATTCAAATCAGAGCTTTCATATGGAAGTTCTGTACAAAAAACAGATTTCTGCATCGTCGGTACAAAATGGTGGCTGGCAGCCATCTTGAATTACAGACCACACCCAAAAACACTCGTTCTCGTCCCACGGTCATAACAAAGGTACCCAAGAAGTTTCGTAAAGATCGGTTCATAAATACGGCCTCTAGCCCGAGCCGTATCCAATTGTTGACGTACGGACAGACGGACAGACAGACAATGGGCCATGACAAAAGCTCAAATTTGGCTTCGCCAAAGTTGAGCTAAAAATGAAGGGTCTCTATAATAATGATAAAAAACAAATTGATGTGTTCCAGCATCCGGGTGAAAACGAGGCTCAGATTTGTTAAAAAAAAACCTACTTTCTAAGCACATTTTCCTTAATAACTCTGCAGTCAATATGTCTGTAGGGCTGAAATTAACAGAAGTTGTGAAACAACAGAGTCTGCGTATTTTGGGGGAAAAATGTTTTTCTGCAAGTATTATCATGCATTTCAGAACAAGGCTAATTTTCAAAAAAGTGGCCAGTTAAGGCATTTGGCACTATATGTCAATAACTATTCAATTTAGCTAGCTGAAATTTTGGAAGTATAGAGTATGTACCGTGGCCAAAAAGTATTCAATACATTTTTGTCAATCGTTGTGTTACCATGGCAACAACAACCGAAAATGGGCCAAAACGTACCTTATTTCAAATAGCTTGTATTTCAGAATTCCAGGAGCGATTTTTCAAATAAAGGTCAGCAGCTTTTTATACCCTAATGGAAAATGTAAAAACCAAAAACACATCGTCGCTAGATTTTGCTGTAGATGGGGGTGAAGGAGGGTACCCTCAAATGACACTACTTGGGGGGTCTGAAGCATCTTATGGAAAAAAGGATTGCATCAGTGATGATCGCAGGCCTTTCGATTTGAGGCGAATGGACATTTGAATCGCATGGAGGTTATCTAAAATGAAAACACATTAACGAAAAATGGGGCGTGCAAAATAATCGCTGGGTCACGCAAAATTTTGGCCAAGTTGAATGATCTAGTATGAATGAATGGTGGAATGATGTTGAGCATCACCCTGTCAGCAGCTGCATAGGTGTTTGCATCTGCCTGAAGTGTAGCTGCTCTGTTGGCCAATTATTGGCCAACAGTGCAGCTATACTTCATGCAGATACAAACACCTATTCTGATGGTTGGTTGATGCTCAACATCATTTTAAACTGTTGATCATTAAAATTTAGCATAGGTACAAAATCATGAAATGGCAATAATTCATGTCTCTGCCACAAATAGTGATTATGGATGCCATACTCTCATACCCAGCTTTCCACTTCAAGTGACTGGTTCAAGTAAATGGTTATCTCCCCTTATCCACTATCAGAATCCATCAGCCAATTGTGTCACAGATAATTGGCCAAGGTATGAGAAAAGTAATCAGATTAAACAGAATTTTGGACATCAAAGGAACAAAAGTCAAGGCTTAGGTCTGATAGTTATTTCCACCAGACAGTAGACCCAAAATCATACTTTTCGATTTTGATGCACTTCCCAGGCATCTGCCAAACCAAAATGCATACATAGATGACCAAAAGTCAAAGGAAACACTGTTTTTAAACATTTTTAGCATGACTGCACAGGAGAAACCAGTACATTTTGTAAGTGACATACAAACAAAACTCAGATGGTAAACTGGCACCATTCAACAATGTTACAATCACTACAAAGAAAATATATTGAACATTCAGATGCCATGCGCTTCCATAATATAACTTTTGAACATTTTATTTAATCTTAAGAATTGTAAAACTTGCCCATCTCCATAATGCTAATTTTCAATCCCCAAAACAACATTTTCCGGGGAGATAACTAGACCGTTTTTCCACTGACCTAAAGGTAAAAGCTGGCCACTGAAAATGTAAACAGTCTGGCAATGTAAACAAGCAGACATTTTTTTTTTAGGATTTTACTCCCACGCAGCTCTGTCCCTTCATTTTGTAGAATTTTGATGTCCTAGCTTTGTTCTTGGATATCTGAAGTACATTAGACTACGAGTCGGTCATGATTAGCCATCGAGCATAAGTATATGACCTTAAAAACCAATAAATAAATAAATGAAAGTGTCAATGACACTGTACCTTAACTTGCCCATGTTTTGTGTTTGATGAAAAGGATAATGTTCAATGTTTATGAAAGGATTATGAAATATGCCAAGAATTGTGATAATTGAGAATATGTTAATTTCTGTTCCCTGTATACTATGTTTTCAATAAAAATAATTTGAGGTGTTGACTGTACTAAAGAACTAAGAGGTAGGTTAATGTGGCCCTCACAGTTAATGTATGTAAACCAAAGTTACCAAATTACAGTGAAATTATTCCAAAACGAGTCATCCTATCAAGTTACAATGAAATCCCTTCATAAATATGGCCTATAGACTGTGCTAAAGGTTCTCACACTTCGGGTCCATGTAGCCTTCATGGTTGATCGATCGCAACCAAAAGGGGATGTCCTCATCTAGACATTATACTGAGTCATCCTCAGATGATGCTAAAAGTTTTCAGATTTTAGGCTTGGGCAGCCGTCACAGTTGAATGATCGCTATCAAAAGGAGACATTCTCATCTAAACATTTTCTGGAATCATCCTACCGGCAAGTTACAATGAAATCCCTTCATAAATACAACCTGTAGACTGTGCTGAAGGTTTTCGGGCATCAGGCCCCTGTAGCTGTCACAGCTGACCAATTGTGACCAAAAGGGGAAGTTCTCATCTAGACATTATATGGAGTCATCCTACCAAGTTACAATGAAATCCCTTCATAATTATGACCTGTAGACTGTGCTAATGGTTTTCGGGTTTGGGGCTCGGGCAGCCATCACAGTTGACTGATCACAACCAAAAGGGGACATTCTCATCTTGGCATGACCCCCAAACCTGCATATGAAATTTTGTGACGATCGGATAAGAAATACGGGGTGTAGCCTGTGCTAAAGGAAAATGTGAACTGACTAACAGACTTCCACACATGTGATGGCAATAGCTTCTCTTGACTTGGGAAAAGTCACTCAAAAATGCTAGAGGACTCCGAAGATGGATATCCTGTATGAATTTGATAACTAAATAAAGTAGAACCTGTCTTAAGAGACCACCCTTTCTGACAAAAAAACATCGATTTCAAAGATAAACAATTGTACTATGCATGCGCCGAGATTACTGTGTGCATGTGTAGTGCAATTGTTTATCTTTGAAATCTATGGTTTTTTTAACGTGGTGAAGTCGGATATTTTTCAACATTTCTTGAATTTGATGCTGTGTTTGCGTTAAATAATGATGCAGACAGGTAAATAAATGATATCTGGGCTGAGTACAAGTAGTATGTTGATTATGTGATTTTTGTCTTCGATATGAAGCGAGAACTGAGTCGACCCAAATACGGCCAGTTTCTTTCACTTTTAGTCAGATGAAATTTTTTGTAAGTGTTTCTCAAAGACTGTGAGGGCCTGGAGGGCCCTGGGTCACAGTCTTACAAAGACTAGATCACCATCAAATACTGGAATCGCCTGATAATTTGTATCCCGTCAATTATTGAATTGTCTAATTTATGTCACCAGTTTGCTAATTCCTAAACTTTATTTAACAAATTACCATGCAATATTCAATTAATCTTTAAAAAATAAGGGAGATTCCGGTATATATAGCCTATCATAGGTAGATCCTGATGTCAATGCAGATTTGTAATCTCATTTTGGATCTACATGGTGTGTGATTCTTTGGGGTATTTTTCTCTCCTTTGCCTGCTGACTTTCATTTCATGGATTTGTTCTTAGAAATTCTAGCTCGAAAAGCTGCATTCTCTGTTTATTTGCATTTCCACCACAATCTTGGTAAAGGTGTAGAATAGGGGACTTTTCTTTTTTTTAAAGATAACGCTTTTCTCGCTATTTTTTCCCCTGTTTTCTTAAAGTAAACTATATTTTGAACAAAATGACACAAAATCACATACTTTTATGGGGTTTTTTTTCAAGAAATATCAACTATTTTATTGTGACAGCGCAGTCCAACTCACTGCAATCGCTAATTTTGTGTCGTTTTGTTCAAAATATAGTTTACTTTAAGAAAACAGGGGAAAAAATAGCGAGAAAAGCGTTATTTTTAAGAAAAACGAAAAGTCCCCTATTCTACACCTTTACCAAAATCTTGCAAACACTACATTTTGGTAATTCGTGCAGTTTTCACTTTCAGCAATCACGAATTTCATGAACTTGAGGGTGCCAATGTATTTATTATCACTGCAAATAGAACTTTTGTTATTCGAAGTATTTTTTAAATGCAAACCTTAAGCAAAAGTCAAAATCTTGGAACTGCAGTGATAATTTTTGTTTTTCCACTTTTTTTGTCTTTCATGCATATCAACGTAAATTCAAAGGGTTACAACGACCTAAATGATTTGAAATGCCCTCCTTCGCTGTCCGTTCATAACACTTGTATTTTCGTAAATTTAACTGTATGTGACCTGCAATAAATCTCAGCTATGCACAATATCTGTAGCAGTTTCAAAACTGCAGTGAAATTAAAAAGAAACAGCTAAAGAAATGAAATATTTTAAGGTGCATAGGATTTACTTTTTTTTTCCTCAGAGAATGTACATTATTTTAGGAGTTGGCTCCCCTGAACTACGTTCTGCATCACCATTATATTTTTTTTGGTGGTGGGGGAGGGGGGGGGGGTGGGGGGGGGGGGGGGGCTTCAGTATTCAGGCCTGCGGCTCTGTTGGTTCCCCAGTCAAAAAAATATTTAGACGGAAATAGATTTGACTACAACGTTTAAAGAGCATCGTTGTCATCTATGGCTTTTCGGACATTGTTCACTTTTCTATCAAGAAACCTCATCCGATATGATATGCCATGTAAAACTTTTCAATGGGAAGTGATGTTTTACCCTCGCAACACCCAGGGGGACCTCGCGTAGATATGGAGTGAGGCAATAGCGAAACCCCCACCCCCTCCCCCAAACATTTTGTCGGAACATTTTTGGCAGTGTTGACTCCAGGATTTCAAAACAGGGATCTTGTGCATCCCGACAGGGGCTGAAACTAGACGTCCCCCACATGGGACATCACCTCCCTCCTTTCTGGCGCCTCCCATAGTTTTCGTTTTATCGACAAACAATTGTGGCACTTTTGTGGGTAAACGTTAACAAAACGGAGAACAAATTATTTGTATTATCATAAAGGTATCCAACAACATAGGGTTAACAGATTTTTCAAAATGTAGCTTGGAAGTAACAAAGGAAGTTAAGAACAGGCAGGATCAGAAGAGAATCAGCACTTGGGGATTGACGTGCATCCCATAAGTGGATGTGATTTTGGCGATGTTATTTAGGGGTCGACTCGCTCACTTCTTTGCTTCTAAGGTGGCGACTGAGGTGAAGGTGGTGATTCCTGAATTTTTGGTGGTGGAATGTGATTCCGTCTTTAAATGACGAGCATGTGTTGTTGCCATGACGATGCTGGATTTTAATGTGTCCGTTATTTTTCTGAGCTATCCCAGATGGTTTACCAGGTCCTCTATAGACTTCTTGCGAAAAGCGGCATCTCTTTTAGCTTATTTCGGGAGCAGCGAGATTCGTTTTTACTCTCCGGTTTCAGCGGTAGAACATTGAGTTGTCTCCTCTGTGACCACGATCTGTTGTTCCAGTGCTTGGTGATTTCTTCGTCTTCTTCTTTAGCATGGGGGTCCAAGCTGGAGATGGAGCTGGAGAGAGAGAGACATTTGATGACTGGGTGGTGTCTGTTGGTGGTTTCTCCAGCGGGATGGAGGTGTGGATTTCAATCTCCTCTTCCCTCTCTTTGCAGGATTCAACAGCCTTCCTTTTCTTCCAGGCCTCCGAGCGCTTGGCATCCCGGCATTTAGAGGACGGACTTTTCTTGCTCTTCTTGCGCTCGGCTCTCCTGGTGTAGACCAGAGCCCGACTGGGCAAAGGCACTACCACGCCCCCAGAGAGGCCGATGGTTTGGCTGCTGGCTTCTTTGGTATCTGGTAGGGTTTCTTAGTAGTGCCCTTCCAGATGATATGGAAAATCCAAGATCACCCGCAGGTATCAACAGAGGCATGGATCGTTCAGTCTCTGGTGTCACCCACATTCAGGCTTTTTTTAAACATGCCCATGAGTTTCTGTGTAAAAAGCATTCTTGCTGTTGTTAGTGGTGGTCACGGAGGATCGAGTAGCGTCCGAGCTGGCGAACAGTCCGAACTCGACGGAACAGACAGGCAAATCGTTTTATGGTTATCCGACAGAAGGCCGGATTAGGCCCGTTTGGGCACTGGAGGCTCGGACCTTGTGGAGGCCCCTTCATACCACCTTGCGAATTTTTATTTTCTGCTTATTGAGTTTTGTTTCTCCAAGGTTCTCTTCGTTCTCTGATGTATGAAGCAGGTTTAGTGTAGTCTTTTGTTTTCTCGATGTGCATGAACCCAAAGGACGTGGACCAGTATGAGAGGAACATGGCCTTCCTAAGAGATACCACCACTGTCTGTTAGAAGTCCGTGCCCTGTTTGTTTATCTGATGTTGCGTCTTTTTGTTGTTGTTTATTATTTCTCTTGGGTTTTCCATTGATATATCTAGTTATTTAATATTTATTTATTTATTTATTGGTGTTTAAGGACACATACTTATGCACAATGGCTAATCGTGACCGTGACAGTTTTACGGGTGGAGGAAGCCGGAGTACCCAGAGAGAACCACCGAGCAACGACGAGCAGCTGTCAGCTCTCCAACATCGTAACTCTGAACTCTGCACCGCAGCACAGGCAGGGTTAGATTGGTTGAAGACATGCGCACAATCGACGTGCAGTATGCCTCAGTACACAGCGTCATCGTGCCCCCATGTAGGCAATCGGGGTGAAATGTCTTGCCCAAGGACACAACGCGGTTGCCGCAGGTGGGATTCGAACCGAGGACCTCTCGGCTTGCAGCCTGCACCTCTACCAACTGAGCCACCGCCCCCCCCCCCCCCCCCCCCCCCATATATCTAGTCCGTGGTGTTGTAGATGAATGTGTGGAGGTTGGTTGTTCATGCTTTTTTCTGTTCTTCTGGTTCGTGGTTATTGATTTGTTGTATATCTGTTATTATTCTCTTCCCAGTTTTCGTGTGGAGGTAGCTTAGGATGAAACCTCCGACTGACGTGGACCGATGTGAGAAGGTTAAGCTTCCCTGAAAGGTACTACCACTGTCAGGTTGGCGTGTTCATCCTAAGAGGGATTTGGCTTTCTGTTTTCTTAGCAGGTATGTTCTAATGCTTAGGTCTTCAGATAGTGGGCTATCTCTTAGTCTGGTGATGGTCTTTTGTCGAAGGTGGGCGTAGCGTGGTGTTGTTGGCAGCTGTCTGGAGGTTATTGATTTATAGTATGTCTGTTGTTCTGACTTGCGGTTGTTGATTTGTGGTATATCTGTTATTATTCTTCTAAGTTTTCGCTTGGGGCGACTTAGGGTGAACTCTCCGACTGACGTGAACCAATGTGAGACTGTTCAGCTCTCCCGAGAAATACTACCACTGTCAAATTGTCGTGTTTATCCTAAGAGGGACTTGATTTTTCTGTTTTCTAGCAGTTGTGTTATGTCTAAGTCCTCCAATAGTGGACT